>OZ053310.1:7264611-7802809 GCA_964056655.1 Arabis hirsuta | reverse complement strand
TTTATATAACTCTTAAAAAACTTTTTAAACTGTTTTTACAGGGTTTATAAGAATTTTTTACAAGGTTTATAAACTGTTAAAAAACCTTATAAACAGTTGAAATATTAATTTTAAAGTTTTTAAAAAATTTATAAGGTTTTTTACAAAGCTTATAAACTGTTTAAAAAACTTATAAACTGTTTTTACATGGTTTATAAAGATTTTTACGAGGTTTATAAGCGTTTTAAAGGGTTTATAAAGTTTTTAATGAGGTTTATAAGAGCTTTTTCAATGTTTATAAGAGTTTTTTTTTGGTCTAACGTTTATAAGAGTTTTTAAAAAGTTTTTATAAGGGATTTTTACAAGATTTGTAAGAATTTTTACAAAATTTATAAAGATTTTTTAGCAGGTTTACAAAATGTTTTACATAGTTTTTTTTTCTTGTTTTTTTTTTCTTTTCAGTCCACAAAATTCAATCTCATCTTATTAAGTTTGTTTTTTGTGAAATTCAAATTTATGTTTTTAATCTATTTTTGAGAGAAAGATATAAAATTTAGTTTATAAAAGAGAAAATAGAGATCTGAGAAAAGAGATCTGAGATCTGAGAAAAGAGAAAAACGAGATCTGAAAAAAAATGTTGAGATCTGGAAAAAAAATTGAGATCTGAAAAAAAAATGGATAAAAAATCTAAAATCTGGAAAAAAAACTGATAAAAAAAATTAAAAAGTCAAATTATATGAGTCAAAAAACAAGGACAATATAAGAATACTGAAAATGAAGAGTGACATTTTTGCAAAACTTTTTAAAAGGTGGCTTTTTGTAAATTGGCATGGAGCATGTGATATTTTTTAAAATTTATTTTACTTTTTTGATATTTTTTTTAAATTTATTACTTTTTAAAAAATAATTACTTTTTTAGATATTTTAGATTTATTATTTTTTAAGTTGTTTATATTTAAATTTATTTAAAATTTAATTAAAATTGACAGTGTTACTAACCTGATAGGTAAACTCGTTGATCATCTCCAGAGGAACTTCCGTGGCCGGGGGAGTTCCTTCGACGATCGGTTGGGATTGGAGGTACTCCTCACCCAGCCTCTCCACGCTCTCCACGATTTCACGAGCAATGGGATCTTGAATTTCCCCCGTCTTTCTGTTGGTGTGCGCATCTTTGACCAAGTCAAGATGTGACGGACGCACACCGGTCCTCTCCATCTGTTGGCATAGATAATGAAAGAAATATGAGAAGTGTTAGAAATATAAATTTTTGTAAAAATTATAAAATTACGTACCAGCTTCTGAACACGTGACGCTTTGCTCGTCGCACCGAGGTTATGGGTCGCCGGTCCCTTCCCCTTCCGGTCGCTCTTCCGGTTAGACGAGTTCTTTCCGGAGCTTGCTTTTGTCTCCTCCCGCTCCCAATGGGCAAGTAGTCCACCCCATAATGTGGGGTTATCTTGCAATCTGCGCGGCACTTTTCCCTCTTTGTACCACAAGTCCTTCCATTCGTTTATCTTCAACGAATATTTCCGGGAAGCTTTTTTGTAGAACTCTCGTCGGACCCGGGAAGTCAACTGTGGGTCCCAAGTAAATTCTTGCTGCAATAAAAAACGTACCCATATTAGTATTGACAATTTTAATGAAAATAAAAATCTAAATTACAAAATAGGAAAAGAAAACATACCGCAAATTGCCGAAACCAGATCTCCTGGTCTGCCACCGGCATCGAAGTAAATGTGGGATACGGGGAAGTGATCAACGAATTAGTCATTGCGTTGATCGAACTCGTAATCCCGTTTCCCGAAAATTGAAACCTAAACAATATTTAGTTAAATATTTTTTAAAGTTAATATAATCAAATACATTTTTAGTATAAAACTTACCATGTCGTGTTAGGTACCAAGTCGGGATCTAGGCGAGGCAACCTATCCCGTCCAGGTTGCGAAACAAACTCCTCAACGGACATGGCCGTGGGAGCTGAAGGCTGTGTACCCAGTGGAGGAGACGGGTCTTGGGGATCCGGGAAGCTAGTATCTGGGATTTGCGACTGACTCCCTCCCCTACTGGAAGTACCGGATCCAGTAGAGTGATGAAATCGGCCATAGTCCCTACGATTTCCAAAATGTTTACATACCGTTGACATTTACTTACATATATAAATATAAATTCTGATATTAAATATAAATAAATGTAAATTGATATTTTGAGAAGTAGGGATTTTGGAATTTCGAGATTAATTTTTGGAATTTCAGGATTTCATAAATTAAGTTTTAGGGAGTTAGGGATTTTGGGAAATTGAGGTTTCTCTAAATAGGTATTTAGGGATATTTGGATTATGGATTTCAGATATTAACATTTACGAATTTACAGATTTAGAAAATTTTTGGAATTTCAGATTTTTAACATTTACGAATTTTTAGATATTTACGATTTTTCCCTAATTTGGGATTTTGTAATTTAAACAAATAAAAAATTTAGTAAAATTTCAACAATTTAGAATTTTACTAATATTTTTATATTATAAATATTTATAATTTTACAAAAATAAATAATTTTATACATACTTTTCTAAATTTTATAAACCCGAAAATTCCCTAAATCACAAAATTTACTAAATCTACCAAATTCACAAAATCTAACATTTCTACAAAATTACAAAATAAAATTTACATCCTAAACCCGTACATTTCTACATTTCTATTGATTTTTAACAACCTAAATCTAACAAATTCACAAAATTCTCTAAATTCATATTTTTCCAAAAAAAACTTCGAAAAACTTACATTGGATTGATGATAATGTGATAGAGATTGAGATTGTGGATGGATATGTTGATTCCGGCGTGTTTCCGAGAGGATCGATCGAATTCCGGCGATTTTATGTTTTTTTTTCGACTTTTCGTTCTGTCATCGCGAGGAAGAAGGCGGTGGTTTTATTGCAGGTTACCGACAGATTTCCGACGGACACCGACGGATTTTCCCGCTTTTTTCGATGAGATCGAGGCTCTTAGGCGGCAAAAATTAGGGGTTCCGTCGGAAATCCGTCGGAAATACCGACGGATTTCCGACGGATATTTAATTTTTTTTTTTAATTATATATTTTTTAAAACGGTTTTTTTTTGTTATATTAAATATTAAATATTAAATTAAATTAAATTGTTTTATTAAATTAAATTAATAAAATCCGTCGGAAATCCGTCAAACATACCGACGGATTTCCGACGGATATTTAATTTTTTTTTTAATTATATATTTTTTAAAACGGTTTTTTTTTGTTATATTAAATATTAAATATTAAATTAAATTAAATTTTTTTATTAAATTAAATTAATAAAATCCGTCGGAAATCCGTCAAACATACCGACGGATTTCCGACGGATGTTTAATTTTTTTTTTTAATTATATATTTTTTAAAACGGTTTTTTTTGTTATATTAAATATTAAATATTAAATTAAATTAAACTTTTTTATTAAATTAAATTAATAAAATCCGTCGGAAATCCGTCAAAAATACCGACGGATTTCCGACGGATTTAATAATTTTTTTTTTAAATTAAAATTTTTCAAACGGGTTTTAATTAAAAAAAATATTAGATCCGTCGGAAATCCGTCGGTATTTTTGACGGATTTCCGACGGATTTTATTAATTTAATTTAATTTTTTTTATCTCTGAAATTTTTTATATTATAAAAATATTAGACCCGTCGGAAATCCGTCAAATGTTTAATTTTTTTATATCACAGATATCTGTTTTAAAAATATAAATTACAATCCGTCGGAAAACTGTGAAAAATCTATCGCTTAAAAGTCCGGGTGTTGACCCGATTGCAGAGTTAATTAAAAAAATGTCCAAACATTTTTTCATAAATTATTTTAAATATATCCGAGAATTGAATAAAAGATTTACATAACGAAATTTTATAACAGAGAAAAAACAAAAGGCGAAAGGAAATTTATTTATTTTACCGTTTGAAACACATATGTCTCTGTATCCGCTCCAAACTTACCTTTTTTAGAACCTTAAATTTTTTTTTCCCTTTTTTTTCTTTGGCGGAGAATCTACATATCCTTTGCAAAATTCCCTTTCGATTGCATCAACATCTATATTTAAGTTCGGACTTTCAGGTCGTTGGGCAAATTCATCATCATTGTACTGATCCTTTTTATTATTCGGTGTACCTTCTAAATATCCGCCGCAAACATCTCTTTTGATTGCATTAACATCTATATTTAAGTTCGGACTTTCTGGTCTCTGGGCAAATTCATAATCATAGTAGTTATCCTTACATTCATTTGAAGTACTTCCACCGTAAGTATCTGACGTTTCAATCAAGCGAGATGGTTGTACGTCTTCGAGAAGACTCTTCTTGTCTGGATATTTGTCGCACTGCGATTGCGTTTCCCACGAGACGTTTGGCAAGCACTGGCTGTCCGGCACTATTGTTGATGAAGAATCTCCGATTGAGATTGGTGAGACCGTATCAAATTCCCACGAGTAAGTGGGTATCTCTTCAGTGTGTGTGTCGCATTGGGTTTCGGTTTCCCACGAGTATTTTGGAAGTAGAAAGTGGTTTGCGACGATTTTTGAGTCTTCATTAGGAGAGTTAGAAGACATTGTTTGTGTTGTTGACAGGAATGAACGTATGAGGAACCTTATATAGAACGGAAAACCGTCGGAAATCCGTCTGCAACATCCGACATAATACCCCGCCAGTCCCATCGGCCGCAGATAACGCAATGGTAACCACTCAAACTTTGCCGACATCGGAATTCCGACGGATTTCCGACGGAACTAATTCCGTCGTTATGTCGTCCGAAAATTAGGACAGCTTTTATCCCTCGCGCGGAAATCCGGCGGCAAATTTAATAAATGATTCTGGCGAATATTACCATAAAGTACATTATATTAGAGGGAACGCATAGGGGTTATCGTACAAAACAGCTCCAAACAAACATTTATTCATAAATGTTTAATCTGACTCTTCTGATGAACCTTCACTAGGGATGGAGTCGGAATCGTCGTCAAATTCTTCACGTAGTTCATCTTCATCCGAATGCACTAGATCATCGCCGATATGTGTGACATCAGTGACAAAGTCAATGTTATCCGTCTCCTCAACATGTGACATTTGGTTGGTTCGCGATACTTGTAGAGCATCATGTTCCGGAACTCCATATATTTTTCCTCGCGGATTAATTGGAGTTACCGTCATCCAAGGATCTGTCCTCCGCCCAACTCGAGGATATGGAATGTAGCAAACCTATTCATAAACGGTGGATGTTGTTTATATACAAGAATAACAAAACCTAACGTATAAATATAACGGAAAACCTATCAATATATTGATACCTGGTCTGCTTGAGATGCAAGGATAAATGGATCGTAATGATGTAATTTCCGGCTTGAATTTATCGAAATAACACCAAGACGGTCAATTCGAACCCCACTACCATTGGATGGATCATACCAATCGCACATAAACACAATGCACCTCAAGTCCAACATTCCTGGATAGTGGATTTCCAAGATTTCTTTTAAATGGCCATAGTACATGGTATCACCTGATTGCGCCGAAATACCATTGTCCGAAGTTGGCCTTTGACGTCCTTCGTCACGAATTCTGAACGAATATCCCCTAGTGCAAAATCTCGGATATGAAGTCGCGGTACTGCGTAAACCATGAGAAAACTCCACTAACCATGTCGGGAGGGTTTGACCACTTGCTAAACCTTCGGAAACCTAAAAACAATATAAGTAAGCAATCAATAACATATATATGAACGTGAAAAACTTATAAAATAAGAGTGAAGAGTTATATTTAACGTACAAAAAATTTCAACCACTGCGGGAATTCTTCATCTTTTAATACAGCAAGTTCGGAATCTGTCTTATCAGCATGGTAAGTTTGTGCTAGGGACATGTATATCCTGTAACATAACAATCTTTATTAGATGAAGACAAATAATTGCACAAATTTAGTATGAGAAATGGTGTACCTTTCATACTCTCCAAGTTCGTCACAATTTCTGAGGATATATGTATGCAAATGTGTGACCTCTTGTGGTGATAGTATGCGTTTCTTCCCTTTTCCACTTACGCGGCCCACTTGCGCAAACAA
The DNA here is from genome assembly GCA_964056655.1 of Arabis hirsuta. Classification (NCBI taxonomy): domain Eukaryota; kingdom Viridiplantae; phylum Streptophyta; class Magnoliopsida; order Brassicales; family Brassicaceae; genus Arabis; species Arabis hirsuta. The sequence continues at coordinate 7,796,712 of OZ053310.1, read as the reverse complement.
CTCAGGTACAACCACCGGATACACTGCTTTCTCACCTCTATCATCATGTCGCGCCGGCCGTCTACCTTTAGTCCGGACATCCGAAGGAAAGTAATATTCGGCAAAGTGTGATACTTCTTCGTTTAGACTTTGTGCGACAATAGATCCCTCAACTTTGCTCAAATTTTTTATCTTTTTCTTCAGGTGGAACATGTAACGCTCGAACGGGTACATCCATCGGTATTGAACAGGGCCTCCTAATGCTGCTTCTCGTGGGAGGTGAATAGGAAGATGTTCCATAACATCAAAAAAAGACGGTGGAAATATCTTCTCAAGATTACAAAGGAGCACCGGGATGTTGGCCTCTAAAGACCGGATTCCGTCCGCTGTTAGTGTCCGTGAACATAAATCTCGAAAGAAAGCCCCAACTCCTACAAAAGAAAAGTAATCAAGTTAGTACATATATAGTAACATTATATTAGTAATAAACTAAAGAAAATTATGAAATATACCTCCAATTGCTTGATGGATGTCTTGAGGAAGAAGATTAGAAAATGCAAATGGCAAAAGACGTTGCATCACAACATGACAATCATGACTCTTCATTCCAATAAACTTCCCTTCCGTCGAATCCACGCAATTAGGGAAGTGCTAATTTCAATTTGGCCCTTCTTGATCGCTAGTTGTTGATAAATTTTCACCCACGGATTTTTATCATCAATTCTTTGTTGATTTTTGACGGTAGTTGGCTTTATATCCTTGATTTCAAGATACAATAAATTTCACCAATTTAGCGATGAAAGTTAATTTGAAAAAGAACAATTCATAAATAAAAAAAATTAATTTCTGTTTATTTAAAAGAACAATTGCAAAAAGACTATTTTTGTATTTTACAAAAAAATCATAATGAGTTGTCCATTTAAAAAATAATACAAGTTAAAGTTTTTAAAATTTAAATCTTAAAATTCTAAAATTTAAAAAAGGTTTTGACCATAACAAATCTTAAACCCTAACATAACATAGTTAACTCAAATACAAATGATATTTTAAATAAATATTATAATATTAGTAGCATTTTTGAAAAAAATTCACTAGCATTTTTTAGAAGTCACATTTTCGAAAATTCTCTTATTTTTAACTTTTTAACTCAAATCAATTGACCATATTCTTATTTTTTTATATATAATATATTTTTGTCAAATGTAGGATTTTTTTTAAGGTGGAATAAATAAAATTATTCTTGTTTAAAGGCAGAACTAAAATTATTTTCTTAAAAAGATATATAAATCTATGGATCTGTTTGATATAGAATTTTATAAACTGTGTTAGCTTAATTACTAAGATCTAACTTATACCTAAATTTTCTTTGGAAGTCATGAAAAAGATTTTTTGTTTTCTCGAAAAAAGGCTTACTATAGAGGATTTTGACTTGTGAAGAAGAAGGCGTAGGCCAAGGTTTGTGTATATAATTTGTATAAGGTTTAGCGACATCTCGTCACGATAGTTTTTTACCAAAGATGTGGTAGTCTAATTAGTAATAATACAAGGGATTTGGTTTCTTTGTGTCACAGGGTTCAAATTTCTTTCAGTACAGAAAATTATTTTTTAAATTATAATATCTATAGACCAACTTCGGATATTGCAAAGATTATGAATCAAATGTGTGAAACCCTCGCATCCAGTTTATAAAAAAAAAATATAGCGTTTCGTTTCTAACCATTGAAGTGGACTATGAAAATTGTTGCTATCAGTGTCCCGGTTAAATCCAAATTTAGAGTAGATCTTTGCGAAACATAGATTTGATTGTTTGATGGTGTTGCCTTAATATTTTGATTGGTGTTTCATTAAAAATAGGATATGTTTATTGTTCAGTTCTAAAATTACCTTTTATCACAACCATTTACTTAATCAAGTCCCCATAATTTGACTATCTAGTTAACTAACGAATAGAACAATAAAAACAAATATTTGAATATGAATGATGCAAGATGCAAGATGCAAGATGCAATCTTTTGGATAAATAATAAAGTTATATTATTTGGTGGAAACAAAAAAAACACAATAGTTATAAAATTTTGCGTACAAGGACATTTAATGGCCCAAGTTAACATGACTTATCACATTAGTCGAATGCCACCACGCGATTACTGTATAGAGAACAACAAAATTGACTAAACATCGCATCAACCAGACAACCACATATTCGGGATTGATGCAACAAACACTAACGCAATAGTCGAATACCTTTTTAAAGATAAAAGTGGAAAATTGATAAGATCATTGGTAAATTACAAAAGCAAATTGTAAAGGACATCACTTCAAACAAAAAAAGCCACTTACATAGATTTTTTTTTCCACTTGCATAGATTGATTTACGGTTTTTTTTTTTTTTGTCTTTTCAGGGTGCTTGGTAATAATTTTTTAAAATTTTAGAGAATTCTACAACTTTTGTTTTTTGCCAAACATTTTTTAAAGTCTTTATCCATTTTAAAGTCTTAAAAGTGTGTCTTTAAAATTTTTATCTTGTTTTGCTATTTTTTTCAAAAAACTCGTAAATGAGGTTTTAGCCATTAAATAATAAATAAATTTATTTATTTTTTCTCTTTTTCCTTTCCCAAATATATTTAAAACTTTTTGTAAATTTATACATTGTTTATTACTAAAATATTTTGATTGATTAATTATTATCTTTTTTTATCTATTCTTTTGAGATCCATTTTAAGTATATTTAAATTGATATTAATAAAATTATTTAGTCGAATAATATAATTTATATGTGTATGATGAAACTTATATGTGTACTTCAACATGTATTCTTGGAAAATAAAAAAACTGAGATTACTTTAATCTATTAGCCGTGCAGTAATAATTAATTATATTACTAATAATACAATTTTTTATTACTATGATTTTGTATTTTTTTGTTGATAGTTATTTTGGAACTGATTAATTATGCTGCTAATATTAATATTTTCATAATTTATATTATTGACAAAAAGTTATATGTAATTATTAAAATAATAGTTACAGTTTCTACAGTTTGAATAACAGACTTCTGCTTATATTTAAGGGGCAATTACAAAAATGTCACTTTTGTGTGCACATTTGCAAGAATGCCATTTAGGGATGTCCATTTACAAAAATACCACTAATTATAGATTTATAAAGCCTATATCTTAAAATTCTAAACCCTAAAAAATGTTTTGACATCTAAAACCGGAAAACTGTCTATTTCTCTACGAAAACTATCATATATGACTATATACCCACCAAACTACATACTCTTTATATATATCCATGGAAACTGTAACGCCCGTGAACCAAAAAGTGGATTTTTGGTGGTGCGTCGATCGATACACGTGTTTTGGACTTGTGAGAACTCGGATTCTGGGTGTTGCGTCGATCGACGCAGGTGCTATGCGTCGATCGACACAGTGTCGGCATGTTTGGCTATTTAAGTTCTGGGTGTTGCGCCGATCGACGCAGGTGCTATGCGTCGATCGACGCAGGTGTCGGCAGGTTTGGCTATTTAAGTCGAACAACAGGTTTTTGAGAGAGGATTGAGAGGAATCGAAGGATTGTTATCGATTTCTTCGTGTTCTTGATCCTAAAGGCTGGTTCTTGTGATTTGTGAGGCTGTTAGAACGTGTGAGGATTGTTTCTGGCGGCTGGGATTCATAAGTTAGGGAAGGATTTCGGATTTGGGATCCGTGTTCTTCGTGTTCTTGGCGTTCTTCGCGACGTTTCATCCTTTTTCCTTTCCGGAATCGAGGTGAGTGCGTGACCATGGCTTATCTGGGTAAAAGAATTGATAGGATGCGATTGATTGTTGTTTGTGGTCGGATTTCATGTTGTATTGGTGGGTTTTGTGCCGGAGATCGATGAAAACGAGTTTCGGAATCGATCCATGAGAGGATAGGTTCGATTCTGGATTCTGTGTTTGTGCGTCGATCGACGCAAGTGCTATGCGTCGATCGACACACGGGCACAACATCGATCGACACCGGGGTTGAGTGTCGATCGACGCAGGTGCGGTGCATCGATCGACGCATAGTGGTTGCGTCGATCGACACACGAGCGGAGGTGCTGATTCACGTTTGATTGTTCGTGTGTTGCATTGTTGATGTCTCACCCTGGTATTGTATCATTTTCTTATGCCTGTGTGTATAGCCAAGTAGATGGGATGACCGTCTCACTGGGTATTTATGATAATACTCATGCATCTCTTATAACCATGTGATGCTAGGTTGTTGATGTTAGAATTGTGGAATATGAGATTTATTGGATGGTTTATCTGCTTATTGATTTCCGCTGAATGTTTGCTGTATTGAGAATTTTAGCATGTTGAAGGTTAGCATTTATGGGGATGCTAATTTGGTGCTAATATATATATAAAAAAGGAAAAAAAAACGGGTCGGGATGTTTCAGAAACAAAGTTCCAACCCTATATCTCCACCAATTGGAAGTTTAAAACATATATATCCACCAAATAAAAGTTTGAAGCTTAAGACTCCATGATTTTGGTTTATTATTGGTTTACTGTTCTTAAATTACAACTGAACCACTTAATATATTATTAAACCGGATTTAAACCAGATTTTGCCCGATTAGAATCCAAAGACCCGATAACAACTATTAAACCAAAACACAAATCGACCGACCTGACCCGATTTAATTTTTCTTCTTCTTCTTTACCCGATTTTATCAAGCTCTTTGCTGCATTCAAGCATATGCAACGCCAATTCCAACAACAATTGCATTACGTTCACTTGTTGACTAAAGTTAATTCCCAATTTTCATTACTCTTTTGCAGAAAGTGGAAACAAAAGATAATTCCCAATTTTCATTACTCTTTTGCAGAATGTGGAAACAATTCTTCTTCTTCTTATTCTTCTTGTTGTTCTTCTTGAAATCACATCTACGATTGAAAATTGGGGTTTTAAGGTCTTGGATTTGAGAAATTGCTGCAATTTGTTGAATCCAGAATTCTCTATAATTTTGGATTTTCAAGTACGAGTTAACAACAGTGGAAAAAGAAGAAGTGTCGAATCGGTTATTTCGAGTCGAGTCGTCTTTCCGAGTCCGATGCTGCGTTGGTCCCCGTCGCGGCGAACCAGACCTCCTCGCCGCGGGATCCAAGTATTCACCGCAGACCGGCTTCACCTACGCCATCGTTCTTAAGTGACTAGCTTGGTGGGAAATCAAAGTTTGGTTTCTTCTCTCCGACAATTGATTACAATTGAGGAAGAAGATGATTTCTTTTTCTGACAATTGATTTTGTTTTCTTTGGCGACTAAGATTTGTCGTGTTTTTGGAATACAATTGAATTGAAGAAGATGAAGATGATTTTTTTTATGTATTAAATATAATAAATAATTAAACTCTTTTTGCTTCGGTTTAGTTTGATAGTTGTATGTTGGTTTGGATCTTAAACCACTCAAACCGATTGAAATCGACATTAGTGTATATATATGTTTCAAACTTTCAATTGGTTGGTGGAGATATAGGGTTGAAATTTTGTTTAGTTTGGTGGATATATAGTAGTTTTCGTGGAGAAATAGACAGTTTTTCTCCTAAAACCCTCTAAACACTCAAAACTACACCCTAACAGAACATAATTAATCAAAACATAAATAATATAAAGAAAAAATAATTTTGAAAAATTAGTATTTTTGTAAAGATTTCAAAAAGTGTGGCATTTTTGTAAAGTGGCATTTTTTGAAATTTCTCTATATTTAAAACAATATTTACAGCCAAAATCTCTACAGCCAAAAGTCTACAGCAAAAATCTACAGTTACATATTTGAAAGATACTTACCAAGCATCCCCGAGGTTTACGAAGGTTACCACCACTTTACACGTTGTTAATCTAAATTATGGGGGGTGATTGGGTGTAATTTTTATAAACAATTAAAGTATGAGAAAAAACTGTGTGAAAAATAAGGAGAGTTGTAAGGAAATTTAAAGACTCTTAAACAATTAAAGTATGATTGGTAAAATTAGACTTTAAAAACTTTTTTTTTTAAGTTTAAACACCAATCAGCCCTATATATTCTACTCTTTCTGTTTTTTAATATAAGATGTTTAAGGTTTTTACACTCACTTTAAGAAATTGTTTAATTTTTTTTGTTTTTTGAAATAAAACATCATTTTTTATTTACCCAAAACATTTCAACCAATAATAAATCAATCTGCAGAATTTGAAGAGTCAAAAACACCAAAAAAAATCAATTAATGGCGCATTTAAAAGTGAAAACATCTTATACTCCCTCAGTATCATTTTAAATGATTTTTAAGGTTTCTACACACAAATTAAGAAATTATTTAATCACCCGTTTCAATACAATTTAATCAATAGAAAACTAATTTGCAGAATTTAATGAGTCAAAACAACAAAAACATAATTAATTTTATTTTGAAAACTTAAAACATCATCTAATTTGAGACAAAAAAATTTCTCTAAAAAATCATTTAATATGATACAAAAGGAGTATTAACAAACAAAAAAACTTTTAAAACATCTTATATTAAAAAACAGAGAAATTAATTATTTTCTCGTATTATTAACTTTTTGGCATTTTGCATGGTGAATACGAGCAGTTTGTCAATTTTAACTAGAAAGAACAGTTGTTATTAATTTGTCACTCAAAATGGAGAAACTCCTTTTTTATTCCTTTTCTGCTTTTTACACGGAATCAAAAGAATTTGCATACGGCTGTGACGGATAAAGACTTTCATTTATCGGAGGCAAAATATTGTATCCCATGTTTACAACAATTTGATAACGTTTATACTTCAGGTAAATTAAATACAAATAAACTTTCTAAAAGGTTAGAATTTACGATTTTACTCTTCAGATCAATTAAATGCAAATCAACCTTCTAAATAAAAGTCAACCCGCAATATAATCCTTTTAAATTTGTCAAACTACAAAATTTACATTTCCAATCGAAATTCTTGAAATGAGAAACCTAAATGGCCAAATCTGATCTTAAAATTTAGGAATTCTAAGCCTTGTAGTCGTAAAGTCTTTTCAATGTTTCAAATCCGAATGATTATATTGCGGGTTGACTCTTACTTGGAGGGTTAACCTGCATTTAATTGATCTGAAGGGTAAAATCGCAAACTCTAACAACTTAGAAGATTTATTTGCAGAAAACCCTGTAGTTTAATAACTCATTTAGTAATTGATCGCCTATTTTATTGAACGGGCCCGACCTGTAAGACAGGCGGACTAGGCCATCGCCTAGAGCCACCATTTGAAAAAAAGCCACCATTTAAAAAAAAAAAAGAAATTAGTGCCACATATTTTTCATAGTAATGGTCTAATGGGTCTAAATCACAAATTGTAAAACCCATGTTTCTTTTACAAATTGTTTTCAGTTATTAACAAAAGTAAAATGTGATTAGTGTCCCATAATTATAGGTGTAGGCCTTCAAAACCACAAGAAAACGTGATTTGATTTCTCAAGATTTTTTTTACTTTTTTTTCTTTATCAAACATGATTGCAGAAGAATTATATACACGTAACTGAAATTTAAAAAATTATATGCGGTCTACTAAGTCTCGTGAAAGTTATGGTTGAAGAAATAGATTATGTGAGGTTAATAGATGGTTTTGCAGAAAAAAATGCAAGGAGAGCTATACTTCATAAATAGCTTTTAATGTTTTTTAGGATTTGATTTTTTCTTAGAAAGATTTGTTGTTTTTACTACGAATTTTGTTATTTACGAAATGCCATATTTTCCGTATCGCTTCGGGCCACCATTTTTATTGGACCGGCTATGTTATTGAGCAGTCTTCACTAGTTTCAGCTGAAGTTAAAACTAGTTTCTCATGTTTTTCTTACAACACTAATCTCGAACCAATTCTAAAAGTACAAGAAATACAATAGACTACGGTTAGTGGTTGCAAATCTAAACTCTTGTTTAGGCTAGATCTTCGTTAGACCTATGAGAATGCGTAACAAACAAAGTATACAACATAAAATAAGACACATGATTTTAAATGAGGTCTGGTGGTATTCCAACCTACATTTTCGAGACCTAATTTAGAACGAATCCATTATAGAACAATAAAATAATATATAAATTGCACACATATAATTGAACATAACTGTTTCAATCTATCGCTCTTTACTATAATACGGATTCAAATACGAGGATGTATCAATCTCTTCAAGGCCATTCTTATGATTTCCTTTGGTGTGACGGTGTCACACACACACATGTATGCTTTTCTCAATGACACTAGGCGCGTAAGTGTTTTTGTCTACGCCTCTAGGTATATATACTCACATCTTTAAACTCTAAAGACTCTCCAAATCATGCGTCCTTCAAGTCTCGTGAGCTGATGTAATCATAAGATCTCTTGACAACTTATCCCAAGCCCATTAAGTATTTTGCTTCCTAATTTGTGTGCATCAAGTTGATTGGTTCAGCAAGTCTCGTGATGTAGCGGCCTCAGCTCCACATCACATCCTCTGCCTTCTGATAAAAAAACACGCACTTTGCTCAAGCTCCACAAGTCTCTTGATGTATCAGTTTTTGCTATCCATCACGTCTTCTACTTCCTAAGCTATGCGTGGTGCTTTGTCTAATTCAAAAGCTTTGAAATTTCTAATTATACTACTTTCATCCAGGTCTTCAGTTCTCAGCTGGATGATCCAACTTTTGATGCAAGTTTTGGCTTTTAAACTTCTAGCTCACAGTCACCTCACATTTTGATGCACAAACCTCATACACGAGCTTTCAGGCTTCCAATCTTACATACCTCATCCAGGACTTCAGTTCTGATCGGATAATTGTATCAGTCTCCTCCACCAAGTGTTGTCTCAGCATCTGTGTTATTTTTTGTTCAATATATCTGTATGCACTGCCACAATTCCTATGTTGAGTCTGTCTCGGTGTCTATATGGATGCAAGAGTTTATGTCTAGATTGTCACAACATCAATGTTGATTATGTATGTCTTAATTAACATTTGTGTTTTTAATGTTCTATCAGCTTCTCAAACCAGTGGACAATACACTAACAATAAAAATTGAGACGACCATTGACTACTACTAAACAAGTGTTCTCTAATGTACTTCATCTTTAGTTCCTCTCATTTTATGGCTAGCTTTTTTTTGTCCTTTGTCCTTTAAATCTACCATAAGTTATGTTTATACTTAATTTCATCTCTCTTACACTATTTTATGAAACGGTATCACCACAAAGTCACATCAATGTGTCTTTCCTTACATTTAATTGAGTAAATTTTTTTTTTAAAATTAATCTCACATGTTTATAAAAAAAAATATTTCAAAAATATTTATTTTTATTTATTATTATTTTCTTATAACTAAGGATAAATCTAGGCCTATGCAGGTGTCCAGACAACACCGACCCTAAAACAACCAGACGTTTTTTAATTAATTAACTCGGATTATTATTCTCATAAATAATAATCCTCAACATGAACAAATCAGTCATTTAACTCAACAAATTCAACATCACAATCAATTAACCAGCAATAATTCCAATAACCAACAATTCAAATTCAATAACCCATAATAGCCAACAACTTAGCAATTCTAAATAATTCATATAACACAACAACAACCGAGTCACTAGATCATCTCCTCTTCCCAACCATGATTCCACGATCACAATTTATCTTTACCTGCATCACAAGGAAAAACGAGATGCGTGAGTATCATCACAAATACTCAGTGAAATGGTCATCCCATATACTTGGCTATACACATGCATAAGGAAAATGATACAATACCTAATGAGCACAGAACAATGCACAACGCAATAAAATAGCGCAAGAAACGTGTTTCAACAGGCTACGTCGATCGACACACATCGCCTGTGTCGATCGACATGACCCTTGCGTCGATCAACACACATCACCTGTGTCGATCGACGCACGTCATATAATCGAGAAACACGAGCCTATCCTCTCATGGCTCATTTCCAGGATCCGACATATCGATTTCGTGCACCAAAAACGTCAACAAACACACGAATAACATCCAAAACTCACAATCAATCATCATCACATCAATCCACCATCAATCAATCGCATTATAACATTCCTTTTACCCAGATAAGCCATGGTGACGCACTCACCTCGATCCAGGAATGAAAAACTACAAAGAACGCGAAGAACACCTGAATCAGATCTCCAAATCCGAAATCCCTTCTTCTTCTACGAAGAACACAAATCAAACACGATCCAAGAGCCTCACAAACACAATAACGAGCTTTCAAGATCAAGAATTCAAGGAAATCAAAAATGATTCCTTCACAACCTCAATCCTCCCTTAAACTCACTATTTTCTCTCGATTTTTCTGCCAAAAATGACACAATTGCGGCCCCATGGCTTATATACGCGAATCCTAGGGTTTCTCCCAAACCTGTCGGTTCAATTCCAGCTTGCGTCGATCGATGCACACCCCTTGCGTTGATCGACGTACCTTCCAAAATTATAAATTTTAGTTCACAGGCTTTACAATTCTCCTCCACTAACCAGGATTCGTCCTCGAATCTCACATTACCCTCACAATACGGTCTCAACTACCTGACCCACCCAGCCAACACCACTCAAGATCAATACATCGAATCACGCAACACCGTCGCACCACGGTCACTACTCCTGACCAACCCAGCCAACACTACCCGAGATCAACACTCCAATCACACAACACCGTCCACTACGGCCAAAACTTCTGACCAACCCGGCCAGCACCACATGAGATCAATACTCGAATCACACAACACCATCTACTACAGTCTCACACTCCTGATCAACCCGGTCAGCACCACCCGAGATCAACACTCCCGATCTCTGAGGTCCACATCTAATCCTATGCTCATAGCCATGATTCAGACATTAATAGCTCTTACTCATCTCCATACCACTCACACTCTCAGGACACACAGTCCGTCAAGCAATCGGTATGCAGGGAAATTCACATCCCCTGGAGAGAACTCGCATCTCTCAAAGAAAATACAGGGAAACTCACATCCCCTAGAGAGAACTCACATCTCTAAAAGAAACCACAGGGAAACTCATATCCCATGGAGAGAACTTATATCTCTCAATAAAAATACAGGAAAACTCACATCCCCTGGAGCAATCAATTCTTAACGCCTATAGCACTACCTCCCGTGGTCTCAACCTGACATCCCGCACTCTAGGAATATCATCTTATCCTTGACCAATCCACATGTCAACTAAAACAACCCAAACACACATGGTATTTCCATTAGAGTCTCCAGGAAATAGACAAATTCTAACTCACATAAAACTTCTATTTTCAGATTCTCAGAAATAGACAAGTTCTAACTCAAATAAAACTTATATTTCCATCCCTCAAACTCATAAGTCATGACAACACCAGTCATACTATAAGAAATACACATTTTATAAACCCAACCATAAGAAATACTCACCTTATTAATTTCAAAATATAATAACCGTTAATCCTCAAACGAATTATATAATTTAAAATCATATTGCAACATGCTAAACTCTGAAAATGGGACCCATGAAAACGAGCTCAATCCTTGGTCGGCTCCTCGAATCATCCCTGAACCTTGCCCTCATCTTAGACTCTGATTCTCAAGTCTCCTATATACCCGTCATCTGCTGTCGCTTGAGACAGTTCGGCTTGATGTGTCCCGGCTCTCCACAATGATGGTAGGCTCGAGTGTCCCGAGTCTCGTCCCTCCTAGGATAACTCGCCAATCGGTGATCCCTGCTCCCACACCCGAAGCATCCTTGACCACTCTAACTCGACCCCAAAGTGTCCTCCCACTTCCGCTTGTGTCTTTGCGTAGGCTCGCCGCCCTTGCTCGAAACCCTCTGCTACTGCGATCTCTTCTGCTGAACAGGTAGACTAACCACCACCACTTGCTCTCTCAGATCCTCCTCGATCTCTGCAGCCGTCTCAACCAACTCCGCCCTCGAGGCGAACCTACTCACTATGTAGCGAGTCCTCAACTCAGCACGAAGTCTTTTAAATAACCTTTTCACCAGTCTGCTAAACTATGGATCGAACTCCCGAACTGACCGGTCACCCTGAGTCAACTCCAGAAACCTTGACTCCAACTGATCCACCGCCTCTTGCGGGAAGAATTTGGCGTTAAACTCCGCCATCTCTACCTGCACTCTCCTAGCCACAACACCACTTCACCAGAGATGCGCATCACCGTCTAGATAATGCACTGCAAGATCCACCCAGTATCCCTCTGGACACTTGATAGAGCAAAAATTATGCTCCAGCCTCATCCACCACTCATCGGCCTCCTCAGGCTTGGCACCTCCCGAGAAAAATCCTGTGCCAATTCTCTGCATTTGCACCATCATCCTAAGATAGGATGGGAGCTCCACCGCAGCTGCCACACCCGGCTGCATACCAGCCACACTTGGCTGCACTCCTGCCACTGGTGGCACTACCGGAGCTTGAACCTGAACCGTTCCACCCTCCCGGTAACCGTTCCAAGATCAACTATAGCAAACCCGCCAGACGATCATCTTGATCCTAGGCTACACCTGCGGCACCACCCGCTCATGGGCCCATCACATCGCCATCCACACCGGGACCCACACCAGCCCTACCAGTCCTCACACTGGTACTCGCAGTGGCTATCCCCACAGATCCCTCTTGAAACATCTACAAAGCCGCCACCTGCTCCCCCGTGCAACTCTGGGCCACACTCGCTGCAACAGACTCACTCGCAAGTCTCCGCCCGTGCCCACGTCTACGACCACCACAGCCTACACGACCACCACGGCCTCTGCCTCTAGCACCTCTAACCATCCCCTATGTACTACTAACTGCAGAATTAAGCATACTCGAAAGCCATAAAAGTCAAACAACACTTACCGTGGAATCTCATTGAAGGCTCGAAGAAGATGTTCTAGGACTCCAAACTCACACAAGAATTGATTAACTACTGATAATCAATTCAATTCACAATTTACAGAGCAATTGACTAACTCCTCATAATCAATTCAATAACAATTCACACAACACTTGACTAACTTTTCATAATCGATTATGTTCTCCCACCCTAAAACCGTAAGGGCTCTGATACCAATTGAAACAATCCAACCTGTTTTTTAATTAATTAACTCGGATTACTATCTTTATAAGTTATAATCCTCAACATCAACGAATTCGTCATTTAACTCAACAAATTCAATATCATAATCAATTAATCAACATAAGCAAAACTCAACTAAACTATTCAACTATCCAATTCAATAGAAAATTCCAATAACCAACAAGAATTCCAATTCAACAATTTTAATTCAACAAACCAGAATAGCCAACAACTTAGCAATTCTAAACAATTCATAAAACGCAACAACAATCGAGTCACTAGATCATCTCCTCTTCCTTGCCATGATTCCACGATCACACTTTATCTTTACCTGCATCACAAAAAAAAAACGAGATGCGTTAGTATTATCACAAATACTTAGTGAGATGGCCATCCCATCTACTTGGCTATACACACAAGCATAAAGAAAATGATAAAATACCAAACGAGCACACAACAATGCATAGCGCAACAAACAGTACGAGAAACGTGTTTCAATAGGCTGCGTCGATCGACACATATCACCTGTGTCAATCGACACACGTCACAAAATCGAGAAAAAGAGCCTATTCTTTCATGGTTTGTTTCCGGGATCCGACGTATCGATTTCCTGCACCAAAAACATCAACAAACACACGAATAACATCCAAAACTCACAATCAATCATCATCACATTAATCCATCATCAACCAATCGTATTATAATACTCCCTTACCTAGATAAACCATGGTCACGCACTCATCTCGATCCATGAATGAAAAAGGAATGAAAAACTACGGAGAACACGAAGAACACCCGAATCAGTCTCCAAATCCGAAATCCCTTCTTCCTCTACGAAAAACACAAATCAAACACGATCCAAGAGCCTCACAAACACAATAACGAGCTTTCAGGATCGAGAATTCAGAAAATCAACAATGATTCCTTCACAACACTCAATCCTCCCTCAAACTCACTCTTTTCTCTATGTTTTTTTGCCAAAAACTACACAATTGCGGCCATGTGGCTTATATACGCGAAACCTAGGGTTCCTCGCAAACGATACTGTAATTCGACGCTCGGAGACCGAACCTGTTGGTTCAATTCCAACTTGCGTCGATCGACGCACCTCCTAAAATTCTAAATTTTGGTTCACAGGCGTTAAAGGCCCTCATATCTTAAAGGCTTCAAGCAGTTTTTTTAGGTCCATTATTTTTTTTTATATAACTCAGGATAAATCTAGGTCTATGCAGGAGTCCAGACAGGACCGGCCCTGATATCTTAAAGGCTCCAAGCAGGTTTTTTAGGCCCATTAGCTACTAATTAAAACAAAAAACCTTTGCTAGGTTCGAATCCTTATAGGGACACTCGACCAACAGAACTACTAACGATTTTGTCAAAATAAATGGCCCATAAAATTAATAAACTTTTTGCCATGCTTCACCAGTTTCTAGTCAGGATCAACTCTGAGCCAGACTAATCCCTGGGGAGGCAGCCCACGGATAAACCCTCTTTTCAGATATGTAAATAGGCTGAAAGCAAGGATCCATATCCATGTGAATGTCCAAGGTAATGTGTTTTAGTTTCGCGTAGCAGGTGGATTGAACTAGAAACGGGTTGATGTCACAAGCCCGTCTCCTTGTCACTCGACCACAAAATACCGGACAAAATTATTTATTTTAATAACTTTACCCGGGTATTTGATAATTGATAATTTGTAGAAGCTAGCATGTAGAGATAACCGAAGAAGCCAAAGTGTGTAATCTATTTTAATTAAAAGATCGTAATAAAATTAGCAATAGTTAAGGTTTTTGATCGCAGAATAAAAGATATACAAAATGTTAAAAACCCAACGAGGAAAATCAATGGAGCCAAAAAAATTAATATATAATAGAAAATATAAGGTCATCCACATTGTATACAAAATATGATGTCCCTAAATAAAAAAATATTAAAAACACACTTTCTCTTTCTTTTATTTAATTTTATATTTTCTTTTTCATCTTTTTACTCAACTTTTATTAATTTTATATTTAAACACACTTCAACTTTCATCCATTCTCTCTCCAACTTTGTCTTCCACGAGACATTATCTCTCCAAAAATACTCACGATCTCCTCTCTTTACTCAAAGTTTATTAATTTTATATTTCAATACACCCCATTATTTCAACCAAAAACACTTTTTTTTTCTTTTATTTAATTTTTAATAATTTTATATTTAAAGACACCTACAAAATGTCTCCAATACAGGTGCTCCAAAGGCATACCTAATGGAAGAGAATATCTCATAAATATCATATTATTTTTTGAATCTAAATAAATCTAAAAATTAAATCTAAAATTTTGGACCAATGAAAATGCTCGATTGTGGAAAATAAGTTCCTGATACTCTTTCCAAAACTGCCCAAAAGAAAACCGACTCTTGTTCTTTCTCCTCAATTTTTATTTTTTATTTATTTATTTAATCTTAAGAACATCTCTATTAGGAACATTTAAAATTAAACAAAAACTAAAAACAAAATAAAAACAGTAGAAAAGAAAAAAAGATGAATCTCTCAAATAAGAGACTCTTGAGCGAGTATCTACACACATATTTTTTTTTTATTGATTTTTTTTTTTTGTAAATATTTTAATTTAATAAAATAATTAGATTATATTAAAATATAAATATTTTTTAAATTAGAATCTCTTGTTAAATGTTAAGAGACTCCTCTAGATACCTACGTTGCACATGCTCTAATCACTATTCTATACTATAAATCAAACATAAATTAATAATATTCTAAAAGTTAGTGGGTGTATATGCATATACAGCCTTTCTTTACACCACATGCATCCTCCCCTGGTTGATACATAAACTTTCATTTCATCTTATAATTTGGATTATATCTATAGTTATAATTCGTTGACTACGCGTATGAATTTAAATTGAAGTATCGAAGTTTCTGAAATGTTTGTGTCATGATTTTCTGGCAGACAATATAAATGGGTTCCCATATCACACCTCAATTATATGTACTATGACATTAGCTAAGTTCCAACGATCTATAGTCCCATTCACATGTGTATGATATATATACCTTAAAGTTGCATGGTTCCATGATTTGCATCCATTGTTTTTGGGATGCATAATTTCTATGTCGTCACACACATATTGTGCGGACACAAAATGTGGCACTTGCTGGACCCATCAGAATTATACACATGTGCGTGTGTCTATGAGTAAAATAAATTTGATAAAGTTTAAATTAAATTCTTGTGGCAACAAACGCATTCAAATGATGTGGATAGAACAACAACAAAAAATTTACACAAACGCCTGCGTGGATTTCCTTTAATTGAGCACTAAGTAATATTGAGTTGCCATGACCTTTGAAACTCATATTTTTCGTTTATTTTATCAATCTACAATATATATATATTTTTTTTTGAATAGAATCAATCTACAATATTAAACCTGTTAAATAATGAGTTTGTGTTGTGACGCTTGTATACAGCAAATTTATGCCAGTAAACGGTATAATTAAGTTGAGTTTCGATACTAACCAAGGCACGTTTGATACTAACATAGACAGTAGTCATAGTGTAAGGTCCTATTTGCTTATAAATATTTGTATAAATCGGTAGTCCAACCGGTTGAATCCATAATATGATTTTTAAAAGAAGTAAACCAAATCTTAAATTCGAATAGCTTTCGAGAAAAATTGACTAACTGAAAAGTTCTTGGTTAAAAAAATGGGATAAAATCACTATCATGGGTTAAAATTTATAAATACAATGGTCAAATGCATTGTGGTATAGTGGTAGGCAAGAGAAAGACGTAAACTCGTTTTCCCTTCGATTCCTAAAAACAAACTCGAGATGCATTGCGTAAATGGGATTGATGACATATGACGTTCGGTATTTCCAAAAACAAGTTGAATTTTGGACATTATCGACTAGTAGCTCAAGGTTCTGCATACATATGTCTATAACGTCAATCAAACACAGTTTATATCACTCAAAGAATATATATATATATATATATATAATGATCATAAGCTTCGATTGTAATCCCCATAACTTGAAAAAGTTGGCAAGTCTTCTTCATGTCCCATCCACTTTAACCTAAAAGGAGATTCCCAATGGATTGACATTGGACCCATTGACATCTACAAAATTTTAAATATGGTTGGGTAGTTATCTGCAAAGTTAAACAGTTATATAGTAACACTATATATTTAAGGTGAAAACTTTTTGTTGTTATATGATTGGGTAGTTATCTAATTTAAAGTTAAAAGAGTTATAGTGGCGATATGGGTTTTATATGTAGGTTTAAAACTTTTTGTTGTTATATGGTTGTGTCTGATATGATTATTCAGCTTTTTGGTCTTTAAGTCTTGGCATGCTCTATTCGGACCGACTAATTTGGATAGGAGAATAAGGCAGTCGTGTGATGTCTCAATATGCATTGCATGGGAGATAAAGCAAGTGGTCTCACTAAAGCAAAGTTATATACATATGGATCGCAAATGTGAGGTCCAACTCGATTAATCATTAAATAATCAGTTTGTCTTACTTTTAAGAGTCATCATTTTAACAAGTGATATGATTAATGAAGTTAAAATTGCATTTAGCAAAAACCTCAGGTTTTTTGTAGTAAATTTATACTAGTAGACATAAGTTCAAATTTAATGCGTATCATATGTCAACAACATACGTCAACAACGTATCATTACGCAACACTTATTTTTCAATTTTGTTCTTTTCTAGGTGACATGAGTTAAAACTTTTTTTTGTTTTAATAGTATAAATTTAATATTATTTAATTACAAATTATAAAAACTGCTATATCGATGATATTACAACAGATAAGTTTTCCGTCTTGATCCTATAAACTTATCTCCATTAATCTGCATCAATGATAATAAATCGTATTTTCTGGGATTCGAACCCTAGACTTTCTAGTGTATAAGTATTAATGAACTGTTGACCAAACCACTGGAACAAAAGTTTCCACCTGATAAAATTTTTTTAAGTTGACTTTTTCTTCTTTTTAGAAAATTTAAATTATTTTTCGTGTTATTGTTTTCTCTTTTTTTTTGAACCTTAAACATTTATACAAAATTTCGTGTTATTGTTGAGGAAGGGTTATGCTAAATTTTTTCATATCGTTTCGATTTTATTGGATGTCTCCGAAAAGATAAAGTTAACTTTGGTATCATGCGGTAACTTTTTTTTTTTAATTTAACAAAACACCTAGCAAATGTAGGGATAAAATGTTTCTTTGTTTTTTTCTTTCTCAGCAAAGTTAGATTTACCATTTAATTCTGTTTATCTTTTAAACTTTTTTTTTTTGTCACAAACAAAGTTATTCTTTGTTTTATAAAAAGGAAATGAGATACAAACACATCGATTAACTGACTGCAAGTCTGGACCAAATTTTGGGAGGACCCAGATTAAAAAAAAAAACTTTCAGAGTAAAGTTTGGGAGGATCATGATTACATGTAAAAAAAAATTCACCTAGTAACTAACTATATAAAAATAAACGATTTTTTAAAAAATTTATGTTGTTACCAATTTATATTGGTATGATATTTTTACCAGCTTTATTGCAATACTGCACAAAAACTCGTGTTTTCGTAGGGTTAACCAATTCGACTTAAACAGATTGTTACCAATCGTTGAATTAACTTTTTATTGTTATTAATAAATAATGACTTAATGATAATATAAGGAAAATGTAATTTATGATGTATAATACTCCCTCCGTTTCAATTTAGTTGCCATTTTGGAAGTTTTCACACAAATTAAAAAAATAATTAAATTTTCTATTTTGTCCCTAATTAATGTATTGTTTTATTTGATATATGTAGTAAATAAATTTAAAAGTAGGGATAAAAATAGAAAAATTAGTCATAAATATGTATTGAAATTGCAGAATGATAAGTAATATGAAACAAAAAATTAAGTGTAGAATGACAACTAATATGAAATATGTCTTATATTTATCATATATTGGCGTTGAAGCTTTGGCAACCAATTTTTTTTTTTTTTAATCCAAAATCAAAATTAAAAAATTTATGCAAGAGGGTAATCTATATATAGAGACTATCCACAGTTTCGATGATTAAGAGCATGTACATTGGTTAAACTTCTAATGAGTTCTCAAATAATTTTATAATATTAAATTAGTAATAAAGTTAGTTTAGAACTCATTAATTGTTTTTAAAATTTTGTGTCTTCCATTGGTTACAATTCCAAAGGGGTTTTCAAAAATAAATAAATAATATTTTAATAATTATTTTTTTTTAAATTTGAAAACATTCAACATTTTATAAAATCTAAATTATATGACATTCCATGAAAATTTAAAGATAGATTACATAAAAAATTTAGAAACTAAATTTGCAAATCATAAACTTTCAATTGTTGTAATCTACGGTTGGGCCGAATTTTTGCCATATATGTTCAACCAAATCAGCTTTCAATTGTTGATGTATTTTTCTATCACGAACTTGATTTCGAATGCCCATCATATTGCCGAGATTTGAAGGCATATCTGTAGAATACGTCAAATCCACTTGAGAAGTTCTATTTTCTTCTCCGTGTTCAAATCCTGATACATCAAACTGAGTGTATCCATCT
Source organism: Arabis hirsuta (assembly GCA_964056655.1). Classification (NCBI taxonomy): domain Eukaryota; kingdom Viridiplantae; phylum Streptophyta; class Magnoliopsida; order Brassicales; family Brassicaceae; genus Arabis; species Arabis hirsuta. Next base: position 7,777,023 of record OZ053310.1, on the reverse strand, counting down.
CGTTCGTCTTCTACTATCATATTGTGCAATATGATGTATGCTCTCATAATCTTTCCTATTTTTACCTTATCCCAAATCAGAGCTGGGTTTTTTACAATGGCAAATCGAGCTTGCAAGACTCCAAAAGCACGTTCTACATCTTTCCGGACAGATTCTTGATATGTAGCAAAATAGCGATGCTTTTAGACCTTGTGGAAGTGGAATTGATTGGATAAAAGTTGCCCATTTCGGATAAATACCATCGGTGAGATAGTAAGCCAAATCATACTCGCGTCCATTGACAAAGTAATTCACTTTTGGAGCCCGACCTTGTAAAATATCATCAAAAACAGGTGATCGATCAAGAACATTGATATCGTTTAAGGTACCTGGAGGTCCAAAAAATGTGTGCCAAATCCAAAGATCATGTGAAGCTATAGCCTCTAAAACGATTGTTGGTTTTCCAGATCCACGTGTATATTGTCCTTTCCAAGCTATGGGGCAATTCTTCCACTCCCAATGCATACAATCAATGCTTCCTATCATCCCGGAAAATCCGCGTACCTCTGCAACATCGAGTAGCCGTTGAAGATCAGATGGTGTAGGTCTTCTTAGGTACTCATCTCCGAACAAAGATATTATTCCTTCTACGAAATTTTCCAAGTATAGGAGCATAGTACTTGCACCGAGGTGGAAGTATTCATCAACCGCGTCCGCCGCACAACCATATGCCATCATACGAATTGATGCTGTGCACTTTTGTAGTCCGGAGAGACCGAACCTTCCGGTAGCATCTCTTCTTTGTTGAAATTATGGTACTTCATTGGAGAGTCGATTAACAATAAGCATGAACAACGGCTTGTTCATTCTAAAACGACGTCGGAATATAGAAGCTGGGTAAGTTGCATCTTCACTAAAATAATCATTCCATAAGCGGATGTGTCCTTGTTCACGTTGTCTTTCAATATAGGCTCGTTTTTTCTTTAACTTGGTTGCCTTTTGATGATCAAATTGATCGTCGAAAAATTGCTAAAATCGTCCATCGAATACCTGATCAAAATTTTCATCGATTGTTTTGTCACTAGGATTATGAGAAGAAGATGCCATTGTTTTTAGAAATGGAGAAAAGAAAGAGAGATATGAGAGAATTGTTGGAGAGTGTAGCTTTGAGAGATGGAGAAAAGAGTAGTGTCATATAATGGAGAAGAAGTGTTGTATATATAGAGTTCAAAATATACAAGTGTTTTGTAAAACAGAATATTTGTGACGGTACAAACAAACAAGTAAACAAATAAACTAAATTGAATGTCTTGTGTCCTCTTCTTCTTTGTCGGCACAAAAAACAAGTAACCAAAAGTACTAAACTAAATTAAAAGTCTTGTGTCATCTTCTTCTTTGTCGTTACAAACAAACAAAGAAAAAATAGGCATGTGTCCTCTTCTTCTTTGTCTTGTGTCCTGTGTCCTCACGTACTGTAAAATTGAAAATATCAATAGTTAATTATCCATCATACATGAATTGAAGCCTTTACCACCATATCTAATATTACTTAAACAAAACATCATTTACCACACGCATTAACCATGGCTAACTACCAAACTAACAAGCCTTTACCACAATATCTAACAATTAACTAAGAACAAAAAACAAATCATAGCATTTGACAGAGGAATCATTCATTCCTTGACAGAGGAATAATTCATTCATGAAACAAGACAGAGAACATGACTAGGCAAATTAATTCATTGACAACCATATAAGCAAATTCAGTCACACGTAACATGAAAACATGAATTGATTCATTCAGAGCTTTAAAACAGAAAGTTCATTCAGAGCTTTAAAACAGAAAGTGCATTCATACAAGTTCTAAAACAGATAGTTCATACAAACGGAAACTACCATTTATCATTCATTCATTTCACATCATATCACTAATTAGCTTGTTCTTCAGAGCTTCTTCTCCCTCTGAAATTTGTTCTCCTCTCACAAGGAGACTGTCAAGAAGTTCCTTCTTCTTCAGTCTTTCTCTCATACCCAAATCCTTCTCCTTTATCGCCCATATGTTTTGAAACTCCAACAGAGAACTACCATCTGCTTCAAGATGACTTGTCTTGCTCACACTCTTTTTACTTTTGCCCTTTGATGCCTTAACACCAGGAGGACGAGCCATTGCTTCATCATCACCAAGGCCAACTGTGTGGGAGCTTGCAGATTGTGTTGAACCATCAACACCCTTTCTTTTTTTTTAGCTTCCATCTCCTTTGGTTCTAGACTCACACCATTTCTGATCATTGCGAAGCTCCCTCCATGCATGCTCAAGTGTGAATTTGCGCCTGTAGTCGTTAAAGAAGATTTCGTGAGCTTCTTTGATAACATCATCTTCATTATAGCCACTTCTTCTCTGACTTTTAGCAGCCTCAAAGCTTCCAACAAACTTGCACACAAGGTCATTAATCTTGCCCCACCTCTACTTACAGTGACTGGCCTCTCTTGTTTGAAGACCAGCAACTTTACGACATGTGCCATAATAACCAGCTATGCATTTCCAAAACGCATCTGCTTTTTGCTCGTTCCCAACTACTGGGTCCTTGCTGGTATTTAACCAGGCACTGATGAGGGAAATATCTTCAACGATTTTCCATTTGGTTCTAGGTTCCCTACGCACCTCAGGTGTCTACTCAACTAGGTGACTTGGGTCATCACTAAGTGGTAGGATTGTAGGTGAAAAAGAATCAAGAATGTGGGTATCTTGTTGACTATTTAGAAGATCCATGAAACCAGAAGAGTGACTACATGGATTCATAGAATCCATGTACATGTAAAGAAAAAGATATTGATGGTGTTTGAACATGAATGAAAGGGACAAAGATTTAAGCGTGTTTCTGTTAACTATAATTGTAGAGTTTAATTTATAGACAAAGTTTGTAGTTTTAAGTTTTAAGTTTTAATTCTGGTAGTTGTGGTTTAAGTTTGAAGCATTTAATGAATGCTCAACCAAATTGAAATGACATACTTAACTACAACAGAGCAATGAATTTACCTTTGAAATGACATACTTAGCTAGAACAGAACAACCATTATGAAACTCATAGTTAACTACAACGGAACAAAATAAGCATTTGTGTTGTAGCCTATAACTAACAACCATTTATGACATCAACTACATACTGATTTGATTTACACAAACCATTTATCATACCTAATCTACCATACCTAATCTAAAACTCAAACAATGCAAAAGCCATCAATGATACAAAATGAGATTTAGACAGATGAATACCTTCAGTCATTAGTGAACAGGGACCAACATCCACGTTGCCAATAGCTTTCTCCATCTCTGCTATGACTCTTGCCTAATCCTTTCATCAGCTATGAACTTCACCTGCAAATTGGAGACTAATAATCAAAGAGATTTGATATAACATCAAAACTAATGAAGTCTGTGTCTGTTTAACAATCTAAAGCTGTACACAGTTTCAAGACCCACTACAAACAAACAATATAAGCTTCAAGCTGTTACAGACACGATCAAAGGAATCACAAAGTTGACACGAAAAGAAGAAACTTGGTATGTGATCTGAACAAGGAAAGCAACAGTATTCACAGTAAACGCCACTAAATCTAAACACACAAAGAACAACATCTTCTTAGTACAATAGAAAACAATCAAAAGAAATTTCAGAACATATAAAAGAAAGAACTTAACACAAACGAAGAATTCCTAGAATAAAACTAGTAAATTCCTACACAGACACAACCATCGAAGAAAACCCTTTTCAAAGAATCAAAATATAGACCCTTTAGTATAACAAAGAGAGAGACAAGTGTGATGAAAACGAATCAAGTATATTTATCCCAAATCAATGTTTCTATCTTATAAACTGATCAAAATCAGAGAATACTAATCAAACCAAATTCGCATTTATGAAAACCCTAATCTGATTCTGAGAACGAAATTGTGCTATCAATCAAATCTAAGAAGATCTACAAAGACAAGTGAAGAAACATACCGTGGCGTTTCGTTTCTCCTCAGATTTCGCTTCATGCAACCTTTTTTCGGACGAAATCGCAGTGAGAGACAGACCCCAAACAGAGATAAACCTCCGGACCGCAATGTTTCTTCGTTTCTCCTCTGATATCGATTCAGGCGGAGCTCACGACGAAGATTTGGCCGAATCGCCATAAGAGGAAGAGAGACCAGAGAGAGAGTCTCGCTAAGAGAAAAGGAAAAAATTTGGTTTGTCATGTTTTTTTTCTTTTTTCTTTTTTTTTTAATTTTCAACAAATAATAATTTGCCACGTCACGGGTTCTGAGAAGCTCTAAACGCTCTGTTTTGAAAAATGGTTCTGGGGTTATATATATATTTTTTAATTTATTTTGGGCCTTTAAAACATTAGAACCCTATTATGAATACCCCATGGACCTGCTCTAAGAACACAGACATGCAAAAAGTTACTATTAATTTTGCTTCGAACTTTTCACACACACAACCTATTAATTACGAGATCACCTCGTAAACAGAAATATACTAATTTTTTAAAAAATTACACCTTATATGTTTTTGGTGGCTATACAGGCAGTCAATATACATATTATGGGCCTTGACAATAGATCAAAATAGGTAAAGCCCTTGCAAAGATCCAGATGCCAAACATCTTTAAAATAGTTAGCTTACTAACCTTTTTTTATAATTAATTAAATATTTCATTTTTCACATGTAGATTAATTTTTTATATATTAAAAGAGAAACATTGGAAACTATTTTTGTTGATGTGTGTTCATCACAATTTTTTACACCTTTTGTAAAAAAATATATTTAATTTACTTATCTCTATTGCCAAACAGATTTTTAAACTCAATTTACACTTTTGCCAAACACACTCACCTATTTAGAGAACATTGGGTAATAGTATTAGTTTTGTTGCCAAATACAGTTTCAATAAATATAAAAATTAACCAATTTTAAAAAAATTAATAGGGAATAGGTATAATTTGTAGATGATTATAACCACTATAAAGATGGGATAGTGGAAATCATGATTTTAGATGATTATTTTGTTGTCGTCGTCATTTTATATGATTATGTAATTATAAGTTTAATACCAAATTGTAAATGATTCATAACTTTAAAATAGATCAGTAACCATTAGCAAACATTCATAGCTTCATCTGATCAGTCTGCATATTATTAACCATGGTTATTGTAAGCCAAATTAAAAATATATTTTCCTAATACAAATTTATACAAAGTACAATAACTTTTAAAGACTTGAGTAAGCATAACCAAAATAATAATGATATATATAACGAAAATGTTTGTGAAATAAGCAAATTTGAACTATGATACTATACACAAGATTCGATTCCATTAGCTTGAATTAAAAATTTATAAATTTGTAATAAGTTAACTAACAACTCGGAATAGAAAATATATTTATAACGTGATTGCATTAAATTAAACTGAAAAAATAACTAATTGATTGAATTATAAAATTTAGGAATTTGAAAATAAAATATCTTCTAAATTTATATATCATTATATCTCAATATATATAATATTACATTTAACTAAAAGATGTACTTTGACATTGAAATTTTTGAATTTATAACTTCCAATATTATTGGACATAATACTTTATTAAATTTATTTATTATTAAAACGGCTAATTACTTTAAATTATTTTTAAAACTCATGATCTAAATTAACGTTTTAATACTATGGTAAATAAAATAATATAATTACCTTTGTTTGGTTATATTTATGTTACTTATATATAGCTTAAGTTTTAATTTAATTTAATAAAAATAAATATAGAAAGTATATCTTAATTTAACTACTTATATGCTAAAATAAAATTAATCAGTAGAGGTTTAATAATATCTACGGTATATTCTAAACTTGAAAAAAAATTATGACGTGATAATACCCATAATATCCAAGCATTTAAAAATTGGTAATTGATAATGGATTTATTAATATCACACAGATATTAACCAACCATAAACAATTTAATTAAAATTCACTACTAAAGCAAAAAAATCTAATTACCTTAGTGTTGTAAATTTATAATTGACTACTAATGATTTAGGAAATTCAGTATATTGTCATTACTCATTAGTATACAAAAATATCCTAATGGATATCCATTATTCTATTAAATTCACGATTAACCAATTTACTTATATTTATCACCTAACTTACTATAACTACCTAAAATACCCTAGATTTTATATTCACAATCCCACTTATTTTGGTAACTATATCAACACGAATAAAGAAAAATGACACTTCTCCAAAACACGATTAAACCTAACTTGGAGCTAACACACATATGACCTCAATAAATACTTTATTTACCTAATTCTCATTCTTATCCTCATCCCTAATTTTACATATATATAAAAAAACATTCTCAATATTTGACTATGATGTTTGTTAGGATACAAAGACAAAATGTTCTTGATTTAAGTCTTAATCTAACTGAATAATGTGTTTATATAGATGATTAAATTTGAGTAATAATTTTAACACATAAATAAATTATTTAATATGTATGATATTTTCAACTATTTTATAAGTGAAACACATTTGTATAAAAACAATTGCAAATTCAAATATATAAAGCGCATCATAGAATCCGTAAAATAAATATATCAATAACTACAATTGATTATTTAATAAAAACTATATTAATTTTAATAATTTATCTCGCGTATAACGCAAATATTATCTAGTTAATTTTAAGGCTTAACAAGCTACTAAATTCTTCAATTAAAAAAAATCTATTAAATTCTTCAATAAACTTTTCTCTTATTAAGGATTTCTCTATATAAAAAAACTGGTTATGGTTTAGGATAGATAAATGATTACAATGTTTACTTACTAAGCAAGTCAAAGTGAAGTTTTGGTTACACCAAGTCGTGCTTGGTCCAATAATATAAAGGTATAACACGATCGTTCCCAAGAAAAAGAAAAATCGTACTGTCTAGATTCAAATGCTATTTGGGAAGAGATTTTTACCTAGCTTTGGTTCTGCGCACACAGGTGAGTTACGACCCCAAACTTAGAACCTTTTGATAAAGTTCATGGTGGGATGTATGTGCAAAATACATAGTCATCCTTACACGAAGATTTCAGTTGTGTGACAGTGTTCATCAAGAAAACACATGGCGATATGTGGTTCTATCATTTAATAGTATGCTCATGTGTCTCCATAATAAGCTCAAAACACACAAAACCATAAGCTCGTAAACACGAGTTTAGAAGACAAGACTCAAAGAGAAACACTTTTGGGAAGCAAGAGTTATTATCATACCTTGTTTTTTCTTGTCCACGTTTCACTTGATTCGTTTGTTTGTTTGTTTTTTTTTTTTTTTTTTGAGAAAGAAAAGATGAAAAGATACATTTCACTTGATTCGTTTTCTGATTCCAAAATGAAACCTAACTCTTTAGCATCGAATTTATAGTCCAACCCATTTGACATACATTTGCCGTCGTTCGATCCACAATGGAAATATTTATTGGTCCAAATAAAATTTGTTTTTCAGTCGGCAGTTTTATAGGGAAGTGCATATATATTATCCTAATATTACTACTACTCACCGAGTCACCAAGCCCGAGAAAATAATAGTGGCTATAAAATATATTTTTTTTCTTTTGGTAAGTGAAGTGCATATTAGTATAAAGAGTCTGATACATTTAACATAAAGAAAATACAAAAACACTCTGATACATTTTTTTTGTTTTTTTGGCAGCATATTCTGATACATTTAACAAACCAAAAAAATACAGTTTGATATTATGCACTTAACTGTTACGAAACTACGAAAGCCAGGTGTTGAACACAAACACCTACGACGAGTCGTCTGGCTACTCGGTCAAGTGTCACTAATAATATTCGACACATGTCTGAGGATTATCTGAATCAAAATGGTGGCTTCGGAGTACACTGCTTCTAGGAAATGTCCAAGCGGACTAGTCACCGTGCTCGAAAAAACAGAAGTTAATATATATATATATATGTTATTTAAATATTAACAATTGATTTTATAGACTATTTACACAGTTCTTTAAAAGAAAAATTGGCAAAAATAACAAAAAAAAAAATAAAAACATAATAATTAAGCAAAATCTTTTATGTGGCACTAATCATAACCACTAATTTTAAAATTTTTGGTTAGTTATTATATTTAAATTTTTTTGTTGGTTATTAACCAAATTCACCCTTCTTTAAAACAGTTACTTTTTATAAAAATTTCACATTTCTATTAATCGAAATGGTTACAAACTACAAACGAGTCACACTTAAAAGATAATACACACAAGTAATTAGAAACTTGAATTACATAAAATGTACTAGAGACAAACAAATCTTCTACTTTGTTTAATTTAAAACGCAAAAGGAGAGACATCTAGCTACGTCCTCTAGGTTTACACATCTTTTGTTTTCTCGTCCACCAAGTCTGGAGGATAATTGCATCTCCACGACCCTGATAAATAGTTTCACCTGTTTTTTACGTAAAAATCTTTGTTTGGATAGGGTTAGTAAATCCAACATATCTTTTTTTTAAACAGTTAAATTTTATTTTATTTCTAATCATGTTATTTTAAATTCTTTAACACTTTAGTGCTCATATTTTAAAAAAAATACTTAATATATACTCTTTCCGTTTCTAAAAAATAAATGTTCTACAAAAAACTTTTTTCACAAAAATAGATATTTTTTATGTTTTCTTTGTATTTTGATCATTTAATGATAAAAAATTACAAATTTCAAAAAATTATTGAAATACTATTGGTTGAAAATTTTTGAAAACTGTTTAGTGCAGAAATAAATATATTTAGTATAGATCATTAATTGTTTTTTTAATGTGTAATACTTACAAAATATCTTTCTTTTAGAAACAGAGAGAATACCTAAAAACGACGCTTTTAAAGTCGTAACTGGTGAATTTTTTTTTGTTTTTTTTTGATTTTTTTAGAAAGGAGTAATCGGTGAAAATTGTGTTAGACAATGAGGTTGGCATGCGTTCTCCAATTGATTGGACACCTTTACAAACCTCAAATCCCGATTCCATTTTATTTTTACGTTGTTCACGTAATGGTAAGGCATATACAAGTTGGCATGAATTGTTTTAACACGCTCTTTCGAGTTTAGCTATGCAAATAATAAACATTTCGATTTCGGTTTGGTTAATAAAATATTTGTTTAATTTAATGATGGGCTTTTTTAATGAATAACCAAAAAAAAAATTTAAAAATTGGTAAAAAGGGATATGTGGTACAATTTTGGCCATTAAATTTAGGTTTTTTGGTTAGTTTTTAAATTATAATTTTCTATTGTATTAATGGCAAATTATCCGTTTAATGATTGTTTGGGGGAAAAAAACACTGAAACCAATGAAAAAATTGAACTGAGCATGTAAGTAATAAACACTTGTAAGTTAGTTACCGGCGTTTTAACTAATTTAAAATAATAACTCCTTTTAAAAATTTTAACAACAAAGTGTTAACTATTAATATCGATGCCAAGATACTCTTGTAAACCAGAAATCAGAATTATTTATTATTTACATTATTTCTAAATTAATGTAGTAAGAAAAGCAATATGTAAAAAAACAACATCCCCTATGAAACAAGTAAGAAAAGCTAGAAAATCAATAAGGATTTTTTTTTCTCGAGGAATTTATTAATGAAAAATTTCAAAAAATTCCACTTTTTTATAATCTTTATAAAAATGCTATTTTTTCAAAATTATTTATTCATTATATTATTTATGTTTGGGTTAACTATGTTATATTAGAGTTTAGTTTTGAGGGGTTTTAGGGGTCAAAAGATTTTTTAAGATTTAAAATTTTAAGATTCAGACATTAAAAAATCATAATTAGTGGCATTTTTGCAAATGGACATCAAAAGTGGCATTTTTGCAAATGTAAACATAAAAAGTGGCATTTTTGTAATGTCCCCTTATTAATCACAAAACATTATTTAATGCCTAACTAAAAACAATAATATTATGTAGTGAAAAGTACTACAGAATCAAATAATCACAAAAACATATAAGTTATTTGATAGAAAAAACAAATAAGTTATGGTTTTTTGGTCACCCCCACAGTTATATTAGATGCGAGAAGAGTTAAAATCAAATCCTATTTAAAATGGCTTAAATATCTGCTAGAAAAAAATTTCAAAAATAAAAATAAAAACATCTACTCAAAAATATTTGTTGAACCTCGTATAACTATGAACAATTTTTTTTTTTATATAATTATCTCATATTTAACAAAACACGGTGTGATCTAGTAGTAATACAAAAAAATTTGATTTTTTTTATTCCGAGTTAAAAAAAATTTTGGAACGAAATGTTTTTTTTTTAAATTGAAATATTTTAAGACTAACTCCCAATATCGTAAATATTGTGAACCAAAATTATTCACTAATACGTCGTCGTCAACTACCTATAATAATATGTCAAGCGTGAAAATATGATGAAATTAAATAGATAATTAGCTACCCAAGCATAAACATTTTAATTGTTGGTTTAATCTACTTATACATTAAAAAAGCAAGATATTTTAAAAACAAACCTTTACGTGTGGGTATTTTTTTCCCTTTCAAAATTTTTAATAGTTTATAGTTAATAAAATTCATTAGTTTTATTCCTATTAGATGATTTAGATTTTTTAGTTTTTTCTTAAGATTTCGTCTGATAACTGATAAACCGTCTGATGCATTTAATCTAAAAAAAAAAAAAAGCAACAGAAAACGTCTGATACTATAAGCTTACCTGTAATGAATGAATCTACAAATGCCAAATGTTGAACCACAAGGCGTCGCACTACTGGGTCAAGTGTCACAAACACTATTCGACACATGTCCGAGAAATATCTAAATAAAAATGGTGGATTCGGAGTCCACTGTTTTTCAGGAAAATCCAAGCCGACCAATTAGCATTTGTTCTATGTATTTGGTCAAATGATATATTTTGTTATAATTTTCATTTTACTTTTGTTTATTGTTAAACATGTTATTTTCAAGCCCTGATAAACCAACTTAGTTACAAACTTACCACCGTACGTAGTCAATCCGGTTTAGATCCAAAACTGAACCAACCACCACCACCACATGAACATAAAAACCAGCTTTAACCAATCAGCGAATTATGTCATTTTCGAGTTTTAAATTTTGATTGTTTTTTTGGGCCTATTTTCATAATTTTCCCTTTTATTATATTTGCAAATACAACAAGTGGGAGTGGATCCCATGTGAAACCATTCCGTACAGTACCAATTCGTAAATTTTGAAGTTCCAGAAATTTCGACTTATACGGAAATCCCACTAATTTCTTTCTAAGTTTTCCAGAACTTTCTAATCTAAGTGGAGTGTACTAAATTAATCATTTTAATCCAATTTTAATAATCATCACTCACTTTCCACTCTTCCTATATAAACCACCACCATCTCCATTTAGCTTACGTGGATAGTACCTTCCTCACTTTTCCCCCTTCTCTCTCAACTGCCATAAACGAACTTCAAAATCCAGTCACACAAACTCAAAACTCAATTCTTCACTAAAATCATGTAATCCGGGTCAATTCCAATCTCGATTCTCATCATTGATCCAACAAGATCGAATCAAAAAAAGACAAATTTTTTGTCTTGATTTCAATTTGGGTTTTTCGAAAAATCCTTTCTTTTTTTTTTTTTGGAAAGATGAATCCGTTTGTTCAAGAAGTCAATCCACCACCACCAAAACCGGTCGAAGGATTACACGAAATGGGACCACCTCCGTTTCTAACGAAGACATTCGAGTTGGTGGATGATCCAAACACAGACCACATCGTATCTTGGAACAGAGGAGGAACTAGTTTCGTCGTTTGGGATTTACATTCTTTCTCTGCCATTCTTCTCCCTCGACTTTTCAAACACAGCAATTTCTCCAGTTTCATCAGACAACTCAACACTTATGTGAGTTTTATTACTCTTTGTTTCTCTCTGATTTCTTCTTCTTGATTTAAGAGAAAAACCACAATGCTCTGTTTTTACTTTCAATGTTTTTACTACAAAACAGAGCATTGTGGTTTTTTTTTAACACTTTGGTAATGAAATTCAAGTTTTTTTTTTGTTTTTTACTGCAAATCTTTTTTGTGTTCTAGAAACATCGAAAATGTTGATTCCATGTGATAATGGAGTAGAAGAAGGTTTAGTAGGTTCTAGAATCCTTGATTCGTGCCAACTTGTCTTATAAAATAATCATAAGAAAATAGTGATCAACCTTATCCCCAACATTGTTTATTCACTAATCAGCTTTAAGGTTACCAACTTGTTCATTATAAAAACAAAAAAAATTATCCTCACTCCAATAATTGATGTTGTTTAATTAGAAGCATAGAATCATTTGAAAATTTAACTTTTGTAAAAAAAAAAAAATGAAAACAGGGTTTCAAGAAGATAGAAGCAGAGAGATGGGAATTTGCAAACGAAGGGTTTTTGTTGGGACAAAGACAATTACTAAAGAGCATCAAGAGACGTAGCAATTTCACTTCATCATCATCACCATCAATCCATGATCCATGTATCGAGCTTCGAAGAGAGAAGCAAGTGTTAATGATGGAGATAGTTAATCTGAGACAACAACAACAAACCACTAAAAGCTACATCAAAGCCATGGAACAGAGGATAGAAGGAGCAGAGAAGAAACAGAGACAAATGATGTCTTTTTTAGCTAGAGCAATGCAGAGCCCTTCGTTCTTGCATCAGTTACTGAAACAGAGAGATAAAAGGGTTAAGGAGCTTGAAGATGAAGCAGCAAAGAGGAGAAGAAGCTCTTCGATGTCGGAATTGGAAGCTTTGGCTTTGGAGATGCAAGGTTATGGAAAACAGAGGAATATGAAGGAAGAAGAAGAAGATGATATAGTGATTGAGAGAGAATTAGACGATGGTTTTTGGGAAGAGTTGCTTAGTAACGAGAGTTTGGCTTAAGATGGATCTTTTTGGTTTTTAGTTTGTTCTTTCTAAGTTTCTGTTTTTTCACAAAACCCTTTTTTCTTGTCTTTTTGTATCTTATTTATTTACAAACATATATCTTCATATCAATTAGTAGTAGCAATATGTATTAATTACTAGAAAACGGTACAATGATTCTTTTATGCATTGTATATATGCGAAAAATATGATTATTGTTAATGCCACTTGAATATGAACTTATTGATGTTTTCTCCAGTGATTTCTCTCTCTCTCTCTCTCTCTGTGCTTTCACTCTTTCCTTGCACCTTTTTCCCAAATTTGATATCTACTTTATGTTTTTTTGCAGTCTTTTCCATAAGTTATGGAGGTCAATGTCAAAACATGTAAGAACCTTCCAAGTCTGTTAATCTAACCTGTAAAGATGTTCTTTCATTGGAATCTTGGTTTATCCTAGAGAAACGACAAGAATTTATCCATGTGATCAATTTCAAGATGATCCACTCCAATCTTGAAGAAAACAAGATCAAAGATGAAGAATATTTGTTGAGAGCAGAGACAACTAGGAGATGTATATTTAGGTTGGTCAAGCTTATGATAACCTCATTTTCACTTATAAGTGAAAACTAGGAGATGATCCTCCTCAATTCTTGAAATGAAAGACCATGAAAAAAAAAACTGATATATAAAGGTTTAATTATCACAAAGAACAAAAACAGCTGTTGAAAGCAAAATGAACGAGTCATATCATACCATCACTAAGACTAAGAGTCATCAAATCAAAGCAAAACAACAACATTGGAAGAATTCAAATGATTCGCCAGAAAATTTAAGCACATCGACACACTCAACGTTACCCCAAACCTCACGTCCATTGCATCTTGATTCTAAAGAAATCATGGCGTACCAAAGTTTGTTTTTCCGTTTGATACCAGAAATCGAATAAAGATCCCACATAACTAAAAGTTTTCCACCATAGTTAACCATATCAAAAACATCCCCAAATTTTAAACCCCTTGTACGGTGGTCACGCAATATTTCCAAACCCTTGATCTCTCTCAACTCTCTACCCTTAGGGTCATACCACATTAACTCCCTGGTGTAAGTGCAACAGTACATTACATTCACTATCACACACCAAGACACTACGGATAGCAAAATCAATTACTCATTGACAAGTTTCCATGTACCATCTTTTGGCCCGTAAGTGTAGTCCTTTTCATGTTTGGCTACGTAAAGCTTTCCTTCAAACACACTCACTATATAACAACATTTGAGTTGTAACTGATCATGTAACATCATTATTATAGAGATTGAATACTTAGATTAAGAATAAAAGCGACTCATTTTATTAAGCTTTAGAAAACTAACTCAAAAACTAAAGCAACTTAATCTCTCTTTCAAACTCATAAGTTATGCCACACCTTGGCATCTCCTTATATAGAGATAAGTCTAAGTTAATTCCTAAACATAAAAGGAATACTTACATATTTAGATAACTCATAAATAATTCCTAAACCTTATCTCTTTAGAATAACTTGCTCTTCAAGTTATCTTCAAGTTTATCCCAGCATTCTCCCCCTTAAGCTTGAAATCGTTTGTAGACAAAATTTGAACTCCAATTTGGTCTCTCATTTCCTTGAACTTAGTCTTTCCGAGGGTTTTAGTCAAAATATCGGCTCTTTGCTCATTCCCAGGAACATGTTCTACTTCTACTTGACCATTCTCAACGCATTCACATATGAAGTGAAATTTCCGATGAATATGCTTACTACGCCCGTGGAAGACTGGATTTTTGGTAAGTGCAATCGCTGATTTGTTGTCAACCCGAATCGTCACCTTCTCACACTTTGATCCAACGATTTCTGCAAGAAGTTCTTGTAGCCAAATGGCTTGTTTTGCCGCTTCTGTTGCTGCCATGAATTCAGCTTCATAAGATGATAAAGCCACAACTTGTTGCTTTTGAGAACACCATGCAATAGGACTCTCATTAAGATAGAAAACATGACCAGATGTACTTCTTCCATCATCAACATCCACACTGTAACTACTATCGCTATATCCTATTATACCCGAACTATCTCTTTTCTTAAAACAAAGACCGAAAGAGAGAGTTCCTTTGAGGTACCTTAGAACATGTTTGATTGTAATTCCATGTGACTCTTTCGGCTCTTGCAAATATCTGCTCAAAACTCCAACTGCATAAGAAAGGTCAGGACGTGTGTGAAGTAAATACCTAAGGCATCCAACGATCCTTCTGTATTCACGCGCATCTATGTCACGTTCCTCTTGTGCTTTAGAAAGCACTAAACCCGTTTCCATTGGCACATGAGTCAAGTTGCAATCCATCATTCCAGCTTCTTCAAGTATTTTCTTCGCATACCTCTCTTGACTTAGCACAATTCCCTCGTTTTCTTGAGAAACTTCAATACCAAGATAATAGTTAAGCTTTCCCAAGTCACTCATCTCGAAATTTCCAGCCATACCTTTCTTGAACTCTTGTATCAACTCCAAGTTTGAACCTGTGACAAGTAAGTCATCGACATAGACGGCTACAATAAGAACTGAACTCCGATCTCATTTTTTGTATAGGGACGGTTCCTTAGAGCACTTCTCAAAGTTCAAGTCTAACAGAATCTGGTTTAGCTTAGTGTTCCATGCTCGAGGTGCTTGTCTCAATCCGTAGAGAGCTTCGTGTAGTTTATACACCTTTTCTTCGCTTCCTTTGACTACAAAAAAGCCTTCTGGTTGGGTAAGATACACGCCCTCTCTCAATTCACCATGGAGAAATGATGTCTTTACATCTAAGTGATGAACCTCCCATCCTTTTGTTGCTGCTAAAGCTATGATGAATCATATTGTCTCAATACGTGCAACTGGAGCAAATACCTCGTCAAAATCTATACCATGTCTTTGAACATATCCCTTCGCAACAAGTCTTGCTTTGTGTTTGTTGATGCTATCATCTGAATTTTGCTTCACCTTAAAGACCCATTTTAAACCAATAGGTTTACAACTGATGGGACGATCAACTAAGCTCCATGTCTTGTTTTTCACGATCGATATAACTTCATCATCACACGCATCCTTCCAAACCTTTAGTTTGCTTGCTTCTTCGAAATTATATGGTTCATCATTGAGCATTAGCAGAAGATGCCCCCCTTCAATCTCTGCAAACAAGATATAATCATTCAAGTAGCTAGGCTTATTACCTTGTCGTGATGATCTTCTTAGGACACGCTGCTTGATATGCTCAAATTACCCTGAGCTACTCTCTTAAATTAAGAGATCGTAGTAGTACTTAGGGATCGAATCCACAAGGAATCAAATCACACATCGACTAATGAATTCGAATTAGGCTAAGCAAATATGTATGAATGTAAAGTAGAAAGCAAAACAAACAAGCAGACTGTGATATGGTTCTAGTAATCAATGAGACAAAAAAGTTAGGCTATGGGTAATTCTCAGGAATGAATCGAAATCAAGGATAAAAGACTGTTATGATTTTATTAAGCACACTTCTAGAACTCAAACACGAATATAAAACCAATCAACTTTCGTTGCAGAGATTATCTATGACTAAATCTCTAAATTCCAATTTTTTTTGCAAACTTAGTGAATAAAGACAAGCACTAAGTTCAAGTTCGATTGTTCACAAAATTACTAAGCCAAATTTCTTTGCAAATAGATAATTTTGCTCATCTAAGATTAGGTCAGGTTGTTAATAATACTTTCGCATCTATTAAAGAAACCTAGGGTTTCTAATTTCAGTTGATCAATCCTAAAATCAGAGTTATGGCAATCTAGATGAAGAACAAGAAGATAAATCCCAACAGTAATCAATCCTAACAATTTCTCATCAATCCCTTGAATCTCCAAAACCTAACAAAGAATCTACTCAGACATAGATGATGAAAACATTATCAATAGAAAAGAGTAAAACAATTGTCTCAATAGAAAACAATATGTCCCCTTGAAAACCTAAAAGAAAACTATATATAATGTGTCAAAAACGGATTGGGCATTGTGTGTAAACTTCTAGGCTTTTCGGGCAAAAGAGGAAATTTCTTCAAAAATCCTTCTTCTCGTCAGATACATGTGCGTCGATCGACACACAGGTGATGCGTCGATCGATGCAAGTTCCAAAGCTCGACTTCTCTTTGCGAAGGACATATGTGCGTCGGTCGACACACATAACTTGTGCCGATTGACGCAAGCTCCAAATCTTGACTCCGACTTCATCACTTCGGCATTTTTTTCCTTGATGCTCCAAAACGCTCCAAAAGCTCCCATTAATCTCCAATCGTCCATCAACCTATAAAGACTCTAAAAGACTCGAAAAATACCAAAAATACCAAAAAGACTCTATGAAAAAGACTTATATCAAGGTCAAAAACGGGTAAAAACCATGATATATCACTGCTCCTGTTCTTCGTTTTCGAATCCTCATGATCATGATCTTCGTTGTCAGCACAACCATCATTTTTCACTTTGTTTTCCTCTTTCTCCGATTCTTCCTCTGTTTCTTCCTTGTCCTCGGGTTTCTCGATAGACACATTCTCGTGAATATCATTAATATCTTGATTTCCAATTCTACGAATACTAGTTTCCTAATTCTCAGATGCTTCTTTTGAGATATTCCACTGCCATCCTCTGGTTTCATCGAAGACAACGTCTCTGCTCACAAAAATCTTCTTCGTTGTCGGATCCAAGAGATGACAGGCCTTTGAACCGAGTTCAGTTCCGAGATACACAAGCTTTCTTGGCCGATCATCTAGTTTGCGAAGATGTTGAGATTCAATCTTCGCATAACTAACGCAACCAAACACCCGCAAATGCTCTACATTAGGTTTCTTCTTCTTGAATGCTTCATAAGGTGTTTGATCCTCCAAAACTCTTTTTCCTACTCGATTAATAAGGTAAGTGAGAATGTCTTACCACTTCTCCCCATAGATAGTTAGGCATACTCATGTGTTTAAGCATACTTCATGTCATCTCAAGTAAGGTCCATTACGTCTTTCGACCACTCCGTTTTGCTGAGGCGTGTAAGGAGCTGTTAGGTGTCTGTTGATTCAGCTTTTCTCACAAAAATTCTGAAACTCAAGAGAAACAAACTCTCCACCTCTATCTGTCCGAAAATTTTTGATAATAGACCCGGTTTCTTACTCAACAAGTGCTTTATATCCTTTAAACCGTTCAAAAGCTTCATTTTTTCCTTCAAAAGAATTGACCACATGTAGTGAGAATAGTCATCTATCAATACGAACACATACCTTTTCTTTGCAGCAGTAGGTGGTGAAATAGGTTTGCATAGATCCCCGTGTATGAATTCTAGTACTTGTGAGGCACAGTAACTTATCAATTTTGGGAACGTTTGTCTTGCTTGTTTCCCAAGTAGGCATGACAAGCAGATTTCTTTGGTCGATGTAAAGCTAGGTATTCCCACAACAAGCTTCTTCGTTACCATAGTCTTTATGTTTCGGTGTTGACGTGCCCAAGCCGAGCATGCCACATGATCGAATCGTTCATCATAATCAGTTGTAAGCATCGTGAAATTTTAACTTCCAAGCTTAACTTATATAGTCTGTTCTTTGACCTATTAGCCTTAGCTAGTAGGTTTCCATCTCGATCATGTAAGAGTAGATAGTCTTCTTTCATCCTAACTTTGCATCCGCATTCAGTAGCTTGACCAAGACTTATAATGTTACTCTTTAGGTTTGGTATATAGTATACGTCCTTGAGAATTTTTCGTTCTCCTCCTTTAGTAATGAACATGATTGATCATTTTCCTTTTATGTCAACACAAGAATCATCACCAAATCGTACTTTTCATGTAATCCTTGTGTCCATCTTGCAAAACCAAGCCCTATTTCCTGTCATGTGATTACTCACACCATTATCCAAATACCATATCTTATCTGAACAAGCTTTGAAGTTGTTTGGCCTCACATTCTTCTCGTTAAGAAACACAACTTCGTGCATCATGAGTGATTCAGCCTCCTGAGTATCCTCTTCTTCTTTCTCTTTAATCTCTTGAAGTTTGATCAGCTTGAGTAGTCGGTCCGGACACTCGGAAGCATAATGTCCTAACTTATCGCATCTGTAACAAATCACCTTTGATTTGTATCTCTGTTGATAACCATTCTCTTGGTATTGATAACTTGATCTCCCTCGTCCTCTTTCACGTCCACGGCTCGGTCCTCTGCCTCCCTCTTGATAAGGTATGTATGATTGCGAATCTGAATTTACATACATTAACTTGCTTTACCCTTCTTGTGATTATTCCTCCTCACGTACTCGTTCTTCATAAGTTTTAAGTCTTCCAACAATATCTTCAAACGATGTTGTCTTGAGGTGTAAAACTTGTTCGAGAGCTGCAGTTATTTGTATGTATTTCCTAGGCAAACTTTTAAGAAATTTCTTGACAATCTTTGGTTCTTCGATGCCTTCTCCCAAAGATGATGATTTTGTAGAAATTTCAGAAAGTTTACCAACAAAATCATCTATGGTGTCGGTCTCCTTCATCTTTATTCTATCAAACTCAGCCATAAGAGTTTGTAGCCTTGCTTCTTTTACTCTCTCCGTACATAGATTTCTTGTTTTTATGGATTCCCATACAGCCTTTGAGGTTTCAAGATCACCAACTTGCAGGATTAGTGATTCTGGTATGGATTGGAATAAAAGAGCTCGGGCTAGATCATTCTTCTCCGCGTCATCTGCTCCGGGATCGATTGTCTCCCAAACCTTATGCACACGTAAGGCAACCTTCATTCGCATGGACCAAACCGTGTAATTGGTGTTGTTTATCATAGGACATTGAATGGATGAAGAACTTCCTTCCTTCGTCCTATTGATTGATGTAACCAATTCAGTACTCATGTTTCGTAAGATCTTCGTGTTTGCAAATCTTCTCAAATAACAAACCTTGAAGCTCTGATACCAAATATAGAGATTGAATACTTTGATTAAGAATAAAAGCGACTTCTTTTATTAAGCTTAAGAAAACTAACTCAAAAACTAAAGCAACTTAATCTCTCTCTCAAACTCATAAGTTATGCCACACATTGGCATCTCCTTATATAGAGATAAGTCTAGGTTAATTCCTAAACATAAAAGGAATACTTACATATTTAGATAACTCCTAAATAATTTCTAAACCTTATCTCTTTAGAATCTTGTTCTTCAAGTTATCTTCAAGCTTATCCCAACAGTTATCATTATCGCCAGGACCACGCAAGGCTGTCCAAGACTGAGTCTTTAAGTCAAACACCTCGATAAAACTAGTAGGGCACTAATCAATCTTGCAACCTCCCATCACATATATTTTCTCATCGAAGAATATCGCACTTGCACTCTCACGTGCCACGGTCATGTTAGGGGCGTCACGCCAAGTGTGACTCCGACAATCAAAGATCCGGACAGAGGAAGATGGCGCATTGAAAGGATGTCCATCAATTATGTAGATGTCCGAACCAACCTCTACGATGTCATCTAGTATGGGAGGAGAATGTGAAGAAGAGAAAGTTATCAGAACAACCGAATTTCCACTTGGATTCTTCTTAAACCTAATCATGACTCTTCGTTTGGTTAGGGTTTGATTAGGTTTCGACCAAATACTAAACCAACTCGAATATGGTTGATTTGGCAGCTCTAAGCAGACATAGACGCATGTTTCTTTGGCTCCGATTTGAGATCGTGTCTTATAGATTTCCAAACAAGACAAGAGAGATTCGGAAACTCTTTGACACGAGGGAGAGCCACGGGTAATTCCATCTCGAGACACGGACAAGAATGTTTTCGGTGATTTCGTCTGGAAGTGAAGAAAAAATTAATTCTGAAAAATAATTAATATAAAAAATTAATTCTACATACATTATAGGTTTCAAGAAGAATTAATTATAAATATATTAGGTTTCTAGAAGAACTAACGCATAAAGACCTTTTATTATGGTTTTTACATTCCAAACCCTTATCTAAATTTAATTATATACTAGCCTATGCTTACATTAATCAATTAGAAAACTTGTTGTTACAAAAAATTAATTCAACCCTTTCATTCCTCAACTGCTTCTCATGAAAGTAAGCAGCCTAGAGACTCTTGAAGAAGATAAACGACTCGAGGAATGTCGGTTTTATATTTTCTAATTCGAGCTTCTAAGATATTGGGTTCATGGAGTTCATCTATGATTGAATTAGGTTCCCTATTAACAAAGGCATTTTCGTTCAATTACCTTGAAATTTGATCAATATTTGTCTAAGGGTTTACCATTGTACAACTTTTAATTACTATTGCATTAAATATTTGGAAAACGGTTATTTTAATACTGAATTTTTTGGTTTGCGATAAAACAAATACCAATTTTTTTAATGAGTCATAAAATACACAAATTTATGTTGACTCATCCAAATTAGATATAAAATTAGTTAGCTTTAACAGCCGTTTACTATAACCGACGTCGTCTTGAGATTAGAGAAAATGGTCATTTTAATACCAAACTCTCTGTTTTGCGCCAAGTACCAACTTCTTAATGAATCATAAAATACACAAATTTTTGTTGACTTGTCAAAATTAGGTATAAAATTAGTCATCTAAATATGTGGGAGTTGAAACTCGAACAATATAATTTGTCTAGGTTTTTGGGGGAACAGAGAATTCTAAGTACGAATCATGAGAAGCAAACAATGAGAGAAGAGATTTTTATTGTTGTTTCTATTACAAGCGTTTCTGTATAAAATTTCACATCCCCTTTAACGAGGCCTTTGGATCATTAAAACTCGTATACCATGTTGGAAGAAAACAAGAGAACAAAACAAAATTCTGAAAAATTGTCTTTATTCTCGACAATTTGTACATTAAGACAATAGACACAAGTGAAGAGTTGTGTCTTTTCTCTCTTCTAACTCTTAAACTAAATAACTACCCTTTCTTCTCCGGCAAGTCACGACTAGTAAACATACCTTTTCACTTTACATCACGTGTATAGTTTTAAGAAAATACAACTAAACTCAATTATAAACTAACACTCCTCCTTATTTGAGTTTCGGTCTAACTCTAAGTTTGTTTAGTTCTTCCGACCTTGTGATGCTAACACCAAGTTTGTCTTCTCAAGCTTCAACTTCATGTCTTCCTTGAAATTTGATAACAGAGGTTTTAACCTTATCAAAACTACTGCAAGTGCACATCAACAAAGTAGTATTAAAGGGATCGAATCCACAAAGACCAAGTATTATACTACGAATGTATGAGAATGAAGTTAAGCTAAGACAAGAATGTGATTGTTTATTGCAATAATGTAAATGAGAAATAAAATATAACGATGAAAACTATGGAATTAAAAGTATCAGGCTTTAGGGATATTCGCAGAAAATCAGAAATCATGAATCAGACAATTATTCAGGAAACAATTCAGCGCAGTCTCGAACTCAAATATATATATATATATATATATATATATATATATATATATATATATATATGTATATATTCAATCCACTGTCGTGGCATCAATCAATTTATCTAGTAACCTAGAATTCTAAATTGTCATTTGAATCTAGAATTCTAGACAAGCATTAATGAGCATGTTCGATTTGTTCACAAATTGCCTTAACATCAGCTTTCGTTGGCTAAAGACAATTTGCTCATCTATGTTCTTTCAGGCATTTAATCAAACACTTTTGGTGCATTAAACATCCTAACATCAGGAACTAGGTGATCAATCCAATTCAAGCAATAAGAACAACAATGGTTCATCGGTTCATGAAATCCCTTGAAATCCTAAAACCTAACTATGGATCTACTCAAACATAATCAAAGAGAAACCACAAGAAGATGAAGAAAAACTCATGATTAATAAAATATAATTCCAAGAGGGTTCAAAAATCTTCTCAGTAATCGTAGAGTCATAGATTCGTCTCCCTCGTGTTTACACAGTTCCAAAGCCAAAAAATCCGATGAAAAATAAAGCGTAGCCTTTACAAAGGCTGAAAAATCGAAATAAATAGGTCTAACACGTTCTGGTTCAATCTTTCTGGCAAAACCAAGTCGAAATAGGAAAATACTGAAAATTTCCAATTATGGCCGGTTTAATGAAGGGATCGATCGATCTGAACCATGAAATGGTTGGTCTTGCTCCGTTGGTCGATCACAAAACTTACGGAAACTTTTTGGCAGGTTGGATCGATCGATCCCTGCCTGGATCGATCGATCTGATCCTCTTTTCTGCACTTGCTTCTTTTACTCGCCAGAATGACATGTCTTCACTAAAACTTCCATAACTTTCGATCGCACCGTTGGAATAACTTCAAATAGCTTCCATATGAAAGATAACTCAAAGCTGTAGCTCGTGTCAAATTTTCAGGTCGATCCATTGGTACTAAATGCTTCAGTGAGTGCCAAACTTTTGACCATTGTCTGCATTTTTGCTTCCATTCATTGCTCATTTGCCTTAGACTTCATCCAAACGTGTTTTTACCTAAAAAGACTCGAAAACCTTTGAAAACATTGATTATAATGTGTCAAAAACACAATACATCAACTCCCCCAGACTTAGATTTTGCTTGCCCTCAAGCAAAACAGAAGACTAAACTTGTGGAAGAGGTTTGAAAACGTGGAAACTCAGCTTCTCTTTTGGGACGTTTAATGACCACTAAATTTGTAATCCACATACTGCAAGAACGAATCCCAATCGAACCACCATGTACTTCTTCACAAACCCTTCCAGCCTCCAAAATTCATCCCAATATTTCGCAACACTTTCCACAACTTATCATTGTTAGCCGCATTGATAATCTCAGTGCCAAGAACCTTTTAGATTCATTCCCGTATAATACCATGATAGATCACCAATACAACATTTTGGTACTCTTCTTCTCTCCCAGACTTGCTTTGGCTCATTACGGGACTCACTACTGTTGTTCATTGTGAGGAGACAGGGTCGTGAGAAACTTTTCCTTTACAGTTTTAGAATAGCATTCACTACTGTTGTTCCTTGTGAGGAGACATGGTCGTGAAGACTCACTACTGTTGTTCATTGTGAGGAGACATGGTCGTGAGGATCTTTACACTATTCTTAACCTTAGACCACTTTTTTAATTTTTTGGAACATGGAGAGGAATACCGATACTTTTCACATGGGGTGCATCTATCAGGTACGAACGAGGAATCAACCTCTATAGACACTAATCATCTCAATGAGAGTGCAATTAGCTCAGGCTTAGTGGACCTTGCAGGAAACAAGAGACGTCTCTAGTTAACTAGTTAGTTTTTAGATTTTCCATTAGTCGGATATGAATTCATTCTGCAGCAATGGTCACTCAAATGAAGAGGTCATTAAACAAAGAGAAAAATTACATCATAGTTTCTTAACCATAATACTCTTGACCTAATAAAACAACTTTGGACTGACTCAATAAAAAAAATCAAAAGTGACTTAAGAAAAATAAAACAAAGAAAATAATTTTAGTAAACGATGAATACCTTCCCCCAGACTTACTTCACACCGTCTCGGTGTGAAAATAAATAAAAAAAAAGGCAAAAACAGATTCAAAAGAATGAAAACAAATTTTTTTTTTTTTTTTTTGAAACCATGAAACTAAAAATCAGAGTTAGTAATAAAATGAAAGATAAACTAAATATGTAAACTTACCAGTGCGTTGCCTCCCACGAAGCGCTTGTTTTAAGTCATTAGCTTGACTTCGGTCTCATGTGTCAGTATGAAGATGAGCATGAGAACTTACACCGAAAGAAGCTCCCCAATCAGTAAACTTCAGCTTCAGAACCTTGATCAACATATCTTTCACAACCTCTTCACCTTTTTCTTTCAGCTCAGATGTGAGAATAGTTCTAACCCTAGAGAAAGGTTTTGATACGCCTTTGCACTTCACCTTGTACTCAATCGTCTCACCAACACATCTCTGAGGTACCAAAATCATGTGAGAATCGCCCTTGATTCTTGGCTCGTCACCTTCTCATTTACCATGCTCTTTTGACCAGTCTTCTTTGTCGTGATAAGAGGGTCTCCATCCAGGACTTCCTTGACCTCACTCTTATCACTAGAATCTCTCTTTGTCTCGACTTGCAGCTTCTCTCCATTGATACTGGTAACACAAGAAGCAAGTTTGGCTGTTTCATTGGTGGATATAACATTGTAGAAGATCTCTTTGTCAATATTAGAGAATAAGATTCTTCCATTATGAAAATCTACAATTGCACCAACTGTCGCCAGAAACGGTCTTTCAAGAATCAAAGGTATCCCAGGATCTTCGCTCATCTCCACCACTTGAAAGTCAGTAGGAACAAGGCAATTTCCTACTTGAACAGGTAAATCAGGAATGGTACCATGTGGGACATTGGTGGAGGAGTCTACAAACTTGAGAGATATCAAAGCATGTCCCATCGTAGTAATCTCAAGCTTCTCTGCAACAGCCTTAGACATGAGATTGATAGAAGACCCAGAATCGCAGAGAGATTTTTTAAATTCAACTCCTGCAATGGAGCATGGAACAACAAACTTCCGAGGGTCTTCAGGCTTTGGCAATTGCTTCATAACAGATGGTATATTCCCTGCTTCAGCAAAGAGAGCCTTGACGACTGTCAAACTCTTCTTGGTATCCCTGGTAAACTCGCGAATTGTAGGATCAACTCTAAATGCCTCTTCGAATGAGATATCAGGAGAAAGCTCTCTCACCATCTTATTAAACTCAGCCAGCTTCTTTTCCTCAATCTCATACTTCAGTCTTTGAGGATAAGGGATCCTAGGGATGTATGGTAATGATTCGACACCTTCTTCTACTTTCTCTGGTGTAAGCGATGCTGATACAATTTCTACCTCACTCTGAACTAATATCTCATTGCAGTGTTCTCTAGGATTTGATTCAACTTTCCCTAGAAGAGTCTTTGGTGATGCCGAGATCTGAGCTACCTGAGTGTCAAGCTGCTTCACATGAGTAGAGAGAGCTTCAAACTTACCATAGAGATCATTGTACATACCATCCATCTTGACACTGCATCAGAACCTTGAGTTCATCTTGAGAGTTGGTTGCAGAGCTTGCAGGATCTTGGAAATTGTTGAATGGCTGTTTCTGCTGAAATCCACCCTGAAATCCGTTCTGACCCGGATTTTGCACGAACTGTTTTTGAAAACCATGTGAAAAGTTTTTCTGGAAACCCAGATTTTGCACGCCAATCTGTCCTGAAAATCTCTGAGAGCCAGAAAAGCCTGCGTTTTGCACGTACGTTTTTTCCATTCCCTGAGAAACCATCTGTTGTAGATAGACCTGATCATTGGGATTTTTAACATTTGTGCTTCTGTAGGACAGATTTGGATGGTTTCTGTAATTCTAGTTGAAACCATGTTTTGCACGAAACCCTGACCATTCACATAGTTGACTTCTTACTGCTCATTAGTCCCTTCTTCATGGTACTCTTGGTAGACAATTGCCTATGTTCCATCTTCACAAAATTGTACACTCCTCTGATTCTGCTTCAGCAACTGATTGTACTTCTCATTCAACTCATTGTACTTTTGAGACTCAATGCTATTGACACGCTTTGACACGTCATACTCAGAAGAGCAATTAACAGAACTTACAGCCATGTTCTTGATCAACTCATATGATGCCTGCTCACCTCGGGTCATGAAGTTTCCATTGCTTGCAGCATTGAGTTGGTTCTTGGATTCTCTATCAACTCCATCATAGAAGATGCTAATAAGTTGCCCTTTTAAATACCCATGGTGAGGACACTCTCTACAATACTCCTTGAACCTCTCATAAGCTTCACCAAATGACTCTCCTAAAAATTGCTTGAAAGAAGCAATCATGTTCCTCATAAAAGTTGTCTTGGATTTGGTGTAGAAATTATCCAAGAATGCAGCTCTGCATTGATCCCAAGTTGTCAGAGATCTAGGAGGTAGAGATTTGAGCCATCTCGATGCCTTGTCAGCTAGAGAGAAAGTAAATAGCTTGCACTTGATCCAGTCCTCAGGAACTCCATTTACTTTGGTAGTGCTGCAAATCTCCTAAAAATTCTCTATATGATCCATTGGGTTCTCAACAGGCAACCCAAGGAAAGTGTAGTTTTTCACCAATCCGATCAGCTGAGGGTCGAGTTGATAATCGTTCCTAGTGAGAGTAGGCAGACATATCGACGATCTGTTCTGATAGAACATGTGAGGCGTGTTTACATCGCCAATACCAGGCTGAACCTGCTGCAACTTCCGCAGCTGTTCTTGTATCCCCTTAAATTCAGCCCTTGTAACCCCCTGGTTGCTGAGATTGTCACCCATTGTGACTTGTTTCGACCTGAAACACACAAGAAAGAGTAAAAATAGAGCTCGTTAGTAAATTTTAGACTAAACTTCAACCCAAAATTCGAAGGTAAAGAAATTGGTCTCCGGCAACGGCGCCAAAAACTTGATAACACAGGTTTTAACCTTATATAATCTACTGCAAGTGCACAGCAAATGTTGTAGTATTTTAGGGATCGAATCTACGAGAACCAAGTTTTACACTTCGAATTATAAGAAATGAAATTAAGCTAAGAAAGAAAATGATGGTTGTTTGCAATATGAAACTGAAAGAGCAAATAAGAACGATGTAAACAAGCGTTAGGTCTAGGGCGATTCACAGGAATTCAGAGATCATCAATCAAACAATTATTCAGGAAATAAATAGGCACAATCTAGAACTCAAACATAATGTATAACCAATCCACTGTCGTGGTATCATAGACTTTATCTAGCAACCTAAAATTCTAAATTGTCGTTTGAACTTAGAATTCTAGACAAGCATTAACGAGCAGGTTTGATATGTTCACAAATTGCCTTAGCATCGTTGGCTAAGGACAATTTGCTCACCTATGTTCGATCAAGCAATCTATAACACTTTTAATGAATAGATTAAACCCTAAATCAGAGACTAAGTGATCAATTCAGTCTAAGCAATGAGTTCAACGATAGGTGAAGACAACAGATGATAAATTCCTATCTATGTCTAATTCAATTATTCATAAATTCTCTTGAAACCCTAAACCTAACTATAGATATACTCAGACATGGAGATGGAGAAACAAAAGAGAGATGAATTAGAACTCATAATCAATTGAAATAGAAATCAAAAAGGGTTTAGAAATCTTCTCAAAAGGTGTAGAAATACAGATTCTTCTCCCTGGTGCTTACAAACAAAAAAATCTGATAAGAGAAATAAATAGTAGCCTCCACAATGGCTAAAAATTAGAATAAATAGGTCTAGGGTCAGATTTGTGGAGTCTGGATGATTAAGGGGCAAAAAAGGAAGTTCAGAGTTTCCTTTTTTTCGTCTGTCAGAAAGATGGATCGATCCAGTAGAAGATGGATCCATCTGGCCTGAAAAATTCATGCGCCATAAGTACCAAGATCGATCCACTCATATTTGGATGGATCAATCTAACTCGATCTGCTCTAGCTTGAATGAAATATTCATGTGCACCATAAGTGTCAAGATCGATCCATCCAGATTTAGATGGATCAATCTGGCTCGATCTAGAAATTTTCCACGTCCAAGAAGTGTCTGGATCGATCCATCCAGATTTGGATGGATCAATATTTCTCCTTCTACTCTTGCTTCTGCACATGCTTCTTGAATGCCAAACTCTGGCCATTTGATAAAAGTCCTTTTGTCGGTTTTATAAGATTAAAACCTAGGGTTCACTAATTCGAATGCAGAATAGTGAGGTTCGTTCAAAGGGACCAGCAATACACTCTAATCTTTTGAGATACAATTTCAGCTAAGCGATCAAGTGGTTTTAAGTTGTCACGATTAGAAAGCAAATATGTAAATACGGTGTAAGAAATGATAATGAAGACGTTAGGCTAAGGGAGAATATCTTAGGGATTAGATCATCTAGAACCAAGCAATTATTCAGGTTATCAAGTTATGAACCAATCTAGAACTCAACCATAGATTCAAGAGGACCCACTATCGTGGCATCAACTACTTCAACAAACAATCTAACACCCTAAACTGTCGTTTGAGGTTACAAAGAATGAAGAGCATTAAACGATTTGGGTTGATTTGTTCACGAGTTGCTTTAACTTCAAATTTCGTTGGCTAAAGACAACTCGCCACCTAAGTCAATTCCAGCAATCTACAACACTTTTGATGAGTAGATTCAACCTAAAATCAGAGGCTAGGTGATCAAGTTAACCTAGGCAATACGATCGACTCTAGGTGGAGATATCGAATGATGTTCGAAACCTATCTATGCTTAGTTATGATTCTCTAATCCCATCGAAACCCCTCAACCTAACAAGTGGATTACTCGCACATATTCAAGAAATCAACAGCAGCTAGTGATAAGAGAAACTTCATTGAATCAAAGTAAAGAGATTAGGGTTTAGGAAAACTTCAACAAAAACGTGAAAGACAAATCTCTAAAACAAGTATTCGAATCTCTCTCTCTCTCTCTCGTGAATCTCTGTTGCGTTGTTGCTGTGTTACGGCTGTCTCTCTGCTGCGTGATCTCTGTTGAAAAGATCCAGGGAAAAACCTATTTAAAGGCCCACGGCGGCTGGCCCAAAGATAGGGTTGCAAAATTAGGTTTAGTGAATATTTCCTTAAGTTGATCTTCTGGAGAGCAGGTGCTCCCTTTCCTGGGGCAGGTGCTCCTTTCTGGGCAGAAACTTCAAAAGATCCATATTTCCTCCTTTTCCGCCAAGTCCAGTCCGCAAGCTCCAAACTTTGTTTCCAGCAACTTTTATACCTAGAATGACTCGAAAGAGAACGATAGACTCGATAAAATCCTACAAAACAAAGGTTAGAATGCGCCAAAAACGCGTTATATCAATTCTTCCAGACTTAGATCTTTGTTTGTCCTCAAACAAATTCAAGTCCAAGTGAAGGAGAAAGGTTTAGAAAATGCGGGAACTCAGCTTCTCTTTTGGAACGTTTAATGACCATTAAATTTGTAATCCACATACTGCAAGGACAAATTCCAATCGAACCACAATGTACTTCTCCGCAAACTTTTTCAGCCTCCCAAATTCATCCCAAGATTTCGCAACACTTTCCATAACTCATCATCGCTAGCCTCATTGATAATCTCAGTGCCAAGAACCTTCTAGATTCATTCCCGTACAATACCATGACAGATCCCCAATACAACCTTTTGGTACTCTTTCTCTTCCCCATACTTGTTTTGGTCTCATAACGGGACTCACTACTGTTGTTCCTTGTGAGGAGACAGGGTCGTGAGAATTTTTTTCCGTTACGGTTTTAGAATAGCATTCACTACTGTTGTTCCTTGTGAGGAGACAGGGTCGTGAAGACTCACTACTGTTGTTCCTTGTGAGGAGACAGGGTCGTGAGGATCTTTGCACTATTCTTAATTTTATTCAATCTTGGAACAGGGGAGAGGAACACCGATACTTTTCAAACAAGGTGCATCTATCAGGTACGAACGAGGAATCAAGCTCTATAGCCACCAATCATTCCAATGAAGGTGCAATTAGCTCAAGCTTAGTGGACCTTGCTGGAAATATGAGACGTCTCTAGTTAACTAGTCAGCCTTTGGATTTTCTATTAGTCGGATCTGAATTCAATCTGCAATAATGGTCACTCAGATAAATAGTCAATAAATAAAGAGAACAATTACATCATAGTTTCCTAACCATAATACTCTTGACTCAATAAAACGACGTGGACTGACTCAATTGGATATAATAAGAAAAAGAAAACAACCAAAATAAACGATATTAGTAGCAACTCCCCCCAGACTTACTTCACACCGTATCGGTGTGAGAACAAGAAAAGAGAGAGTGAAAAGAAATAAAATCATAAGAAAAAGCATAAAATAAAATTGTTTGTGATGAATACACATTGGACTAACCTCTTGGTGGGCCTAAATCCGAATTTCGAAATTTTACCTTGGAGAGCAGGTGCTCTGTATGTTGGAGCAGGTGCTCCTTTTCTGGGTAGCGGATCGATGTGCAGGTCGATCCTGAGATTGACCGCTGAAATGGCTTTTGGTCTCATCACCTTGGATCGATCGATCTGACAGAGAGGATCGATCGATCTATCTCGTGTATTCCAAATTTTTTTTTTTTTTTTTTTGAAAAACCTGAAAACTTAACATTTAAACCCAAAGTTAGTAACAAAAGAAATCAAATTCAAAAAGTTAGAAAACGTACTGGTGGGTTGCCTCCCACCAAGCGCTTGGTTTAAGTCATTAGCTTGACTTTGGTGCCATGTATCAA
Source organism: Arabis hirsuta (assembly GCA_964056655.1). Classification (NCBI taxonomy): domain Eukaryota; kingdom Viridiplantae; phylum Streptophyta; class Magnoliopsida; order Brassicales; family Brassicaceae; genus Arabis; species Arabis hirsuta. The sequence goes on along the minus strand of OZ053310.1, from coordinate 7,745,849 downwards.
CCAGGTTGGACGTGAGAGCTTGCTCCAAAACAAGCTCCACAATCAGACATCCTCATGTTCAAACCTTTGCACTTCAACTTGTATTCGACCAAGTTTCCATCACATCCTTGAGGGATCAAAGTCATTTTAGGATCACTCTTGATCCTTTTGCACTGTCCTTTTCCCTGCACCTTCGCCTTCTCCCTAAGTTTCTTGGTGATATGAGGATGATTTCCATCTAAAACTTCATTGATCTTACTCTTATCACCAAGCTCTTTCACAATATCAACTGACAACTCCTCTCTATCTACTACTGAGATGCAAGAGGCGTGTGTGGTGGTTCTTTTGGGAATGGCTTTGTAGAAAACCTTTTTGTTGACCTTGGAAAAGAAGACTCGCTTATTAGGCATATCAATGATTGCACCCACTGTAGCCATGAATTGTCTCCCAAGAAGCAAAGACATATCATAACCTTCTCTCATCTCCACAACCTGAAAATCAGTTTGAACTAGGCAATCCCCTATTTGGACAGGTAAATCGTGAATGATGCCATACGATGTTGTTGTGGAGGAGTTTGCAAATCTAAGAGTCATATGACTAGGTTTTACCTCAGCAATTTTTAACTTCTCTGCAATAGCCTTTGACATAAGATTCACACTAGACCCAGAATCACAAAGAGCTTCTTCAAATTCAACTCTTTCAATGGAGCATGGAACAAAGAATTAATAGGGTCTTCAACCTTAGGCAATACTCTCAATGGTGGTGGTGTACTCCTTGCTTCTGCAAAGATTGCCTTAATCTCTTCTTGAGTCTCTCTACAGTTCCAAAAGAAATCATGTATGGGACGATTTTCCAAGGCCTCTTCAAAGGAGATTTCTTTAGGAATCCTTCTCACCATCTTCTTGAAACTATCTAGTTTCTCTGCACTGATGGGATCCCTCTGATTTCTAGGTGGAACTGGGTAAGGAACCTTAGGAGTGTAAACCCTCGTTGGAGGATTTTCTGCAGGTTTGGTTGGAGCACGCCGTTGGAGCAGGTGCTCCGACGAAGAGTTAGGGTGCTCTCTTATTTTTTCTACGGCTAGAGCAACCAAAATAGGGCTTGGGGTAGGTGCTCCAGATGATGAGGCATATTCCATGGTTTTCTCTACGCCACGAGAAAATGTCTCTCTTTGGAGCGGGTGCTCCTCAGCTTGCTCCATAACTTTTTCTGAGGCTATGACGTTTTTTACTGCAGAATTCAGTATCCTCCCACTTCTCATCTCAACTGCATTGACATATCCATTCCTAGGATTCACCTCTGCTTTCCCAGAAGGAATTCCTGATGCCTCTGCAGTTTGAGCAACCTGAATTTCAAGCTTCTTCACATGAGTGCAAACAGCTTCAAACTTACCATTGAGATCATTGTATATGCTGTCCACCTTGACATTGATCTCATTAGCAGATTTCTGCTGGCTGAATAAAACCAATTGCATAATGGACTTCAGCTCGTCTTGAGAGTTAGACGCATGAGCTTGAAAGCTCTGATACTGCACATAGTCTCCACCCACATAGTTCACCTCAGCATACTGCTCATCTCTTTTGTTCTCACAAAGCTGGACACTTCTCTGATTTCTCTTCAACAACAGGTTCACTTTCGCTGTCAGCTCATCAATCTTCTTTGACTCAACACTGCTGACATATATAGGCTCATCATACTCATGGCGGCGATTTCTGGAACTTGCAGCCAAGTTCTCTATCAATTGATATGCTTCTTCCCCGGTCCTGGTCATAAAATTCTCATTGCTAGCAGAATTGACCGTATTCCTTTAATTCCAATTGACTCCATCATAGAAGATACCCAGCAAGTTCTCATCGGTAAACCCATGGTGTGGACATTCTTTCTTGTACTCTTTGAACCGTTCCCATGCCTCACAAAAGGACTCTCCTGGATGTTGCTGAAAAGAGGAGATCTTGTTCCTTAGACTCGCGGTTTTGGACTTGGTGTAGAAGTGGTCCAAAAACGCAGCTCTACATTGTGTCCAGGTCGTGATGGATCCAGCTGGTAGAGACTTGAGCCACCGTGAAGCTTTGCCCGCGAGTGAGAAGGGAAAAAGCTTACACTTCAAGAAGTCCTGGTTCATCCCATTAGAACTCGTCGTGGAGCAGATCTCCTCGAAGTTTTCTATATGGTCCATCGGAATTTCCGCAGGCAGCCCGTGGAACAAGTGTTGCTTAACCAGCGATATCATCTGAGGCTTGATCTCATAATCTTGCCTCTCAACAGCTGGGGGAACTATAGCAGCCCGGTTTTGGTAGAAAGCATGGGGATTGTCCATATCCCCAATGGCACGATACTGCTGTGGTTTTTGCTGCTGTTGCAACTGCTGCATTTGTTGTTCTAGCCTCCGAATAGCAGCAGCTACATGACCATCTAGAGCTCGGTTGTCGGTTTCGTCGCCCATGTTGGCTGGATTCGACTTCTTTTTTTGTATTTCTTTTTTTTCTGCTCGTTCTACCCTTGCTAACTCTTGATTGTTGAGTGTGAGAAGGTTTTGAGAACCTTGGTTACACCTGAAATACACACAAGAGAAGAAAAGAAGAACAAGTTAGTAAATCTTAGACTAAAAACGTATAGTAAAATTAGAGGTATCGAGTTGGTCCCCGTCGCAACGGCGCCAATTTGATAAAAGTCCTTTTGTCGGTTTTATAAGACTAAAACCTAGGGTTCACTAATTCGAATGCAGAATAGTGAAGTTCGTTTAAAGGAACCAGCAATACACTCTAATCTTTTGAGATACAATTTCAGCTAAGCGATCAAGTGGTTTTAAGTTGTCACGATTAGAAAGCAAATATGTAAATACGGTGTAAGAAATGATAATGAAGACGTTAGGCTAAGGGAGAATATCTTAGGGATTAGATCATCTAGAACCAAGCAATTATTCAGGTTATCAAGTTATGAACCAATCTAGAACTCAACCATAGATTCAAGAGGACCCACTATCGTGTCATCAACTACTTCAACAAACAATCTAACACCCTAAACTGTCGTTTGAGGTTACAAAGAATGAAGAGCATTAAACGATTTGGGTTGATTTGTTCACGAGTTGCTTTAACTTCAATTTTCGTTGGCTAAAGACAACTCGCCCACCTAAGTCAATTCCAGCAATCTACAACACTTTTGATGAGTAGATTCAACCTAAAATCAGAGGCTAGGTGATCAAGTTAACCTAGGCAATACGATTGACTCTAGGTGGAGATATCGAATGATGTTCGAAACCTATCTATGCTTAGTTATGATTCTCTAATCCCATCGAAACCCCTCAACCTAACAAGTGGATTACTCGCACATATTCAAGAAATCAATAGCAGCAAGTGATAAGAGAAACTTCATTGAATCAAAGTAAAGAGATTAGGGTTTAGGAAAACTTCAACAAAAACGTGAAAGACAAATCTCTAAAACAAGTATTCGAATCTCTCTCTCTCTCTCGTGAATCTTTGTTACGTTGTTGCTGTGTTGCGGCTGTCTCTCTGCTGCGTGATCTCTGTTGAAAAGATCCAGGGAAAAACCTATTTAAAGACCCACGGCGGCTGACCTAAAGATAGGGTTGCAAAATTAGGTTTAGTGAATATTTCTTTAAGTTGATCTTCTGGAGAGCAGGTGCTCCCTTTCCTGGGGCAGGTGCTCCTTTCTGGGAGAAACTTCAAAAGATCCATATTTCCTCCTTTTCCGCCCAGTCCAGTCCGCAAGCTCCAATCTTTGTTTTCAGCAACTTTTATACCTAGAATGACTCGAAAGAGAACGATAGACTCGATAAAATCCTACAAAACAAAGGTTAGAATGCGCCAAAAACGCGTTATATCACCATTTTATGCTCTTTTGTTCTCATTCCTTATTCTTTTGTCTCAAACTCCATCCAAATGTGTTTCAACCTGAAAAAACTCTAAAAACATAGAAAAGACTCGAAAAACCATTGAAAACATTGGTTAGAATACGTCAAAAACGCAATACATCATTGTGGCATATGGTTGACTGTTTGATGTTCGTTTCACCTTGGTCTCCAACAGACACAATCTCTGTGTCCGAAATCACTACTGTCCCGGTTTGGTTGACGCTCAACAACATCCCAAACCAACTATACTCAATCCTAGGTATCAAATGGATCGCTCCTTGGTTGGATCCTACACAAATGGGGAGAGCCAAAATTCTAGTAGGGGTAAAGCTAAATAGACCATTTCCACAAAGAGTTGCCTTAACGGATATTAAGTGATAAAATCACAATGGTGGAGATTCTTTATTCTTGGTTGCCTACTACTTGTACGGGATGTGGACAATTAGGCCATAAAATTTCCCGATGTCTCCTTCTAAGTGCGGTTATTTCTACGAGATCTGCTCTTAAGGTTAAAGACATTGCCAAGGTATCTACAACCTTGGCTTCTCCTTCTGTTTCACAACATGCTGATATTACAAATGTGGAATCTGTTTCGGGAGGATTGGAAACCGACTTAGATGCTCATGCTCCACCACATACTACAAAATCAGCTTTGGAAGGGATAGAAATGGTGGCTCTGAAATTTCCTCAAGCCACATCAGCTCCAAGCATTAATGTTGCTAAGACTGTGATTCCAGTCACATCAGGTATTAAAGCTACTCCCTCCAAGAATTTGTCTTCATCTCTGACTTCGCCAACAGGTTCTAGTAATAACACTATAGTGGTCTCAACAAAAGAGACACTCACTCTGAAACTTAATCTTTGTCTTCTACTGCTAACGCAGCCCCTAGTAGCCAGATTATTGTTGGGAAATGACCGGATAATGTTTCTCAGAGAGATTAAGATGGAAAGTAGAAAGCTAATGTTTAAGATAGCTTTCGTATTTTATAAAATATATTTTATACCAAAGCTTTGTGTTTGGAGACTCTTTATAACTCTCTTAGAACTCTTTTTGAAATGTGTTTCTCTCTATTCTTTTTGTTTTTGCTTGATGTTTACAAGTGAAGTGAGCACCCCTATTTATACTAGAGAAAAGAAGGACTACAAGCTAATTCTACACACTTCTTATTCTACACACTTCTACACATTTCTTAATCTACACATTTCTTCATCTTTCTCTACTTTTCTAGATATTTCTTCTTCTTAGGCTTTTTATATTAAGGCTTGATTTATTAGTTTTGGGCTTATGAGGGAAACCCAACAAATCTCCCCCTTCCCGATTTAGCCCGAAACTATCGCCATGCCCGTGCCTATGCAACAATCTTCAAACTTCTTGATCGGTAATACTTTGGTCATAAAGTCTGACCAGTTTTCTTCTGTGTGTACCTTGTTGAGATGTATGAGCTTCTCTTCAAGAATTTCTCGGATCCAATGATGTCGAATATCGATGTGCTTTGAGCGAGAGTGAAATGTTGGATTCTTTGCTAAGTGAATAGCACTTTGGTTGTCACATAGCATGTTGTACTTTTCTTGCTTTACTCCCAACTCAAGCAAGAAGTTCTTCATCCATAGCAACTCCTTGCATGCTTCTGTTGTTGCGATGTACTCTGCTTCCGTGGTGGATAAGGCAACACACTTTTGTATCTTTGATTGCCAAGAAACAGCTCCCCCTGCAAAGGTAGTCACAAATCCTGAAGTTGATTTTCTTGAATCTTTATCACCAGCCCAATCAGCATCGGTGTAACCGTTCAACTCAAGTTTTCCATTGCCAAAACATAGACACTTCTTTGTTGTGCCTCGTAGATAACGTAGAATCCACTTAACTGCTTTCCAATGCTCCTTTCCCGGATTGGCTAGGAAGCGACTCACAACTCCTACCGCATAGGCAATGTCGGGTCTAGTGCACACCATAGCATACATGAGACTACCTACTGCTGATGCATAAGGAGTAGTCTTCATTTCCTTTTTCTCCTTCTCACTTGTTGGACTTTGCTTCGAACTTAGCTTGAAATGTCCACCAAGTGGAGTGCTCACTGGCTTTGATTTATGCATATTGAATCTTTCCAGCACCTTTTCAACATACCTTTCTTGGGATAGCCATAAAAGCTTCTTTGTCCTATCCCGAGTGATCTTCATTCCAAGAATCTGTTTTGCTTGCCCCAAATCTTTCATCGCAAAAGACTTTCCTAAGTCTTTCTTCAATGCGGCTATCTTGTTGCGATCTTGACCCATAATTAGCATATCGTCAACATAAAGCAACAATATAAGAAAGTCGCCGCTTGCATACCTCTTTATGAAAACACAATGATCGTTCTTGGTTTTCTTGAAGTTATGATCCGCCATGAAGGAGTCAAACTTCTTATACCATTGCCTTGGGGCTTGCTTAAGGCCATAAAGACTCTTCTTTAATCGACACACTAAGTCTTCTTTTCCTGGAACCTTGAATCCTTCAGGTTGCTCCATATAGATCTCCTCTTCAAGTTCACCATGTAGAAAGGCTGTCTTGACATCGAGTTGTTCAATCTCCAAGTCTAGAACCGCTGCTAGACCAAGAACAACTCGGATGGAGGACATCTTCACTACTGGAGAGAAGATTTCTTCAAAATCTATGCCTTTCTTCTGGTTGAATCCTTTCACAACCAATCGGGCTTTGTATCTTGGATTTGAGCTTTTCTCCTCATACTTTAACCTGTAGACCCACTTGTTCTTCAAGGCTCTCTTTCCCTTTGGCAACTTCATCAACTCATAGGTATGATTTTCTTGTAAAGATTGCATTTCATCTTGCATAGCTTCTACCCACTTATCTTTGTGAGTGTCTCCTAAGGCCTCCTCATAGCTTTGTGGCTCCCCCTCATCTGTAAGATTCACATACTCATCTCGATAGTATCTTATAGATGGTCTTGTCTCTCTTCCGGACCTTCTTAATTCATGTTCTTCTCCGAGCTCCACTTGATCTTCTTCACTTTCATCACCATTCGGATCCATGATAGGATCCTCTTCTTCTGGATTAATACCATCGTCACCAACCACTTCTTCATGATCTTGAGGTTTGTGAACATCCTTGTTTCTTATAACCCTTAGCTTTGGCTTCTCTGATTTGTTGATGTCTTCAATTGTTTGATCTTCGAAGAAAACAACATCCCTACTTCGGATAACTTTTCTATTAACTGGATCCCAAAGACGATAGCCGAACTCATCTCTTGGTGATCCAAGATAGATGCACTCTTTAGTCTTGGAGTCTAGTTTGGCTCGTTCATCCTTAGGAATATGGACAAATGCTCTACAACCGAACACCTTCAAATGGTTGTAAGAGACCTTCTTACCTGACCAAACCTCCTCTGGGACATCGCCTTCCAAGGGAACTGATGGTGTAAGATTTATGATGTCCACTGCAGTCTTGATAGCTTCTCCCCAGAATGACTTGGGTAATTTCGCGTGAGAGAGCATACACCGAACTCTTTCTGTGATTGTTCGATTCATTCTCTCAGCAATCCCGTTAAGCTGTGGCGTCTTGGGTGGTGTTTTCTCCATCTTGATTCCGTGAGCTTTGCAAAATGCCTCAAAAGGACCTCGATACTCTCCACCATTATCAGATCGAACACACTTGATTTTTTGACATGTACTCCGTTCTATTTGGGCTACAAACTCCTTGAAAGCATCAAGAACTTGATCTTTTGATTTCAAAAGATGTATCCATACCTTCCTTGAATGGTCATCAATAAAGGTGACAAAATATAATGCACCTCCATTGGATTTCTCAGTCATGGAGCATACGTCAGTATGCACAAGATCAAGAATATGCTTCCTTCTCGTAGGTGTAGATGATCTTCTGAAAGCGACTCTATGTTGTTTTCCGGCTAAGCAATCATGACATGGTGTGAGATGGGTACCTTTCATTTCAGGAAGAAGTTTCTTGCGAGAAAGTATATTTAGACCTTTTTCACTCATATGCCCGAGTCTTCGGTGCCATATATCCATGTCATCACTTGCGACATTTACTTCTTCCTTGAAAAACTTGGCTTGTGTTACATATAAAGAGCCTTCTTTTCTTCCTCGAGCCATGATCAAACTCCCTTTGGTTAACTTCCATTTGCCACTACCAAAGTAGCTATCCAAACCGGCATCATCGAGCTTTCCGGTTGATATGAGATTGAGTCGCATCTCGGGAACATGCCTCACATCCTTGAGAACTATCTTACATCCTGTGTTTGATGTAAGAATAACATCTCCTTTTCCAACAATCTTGCTTCTTCCTTGATTGCCCATTTGAACATTACCAAAGTCACCACTTTGGTAGGTTGTGAAGAAGCTTCCATGAGGAGTGACGTGAAAAGAAGCACCAGAATCAACGATCCATGAGCTATCATCAGAGCTAAGATTACAATCTCCAACGAGATATAATTCTTCGCTCTGGTCTTCCACAATGGTGGTAGTCTTGTCTTCATGCTTCTTTAAAGAATTAAACCGGTCTGGTTTGATATTACCGGCTTGTTGGTCTTTCTTGAAAAACCGACACTCCGACTTCATGTGGCCCGCCTTGCCACAATAATAGCAGGTAACTCTAGGACGTGACTTGGATCGTCTTCGAGATTGGTTTTGTCCTCTGTTTCTGTTGTGAACACGAGTCTCTTCTCTACCCCGTCTATCAACGATGTTAGCTTCTGAATAAGAGCTCGAACCTCGCTCCTTCCTACGAACTTCTTCATTTAGAAGGCTATCACTGACGGTGTCCATTGTAAGCTTTCCCTCCGGTGCTGAATTGCTTAGAGTGACGACTAGCGTATCCCAGCTCTCCGGAAGTGAACTGAGGAGTAAAAGGGCCTGCATTTCATCTTCCACCTTCATATCAACTTTGTTTAGCTGATTTACGAGGCCCTTGAAATTGTTCAAGTGCTCCATCATGCTCTGTCCATCCTTGTATTCCAACTTTACCAACCGTCTAGCAAGAAGAGCTTTGTTTCGAGGTGTTTTCTTTTGAATCATGGATTCAAGTTTTGTCCATAATTCAAAAGCATTTGTGTAGGTAGAGACATGTTCAAAAAGAGAGCGATCGACGTACTTACGGATTACTGCAACCGCCTTTCTATTAAGAATCTCCCATGCTTTATCATCCTTTCCTTCCGGCTTCTCTTTCATGATGATAGGCTCATGCAAATCCTTACAATAAAGGTGATCTTCCATCATCGGTTTCCAATAAGAGAAGTTGTCTGTCGTGAGCTTGAACATGTCACCTTCAAAGGTAACGGTGGCCTCCATCTTCACTCCTTCAAAGATAACAGTAACCTGGCTCTGATACCACTTGTTGGGAAATGACCGGATAATGTTTCTCAGAGAGATTAAGATGGAAAGTAGAAAGCTAATGTTTAAGATAGCTTTCGTATTTTATAAAATATATTTTATACCAAAGCTTTGTGTTTGGAGACTCTTTATAACTCTCTTAGAACTCTTTTTGAAATGTGTTTCTCTCTATTCTTTTTGTTTTTGCTTGATGTTTACAAGTGAAGTGAGCACCCCTATTTATACTAGAGAAAAGAAGGACTACAAGCTAATTCTACACACTTCTTATTCTACACACTTCTACACATTTCTTAATCTACACATTTCTTCATCTTTCTCTACTTTTCTAGATATTTCTTCTTCTTAGGCTTTTTATATTAAGGCTTGATTTATTAGTTTTGGGCTTATGAGGGAAACCCAACAATTATGTCTACCATTTCACTGAATAATAATAGGTTTTCATCTCTTGATTCTTCGGAAGACGACGAATCGGAAGATGAACAAGCAGTAATGGATATTGACGTTGATCCTGATTTGGAATTCTTGTCACCTACAGGTAAAAGGATTCTTCGGGATAGGCCTGTCAAACCGTCTACTAAGGTAAAGGAGATGGAATGGAGATTATTTATGGGTGGTCGCGGTAATCGTGGACGGGGAAACAAAGATGGTCTTGGCTAGTGTGTACCTCTGCTATATTTTATTTCTATAGTCGAAGTGGAAGATTCGATTACTTTCTAAGTTTTAGTAACTTAATCTTTGCACTTTGTGTAATCATGTACCAAAACCGTTTTGACACAGTTTTCTACTGTGTTCAATTAAATAAAATATCTATTTAAAAAAAAAAAAAAATTAGGAGACGATCATCCACAATTCTTGAAATGAAAGACCATAAAATAAAAATAGATATTTAGAGGCTTAATTATCTCATAGAACAAAAACAACTCTTAATTAACAGCAAAATGAACGAGTCATATCATACCATCACTAATAATAAGAGTCATCAAACCAAATCAATTAAACAATGGAAGGATTCATATATGATTCGTCAGGAAATTTAAGCACATCGACACATTCAACGTTATCCCAAACCTCACTTCCATTGCATCTTGATTCTAAAGAAATCATGGCGTACCGAATTTTGTTTTTCCGTTGGATACTAGAAATCGAGTAAGGATCCCACATAACTAAAAATTTTCCACCATAGTTAACCATATCAAAAACATCTTTATTTTTTAAACCCCTTGTACGGTGGTCACGCAATTTTTTCAAACCCTTGATCTCTCTACAGTCTCTACCTTTAGGGTCATACCACATTAAATCCCCCGTGCAAGTGCAACAATACACTACATTCACTATCACACACCAAACCACTGCGGATTCCAAAATCGATTGCTCATTGACAAGTTTCCATGTACCATCTTTCGGGTAGTAAGTGTAGTCCTTTTCTTCGGCCGCTACGTAAAGCTTTCCTTCAAACACAGTCACTATATCACAATAATCGCGTCATAACTGATCACATAACTCCTCGTTATCATCATCGTCAGGACCATGCAAGGCTGTCCAAGGCTGAGTCTTTATGTCAAACACCTCAATCCAATTAGCAGGGTATTTGTCAACCTCGCAACCTCCGATCACATATATTTTCTCATCGAAGAATATCGCACTTGCTCTCTTACGTGCCACGGTCATGTTAGGGGCGTCACGCCAAGTGTGACTCCGACAATCAAGGATCCGAACAGAGGAAGACGGCTCATTGAAGTGGTGTCCACCGATTATGTAGATGTCCGAACCAACCTCTACAATGTAATTTGTTATGGTAGAAAGATGGGATGAAGAAGAAGAAAAAGGTATCGGAACAACCGAATTCCCACGTGAATCTTGCTTAAACCTAATCTTGCGTCTTCGTTTGCTAGGGTTTGATTAGGTTTCGACCAAAGACTAAACCAACTCGGATATGGTTGATCTGGCAGCTTTAAGCAAACATAGACACATGTTTCTTTGGCTCCAATTTGAGATCGTGTCTTATAGATTTCCATGAAAGACAAGAGAGATCGGAAACTCTTTGACACGAGGGAGAGACATGGGTAATTCCATCTCGAGACACGTGCAAGAATGTTCTCTGTGATTTCGTCTGGTAGTGACGAAAACGAAACTGGCTCAGTTTCTGCGTTGGTTCAACTTCTTTAGAGATCATGATAATAGAAAGATTTGCAGTAGAGGCTATCAATTATATAGGGTTAACTATATGCGATTAGGTTTTTTTTAGAAGAATTAACGCATAAAGGCCTTTTGCTATGGTTGTTTACATTCCAACCTTTCACCTAAATTTTAAATTATCTATACTAGCCTATGTTTACAAAAATCAATTCTGAAAAATAATTAATATAAAAAATTAATTCAACCCTATGTCTCGGGCCAGATCAATCGAGCAATCCACATCAGAGAGTACAAAACGCAGAGCTCAATCATAGCACCAAAGCTTGCGATTATTGAGAAATCAGAAGAGAAATTAAAGAGTCTTTGACTTTTCCTTTCCCTTGACCAATTGACTGAACCAGCTTCTTTGATAGCCTAAGCAATATATTCTGCGTCACTAGTAACAATAAGTTTAATATTTTTATAACAATAACATTATAAATCCTCAAATGCTTCTCAATGAAAGATCATACGAAAAGAACAGCATAGAGACTTTTGAAGAAGAAAACCGACTCTCGGATGATTGCACAAAGTTGTTAATTCATACTGTGAGATTGTCTCATATGCAGAATCCACTTTCGTGGCCCGATTATAAGTTTTCCCAAGTTTCCTTCTCCTATTAACAAAGGCATTTTCGTTCAAATACTTTGAAATTTGATCACTAATTGTTTAGAGTTTACCATTGTACTATTTTTAATTACTATTGTATTAAATATTTTCAGACTTCTTGCAATTTGGTTAATTCACTCTCAAAAGCAAAACTCATTAATATGGGACCGACACTTTTATTATATATGCTGGTTAGATACAATAACATATGATCTCACTTTTTTTTTTTTTTAAGTATCATAGGACCTCTCTCTCTTTTTAACATACTGAAAAGTAGTAAATTGCAAAAACAAACCCTTACATCATAGCTTTTATTTTTTTGTAAAATGCTAATAAGAGGCAGCGATCATCATTTTGGAGAATTCGTGGAAAGAGAGAAAACCATCTCCGTCGAGATCGGCCTTTTGCACCATATGCTCCGCCTCTTCCGCCGTAATCTTCATCCCCATATCCTTCATTCCTTCTCCTAACTGCAAGTTTAAATTTGCATTATATTTTTGTGTATAGATTCAACGTTTTCTAAAATTTAAGTTAGTTAGCCAAGAAACTAATTAACTATGACAACGACATTTTATTTCTTGTGGTCAGTCTTGGCCCTAACAATGCGTGTCCAATTGTTGTAATGTCGGTTTGTGAATAACAAAAACAAAAACATGATCAACGTGTGGTGCAATGGAATTTTGATCGTGTGGATGATATTAAGCTACAAAGATTGCACTATGCTGAGCAGATAAGTTATGAAAAAATTAACAGATTTAATAATTTGCTAGACTTTCTGAAATATAGCATCTTGTAATTCCGTTATGTCTATCACTTTTTTATAAACCCTCTTTGCATATTTGTTATGTTATGAGTCTTATGACCAAGTAATCTTTGGTTTAAACTTTAAACTAAGAGGTTGAACAAAAAAAATATTACCTCAAGTGCAGATATGAAACCGTCTCCGTCTCTGTCGAACACTCTGAATACATCTACTAACTCATCGGATGCCGATTCCTATACCAATTTTTCATTTAAAGTTCCTCTAAGTTGTTGATTAACCCTTCACTAATACTAAATATTTTCAAGTGTATATAATATTACCTGAGAAGTGTTTTGAGCCATTATATACAAGAAATCTTCAAAAGTGATGCCTCCGTTACCAAAGATATCGACATCACTCATCATCTCTTGCAATTGTTCGGCTTTCGGATTCTTCCCCATCGATTTCATCACTATCGTCAGCTTCTCCTTCGTTATGACACCTAATTTAAACACAAACCATATATCATCATCAACTGGATGAATTCTAATGAGAATTGTGTTATCAAAACCGAATACAAAAGACAACAAAATCATACCATCCGAATCTTTGTCTATGAGACAAAAGGCTTCGTAAAACTCTTGGATCTGCTCGTCCGTGAAAGCATCCGCCATCTTTTGGATCACAAAAAGAAAAAGTCAAAGCCTCTCTCTCTTTGATGATCCACTAACTTTCTCTTGATGATGATGAAGATATTGAAGAAGCGTCTATCTTATTTAAGTAGAGGTTTAGATTACTTTCACGTCTTGGCTCTAACTTGGTCAAGGTCAACACATACGACCTTGCGTTTTCATTATTTTGATTTTTTTTATGGGGCACGACTCCAAGTCACGCGTCTTTGTTCAAACTATTTGACTTCAATGCTGTTTTCCCCTAATTTTCATAGTTTTTGAATTAGAATTTAATCATGTACGGGTTTTCTAATAAAAACCTTTGATTATTCAGCATTGAATTTGGATCTTGATTTTTAGAAGAGTGGAGTACTGCTTGGGTTTGAGGAGTCAAGTAGTATTTAAACTCACACAATAAGAGCAAGTAGCATTTTTTTAGATGAAAAGATAATATATACGGGTTCCTCTAAATATAACAACCCCTTGATTTTATACTTTTATGGTATCCTAATAATGCATATCATGATATTAAAAACAATTATTTCGACATGAATAATTAGACAACCATACCTCTTTTTTTTCATCTGAATATTATATTAATCACCGTAGAAAATTGAGTTGGAATATGTTTTTGAAATACAAAGATGAAATACGAAGATGAAATACGATGGATGATCTATACCGAGATCCTCAGCGAAGAGACGAATCCTAAAAACATAAAACCCAAGTATAGCTAGGGAAACAACAAACTAAAGCCCCGAATAATAATCCAAACTAACCAACTTGAATACCAACAGAGCCGAGAGTCTTCCTTCCAAAGAACCCCATCAACTTAGAACCACTGCTTCGAATCACAACGTCGATAAAGGTGAGAAAGAGCTGCCCATACACTCGAGACAAAAGCACCAAATCCCGAGTCCAAACTAGAACCAACTAAGAGTGACAATAGCCAAAGTTTAACCAAGAAGAAGAGATCATCCACGAGCCAGAGTAGAACCCAACCATATCTCAAGATTTTCTTCATATTGATACACAACCCAGTACCCGAAGGCAAGGTGTTGGTATGCATAGCGCTAATAGAAGAGTTATTCACATCGGATATAAAGGAAACTAAGCAGCAAGACGAGGAAAAGCATCCTCGAGAACATCTTCTTCATAAAGAAAGAGTCACCCTTAATCAAGCAGCGCCAAAAGACCACCTCAAGCACGGACTGGGTACAAACAAAGGCATAGACTCATCAACCATCCGGAAATGAGATAGAGCTTAGGCCAAAATCAGGGACATTAGAATGAATCGACCATCTCCGAGCAAGCTAATACCAAAAGCTAATACCAAACCCCTAAACAGAAAGTTCCTAGACCGCGCGGCAAAAGCTAAGATCGAGTCGAAGCTATGACGGCCAAATCAAGAGCAAATCTAGAACCAGACAAAACCAAGAGCATCAGGACCAGTGGAAAGTCCATGTCACAACCAACCTATGGAGAACGCCAACCACATACTCGCTGGACTGCACCTCACACCGCCAACGCCCAAGATCCAGACGGATCTGAACCCATCATCTTCACCGGACCCAACCTCTTGATCCGAAGCTAAACCCCAAGGCAAAGAACCCTGTTTCTACTACCGAGAAATACGAGTAAAGAGAAAACGAAGGAGAAACCCAATGGTCCGGCTCCGGCCCTGAGAAAGCCACCGACCGCGGGACCAAACCAAGCAATTTCCGAGATGGAGTACTGTAGCGGCGGCTGTTCTCTCTGCAGCTCTGGTTTTTTTTTTTAATATATTGACTTAAAAATATATATATCAAGATGCAGAGAGACTTGCTAAAGAAGCTCTATGTAATTTGCAGAATTATGTCATTAATTGGATGTAAAACAGTTCATGAATATAACGATACTTAATTTTCACCAAAGCACCAGCGATAGAAACAAAGAGCGGCCGCTACAGTACAAATTTGCAGATCTGGTGTGTTAGATCCGGCGGACGGTGGCTCTCTTAGCACCGCCGTCGGACCCTGGTGTTAAGGCTTTGTTTTTTCTATTTCTCGGTTAATAGCTTCTAGATGCAGATCAAAGTTTCTTCAACTAGGTTGAGGTTCGCTTTGGAGGCTCGGGCTCGTGGGTTCAGATGGAGGTTGGATCCATCCGGGTATATGGTGGTGGATTTGGGATCCGCAACCATGGTCGTGAGGTTGACGGTTCAAACAGTCCCATGACGCTCAGATCTGGATTTCTCGCCGATTTTCTCTCCTTGTGTGGCCGTTGGTCGTGGGTTGGGTTCATCGTCCATGGTGTACTGCAGTCGGACCTTTGTTCTGGTGAGGTTAGACCCGGTGAGGTCGAGTTCTTGCTTTCGATTTTGTGGTCCTTATTCTAGTAGTAGAGATTGTTGCTTCTGTTAGTTTGGTTCTTAGTAGTTTGGTAGAGCTCTATTCGATTGGATTTGGCATTTTAGGTGTAAGATCATGGTTTCCTTGCTCTGCTGCGTAGTTTCGTCCTTCGGAGGTGGATGCATTTCGGCTTGGTTTTAAGTTTCTGCTTGGGGTTCAACATTTGGATGGTACATTGTTGACGAGCATCTACTAGTTCTTCCCTTTGGATCATGTGGGTTTAGGGTTGAATCAAGTCTGTACAGTGGTGTAGATCTTCAGCCTTTATCTTGCGTTGACGTGACCAACTTTGTGTATGTGAATGGCTGAAGTTGGCGGACGAGTGCCGTGGTAAAGTGTTGGTGGTCCTCTTTGTCGTATCCCTTTGCAGATGTCAAGGTTTCTTTCCTTGAGGTTGAATTGATTTTGTTTGTTTGTATCTTTGGAGTGGCGGTGATGATGTTAGTGCTGCTGCTTTGGGCTATTTAGATCAAGCTTACAACTCTCCCGGTGTTGCTGTTATCTCTTGAGCTTGGACGAGTTTGGTTTCATAGGTTCCATCTCGTCTCTTGTTCTTTGGCGCATCGGACCCTACTTGCTCTTTGGGATTGCTTGGTTGATCTATTTTGGTTCTTTGTGTAGCTTTTGGGTTTGGTTTCTCTTAGTGTTTTGTCCTGTCTGTCGAATTCATAGAATATAGTTTGGGTTAGTTTCGGGTTAGATTTAGATTCCTTTAAGGCTTTGGACTCTGGCAAAATTAGGTTTTGTCGGCTTGATGTATCAAAAACGCATTCCACTCTTGTATTCTTCCTTCGAATTATGCTGAATGAATGATGTTTAGATGAAAAAAAAAGAATATAACGATATTTTAACGTCAAAGGAAAAAAAAAAATTGACAACCATACTATATAATATTTATTCTAGTCCTTCTAATATATGTATAATAATCTACTGGTTTATGTCTTGTCGTTGTGTCACTATCTATATTCAAACCCATTATCTATACCAAAAAGCGAGACAAAAACTACATTTAAAAAAAATGAGTTTGAAAAAAAATTAATCTAGAAACACTCTCTTTGAGAGAAAAAAAAAAGTTTGATCAATTCATATTCATTTCTAATGAAATCAGTAAGGAACTTGAAATAAAAAAAAAATTTTTATTTAAAATTTTAATTGAAATTAAAGTTGCATCAATTCTTTCAATTCATGACGACTATGTTATAAATTATGATGGTCAAACTTGTAATTATTAAGAAACTTAGACAGCAAAAAAAACTATTTTTATGAGGATCAATTGCAAGAATAATTAAACAAAAATTAATAATTAGAAAAGTAATAAAATTAGCATACGTGGCTAATTTTATTACTTTTGGGTTAATATCAACTATTAGATTTAGGTTAAATTGTTAGAATTTTTATTATAGATTTTTTTGGGTTATTAGATGCAATTTTTCTTTTTGTGATTCACTAGATAATTTTTTTGAAGATTATAGTAAAATGTTTATTTAGGGGGTATATTGTGTGAAGAATGTCTCACATCGGAAGTGGAAAGAGATTTTGAGTATATAAGGGACATGAGCCAATCCACTTATTGCTAATCGGTTTTGAGTTGGAAACCCATGAAACTTAACATGGTATATGAGTCCGAACACACGCTACCCCACCGAACCGAAATCAATATGGTCCTTCGAAAGAGGCTCGATTGATTTAACCTGGAATCAATCATAGGCTGGGATATTGTCGAGATTGATGGCTAGAAGAACCATCATCTCGAGGGGGTGTGAAGATAAATGTCCCACAACTGAAAGGGAAAAAAATTTGATATGATATATAAGAGACATGGGCCAATCCACTCATTGTCAATTGGTTTTGAGTTGGAAGCCAATGAAACTTAATATGGTATCAGAGCCCGAATACAATCTGCTCTAGCCAAACCAAAATCGATGTGGTCCGAAGATAGCCCGACCGATCTAACTGCTCCACCAAACCAAAATCGATGTGGTCCAAAGATGGCCCGACCAATCTAACCCGAAATTAATCTTAAACTGGGATTTTGTCGATATTAATGGCTAGACGGACCATTATCTCGAGAGGAAGTATGAAGAATGTCCCATCGGAAGTGAGAAGGGACCTTGAGTGATATATAAGGGACATGAGCCAATCCACTCATTGCCAATTGATTTTTGAGTTGGAAACCCATGAAATTAAACATGTTGGATGTGAAATTTTAATGAATTTGGTAGAGTTTCTCATTTGGTGGATTTTGAGGATAGGTGGTGATTTGGGTATTAAATAAAAAAATATAGAAAACCATTTTGTGTGATTTGATGCTTAATTTAGTAGTGTAATTTGTTTTTAAATTTGAAAGGGTTTGTGGTGATTTGATATTTTTTTCCTTTTTCGGTCAAATAAACCAAAAGACAAAGGTGAGAACAGAGCACAAGTAAATAGAGCAATAGCAAAGATAAAAACAAAAAGAACATAATATCAAAAGTAAAAGAAACAACCAAACAAAATAATCTAAAACCCAACAAAGTCATATATTTTATTCATATCTTCGTTGATCAGGATCCAATATGTATTTGCATCATTTCACATTGTTACTGCTATATTGGCTCTCAGAAGAATAATGAAATAAAAAAGAAAAAGAGAAAAAAAAAAAACAAAAAATAATAAAATAATAAAATAATAAAAGAAGAAGATCGGAAAAAAAGAAAAAGAATGAAAGATAGATTTTTAAAAATATATTAGATGAACATCTACGTATACACGCGGGCATCTTTTTTTATTACACATATTTTTATACTCTCACAAAATAATGAGCTAATAACTTAAAAATTTAAATCATTTCCATCGTACAAAATTGAAAACTTAGATAAGAAATTTAGATGTTTTTTTTTCTGAATATTAAGTTGTTCATAAATCATAACCAACACCACTATCACCTGAATCTATACAATGACTCAATTATATTCTTTTGCGTATTTATTTTTCATAAAATTTTTGTTAATATTTTGGTTTAGAAATTTGAAAACATAGACAACCTATCTAGAATAATACAAATTTATGAACATACACTAAAACAAAGTCGCACTGCATATGCTCTCTGATGTATTTCCCCTTTTACAATATACATATGTAGAGAAGAATTCAATGATGAGGATAAAATGAGAACTAACATGGTGAGTCTATGGTAGAAAGCCTATGATATCACACCTGTTGATCTGAGCGTGGGTCGAGTCATGGAGAGCGTCTCGTCCAAAACGTCGTAGTGGGCTTCGTCATCAAAGGAACAAATGCGAGATTGTACACTACTTTTTTTTTTTTTATGAATGTTAAATTTTATTCAAATAAACAAAGAAACTAAAAAGATGTTTGAAAGCGAAAATTTGAAATATTTTACACGATTCTACGATGAATTCACTCTTGTCCCAAACCAAAGGATGAGACCGTCGCAATATCGTTGGTCCGGCGTTCGTCGTAGAGTATTTAGTCGGTTCCTAATGGTTTTGTCAACCATTCGTTCAAATTGTCTCGGCGATTGTACACTATTTTTTTGCTATAAAACATAAACTTTTTCATATGTATCTACAAAAATAAACTTTGGACGTCTTTGTTAACTAGTGAACCTTGGTCAAATATAATCATTAGAGCTCTGAAACTATGCAAAAACACTGCTACATATTTGATCTAGTATTTTATGCCAAACATAATCACAATTAAACTAATATTTCCATGGTGGCTGCTTAGCCGTCTCGTGGACACGTTTTAGATTTGGTCTCTACAGTCGATGTTGCTACATCACAAGAAAAAACCAAACCAAAAGGAAGGATCAAAGTGTACATAAACAAAGCCAAAAAGAATTCAACAGAGGATTATAACGCACCTTTAAAAAATAATGAATTTAAGAAGAAAAAAAGGAACCGAAGAAATCCGAAGATCTTACCCATGGATTCTCAATCATCATCAGATCTAGAGCTTGTAAAACGAATTTCTCCTCGAATTAGGTTGCGTATTCATTGGGCACTACAGAACTTATACAATAGGAGTATCTTTTCTCTAGAGAAGTCAAACTACTTTGTATTGAAGTTATGTCGATTTGGTCTTCGGTCTTCGGCAAGATATTTATGTTTTTGGGAATTTGAGGAAAAGAAACGATTGATGATATTAAGTTTTTAATTGTTTTACTAAATTTTTTTTTTTCTCATGATGTGGTATAAAGAGAGGTGCTTATGTGTCAAGAGCTTGTGAGTGAAACTCAACCATTATATATAGGATTGTTCAAATCACACCTCTTGAGATGTGGTTTCTTGAGGCAAATTTATTACTAAAAATGAATCTCAAGTCTCCTAAAATATTTTTTCTTAAAAACATTGTTAACTTTTGAATAACTGTGGATTTGATATGAGTTTAACAAATCATAAGTTGAATAACAAGAGACTGTATATTATTTTGATGTATTTACATAAATTCTATGTTCAATAACAGAGAATTTGAAAAGGAATTTTAAAATCCTCAGCTGAATAACATAAGATTTTAGAAACTCCACCAAATCAATTAAAATTTCACATCCAATACATCCCCGTCAATACATGAAGAAAATCATACTCAGACGAAAATTATAAACATATCACGTCCAATTCAAAAAACTACAAGTGTATGTTAGATCATAAAGTTTGTTATAAAGATGTCTTGTTACATAGTTGGCGAAGAGTACATGGTCGCCTATTTGGCGAAGTGTCGGAATTGGAATAAGAGATGTGATCATGAAAGGACATACTTGGGTTCTCGAAAATGGTAAGGATATTCGGTTTTGGACCGATAAATGGCTCTCAAATGTGTCGCTGGTACAATCGATAACAGGAGATCTACCGTTGGGTTATGAAGAGTTGAGAGTTTGTGATTTATTGGTTGATGGGAGAGGATGGGATTTGACTAATATAGCTCCATATGTGACCGAGAATAAGCAACTGGAACTTGCAGCAGTTGTTGTTGATAATGTAACCGGAGCTCAGGATCGTATGTCGTGGGGAGAGACGTCGGATGGACAATTCACGGTAAGCTCTGCATATGGCTTATTGACTAAGGATGAGTCTCCCAGGCTGAATTGGAGAGTTTCTGCGACCGAGTATGGTGGGTGAGGGTACCGGAACGGGTACGCCTCTTTCTTTGGTTGGTTGTTCATCAGGTGATTATGACAAATTCAGAGCGGTTTAGACGGCATTTGTCGGATACAGATACAGGTCAAGTGTGTAAAGGAGGTGAGGAGACGATTATACACATTGTTCGAAATTGTCCTGCCACGGAAGGTCTATGGTTGCGGCTGGTTAATTCCCGGAGACGATGAGTTTTCTTTACACAGAGCTTACTTGAGTGGATTTATGAGAACTTGAGTGAAGAGAATAAGGAGGAGGATGTTCCTTGGGCCACGACATTTGCGTTAACAATTTGGTGGGCATGGAAATGGAGATGTGGTAATATTTTTGGTGAGAAATCGAGTTTGTAGAGATAGAGTTCTCTTTCTCAAAGATCTAGCTCAGGAAGTGGCAAAGGCGAATTTGATGGAGCGTGAAGGGAGTGGGAGTAGACAGCGAATAGAGCGTTTGATAGCTTGGGTTAGGTTTACATACTTTTGATCATGTACCTTTAGATGTTGACTTGATCTTGGGATAGGATGTCTCTGGACTCTCTCGGCCAAGACAAGTATGCGTGTAATTATTTAATTTTATAATAATATCCGGAGGACTCGTCTCCCGGTGTTTCACCCAAAAAAAAAAAATGTCTTGTTACAAAAAAAAAAAAAAAGACATTTTAATACCAACCCTTTTAGAAGAGGTATAAAAAAGGATCGGCTAAACAAATATTTCTCTCTGGACAATTAGTGTTTCTAGGAATCCTACATCAAAAATGAAATAAACTACAATATGGCTAATACACTAATTTGTGGACTGATTTGAATTGTAAACTTATGATTTTTACATGTTATAATAACCTGATGAAACAAAACGGAGATAACCGATTAAAGGTGGTATTCAATCCAAATTAGATGAGCAAAAAAGTAATTGTCACGACCAGTTCAATCCTCTCTGTTTTTTCCTATGCTTTATGTTGGTAATGGTCACAACACTTATCGATTTAGGGACGGTCACAACTTTCAAACTTTCGACATTGTTGTAACATTCATTGTAACATAGTCTTTTAATTGAATATATATAACAATTTAACATTCATTCCAAACAAAAAAAAAAAGTAATTGTCTTGAGAAAATATGTTACAAGTATCACATATGAAATGAAAAGATATATAAGAAATAAATAAACCATCTAAGCAAAAAAATATCTGATTAATATCAACAGCTAATAAGATGAAACCACTGCAAATCTCTAGGCTAATTAGCTACTAGAAACCCGGTTGTTGTTACAAGACTCTTGTTCTTTGAATGGTTTTCTTCTTTGCTCTCGTTCCAACTTCGAAGGGGGGTTTTCTTTTATGCTAGTGCTCAGAGGGTTATTTGTATATATTTTTCCTTTCCCGCATCACTTTAGATTTTCAAGTTTATTATTGGGTTTGATCAGTGATTAAACTTTACCCAACACGAATCATGCAATACCTATCGATTTTGAATTGAAAACCCATAAAATTTACATGTATAGCTCTTCAACACAGTGAATAAAATAGTAAACCCGAGACATAAATTGCGACACAAGGACATTAGTGCAGTCTATCTCATGCGGGTGAGAGAATGAGAAACAATAGGTACGTTCATCAATTAATAGGATGAATATAAGATGGTGATCCTAGTGTGATAATCTTGTGAACGAATACCAAGACTTGTACGAGGATAAGCTATAGAAGCGATAGAAATCAAACGCATGATATTCAAAATAGATGATAGAAAAAATCTTTCGTCAGTTACCATTTTAAACCCAAATCATACGTTAGTAGATACTGCGTGAGAACTTAATCAAAACCATTGTATGGTCTTTTATGTTTATGTCCAACCAGTATATATGGTCAAGAGAAATGCGACAAGTTAGTAGTAACTACCCAAATGTTTCTTATTGGTCACTAGTCACTACTTTGGTCATAAGGTGACTGAAAATGGTAGTTTAGGTGACTGAAAATGGTAGTTTAAAATGCAGTTTAAGATATAATATATCCTTAAATGGAATTGAGTGGACATTGCCATTTTGGTATGATCTAGATGCTCTCTCATGTAATAGTACTTGCCATATACCAACAAACTCAACAAATTAAGAAAGAATAAAAGGGTAAGTCATGCATGATGAACATTTATGATTGATTTGGTAGATAATTAGATAGGATTCAAAATCGGAGTCACGTGAAGTTACACACTCCCACTCCGCTTTAGTTAGTGAGGATCTCTCATGTGCAATTCGCCAAATGGCAAAATCTTTTTTTTTTTTCTTATCATCTGAAAATATTATAACAGAAAGCAGAGTTTGATGTTACAAAGAGGCCAAAGCCAAATGGCAAAATCTTTACATTTTACTTTTTCAGCTATTTTTTTATTTTTTTATAATTGTTTTTAGTGAAACATTCCATTTCATCGCACTAGTTTATGTTTAATCCCCAAATCTTGATTTGCAATATTAAATGGTAAAGCTCCCAAAGAAAAAGAAAAAGAAAACTTTGTCTTCTCCCATGAACCATAGTAATAACCATCATTTACATATACAAAACAAATAAGGGAAATGCAAAACAACAAGTACACTACAAATAAGCAAACAAAAAGTTGATTATAAATAGAACCATGTACGGTTAATTTGCTCAATAACCCAAAAAAAAAAGAGAATTTTGCTAAATTAACTCACATTGAATTAGTGTTTTGCAAAATAACTTTTACATTTTTTGTACCAATTTTTTCCTATATTACCTTTTCATTAATATTGGAAAATACAAAAAAAATAGTTTTTATAATTTATAAAAGCAGAAAAATAGAAAATAGTAATGTACAAGGCATATAGATTCATGTTTATATTTTTTTTCAAAAACAAATTATGACAGAAATTTATTTATTTTTCCTTCTACCATGGTCGAATCTACTAGTAAATTAGGTGTTCTGCGAATTTGTATCATTCTACGAGTGGTAGAAATAAGTATTCTACTAATTGCATAAGTTCTATATATCGCAAATTGCACATTCCACCATTTTGCTTTAGTACTACCAGAATGCTATTTCTACCAATGTTTTTGTCGTCTACGCCACGCAGAATGCATATTCTACCCCTTCTATCTACCTTTTTATCTATTTTCTACCAAATCTATTCTACCAAACGTATCCCCTAAATCTAGGACCATTAGTTATTTACTTTCCAAAAAAACATTTTATTCGGTATTTACTTTCCAAAAAACGTAGATTTTTCAGGCAAAAAACATATTTGATTTTTTTTGTCAAATGTTTTTGTAATGTTTTTGGAAAAAACACATTTTCATTTTTTTGAATTTAATGGAAAACTTATATGAATATAATGTTTTATTTTGCTTTATTTTTATCTGTTTTTTAATTTTTAATTTTTAATTTTTATCTGCTTTTTGTTTTTTGTTCATATCCCAATTTTAGTTTTTTTTTATTTTTAATTTTATGTATTTAAAAAGGAAATTTCCAAAAATGAATATTATTTTTTTCTTTCAATTTCGTAAAAACAAATATATATTCCGAAAATATTGTAAAAAAAAAATATTTTTATTCAATTTGAAGGTTAAAATTGGGATATGAAAATAGCAAAGGTTATTGAGATAAGAAATCATAGGTAGAAGGTTAATTTACAAAATATTAATTCAAACTGAGTTAATTTAGCAAATTTTCTTAAAAAAAACTATATCTAATTAAGTAACCAAAATTACCAAATAATAGTCATTAGATTTAGGCTATTTGGTTACTTATTTAGATTTTTTTTTAGTTATTGAGCCAATTATTCTTTAGTTGTAACCCCAAGCTAATTTTAATATAATCGTTATTTGTCCAAATAAAAAAAAATCCATTGGTCCCATCTACCAATCTATAAACAATTATATTATAATCCTAAATATATAGTCTTGGGAATATTAGTTGAGAATAAACTCGTAAAAATTATAATATGCAATGGTGCTAACAACTCGTAATAAACAAGTACGATATCTGCTAATTACAAGCAACTTATTTAGTCGTAAGTTCGTAACTAATTTTGGTATATACAATAAAAAAAAAAAAAAGGGTACATACAATATTGTATCTTAATTATCATAATCCTTAACGTTACAGTATCAACATTATCAGCTATAACTCCCACTTCATATTACTGGCCAAACAAGAGACCAATGATCAAATCGGTTATTATAAAAAATTATACTCGCTTTAAATTCAAGCCGTCCTTATTGGTTTTACATACTATATTATAAGGTTCCATTAGCCAATATTACAAATTAATAACAAAACTTATTTTTATTCTTTACAAAAGAATGCGTAATGATAAACAAAAGGCAAAAAGAGAAGGCTATGCCATCTGTCAAATGTAGCCGTTGCACCTTCCCATTACCTTTTAACCCTTTTTAAATACTCTTTCTTCATTTCCTCAAACGCTCCAAAAAAAATTTCTCTCTGTGCACAAAAAAAAAAAGTGTCTTTAAGTATCTTGATTCAATGGCGAAATCAATCCAAGAAGGAGTCTTGATGTCTTCATCTTCTTCCTCCACCAGCACCGACTCCTCCTCCGACGATTCTCTAAGTCCATCCTCTTCCTCCAAAAGCTTCGTCCTTCTCACTCTCCCTCCCTCTCCGATCACCGGAGCGTACAAACCACTCGCCGTCCTCACCGCACACGTCGGATCCGTCTCTTCTTTAGCACTCTGCGGCGAGTTCTTGCTGAGTGCGTCTCAGGGAAAAGACATCATCGTCTGGCAACAACCCGATCTCAAGATCTTTGCGAAATTCGGACAAGGAGACGGATCCATTAAAGCTTTGGTAAGCGTGGGAAGCAAAGTGTTCACTGCTCATCAAGACAGTAGAATCAGAGTTTGGAAAGTATCTCGGAGAAGCTCTGAGAATGCTTTCAGGCTTGTCGATACGCTTCCGACGACAAAAGACTATTTAGGGAAGTTTATGAAACAGAGCAATTACGTTCAAACGAGGAGGAACCATAAGCGACTCTGGATCGAACACGCGGATAGTATTTCTTGCCTTGCGGTTCACGCTGGGATCATCTACTCTGGATCATGGGACAAGACTCTTAAAGTTTGGAGACTGTCTGATCTCAAGTGTCTTGAGTCGATCAAAGCTCACGACGATGCAATCAATGGTTTAGTCGCTGGAGAAGGCAGAGTATACTCTGCTTCTGCAGATGGGAAGATCAAGATTTGGGGAAGAGAGAAGAGTAAGCAGATTGGTTCTTCTTGTTTACATGTTTTGAAAGCGACATTGGAAGGTCGTGCGGAGGTTTCAGTGAACTCCGTGGTGGTTTCCGGCGATGGAAAATGGGTATACGGAGGAGGATCAGATGGGTATGTGATGGGTTGGGAGAAGAAAGAGAAAGGAGGAGACTTTGAGGAATGGAGATTAGGGTTTGAGATGAGAGGACATAAAATGGCAGTTTTGTGTATGTGTGTGGTTGGTGAAATGGTTTGTAGTGGATCAGCTGATAAGAGCATTGGATTGTGGAAGAGAGAAGAGAGTGGCATGCTCTGTAAATTCGGAGCTATACAAGGTCATGAAGGTCCGGTCAAATGTTTGCAGGCTTCTCCTAACAATGTTGGTGCTGGATTCATGCTTTACAGTGGAGGACTTGACAAGAGCCTTAGGGTTTGGTGGGTTCCTAAACAAGACAACTTAGAAGAGAAGAAGAAGAAACAGAGTTTAACAACATTGTTGATGCATCAGGGATGAGTGAAAGATATAGTTTTTTTTTTTTTTGTGTGAGGGTTTTCATATACGTTTTGGTTTATATTTGTAATTTTGTTAATTCGATTTGCTTACTGTATAAATCATATTGATGGATCAACAGAAACCTTTGCTTACTGTAAGTTCAAATCTTCAAATTGATGGGAAAATGAAATGGATTCTTGTTTTGTGTCTACCAACTGTTTTGGTCCTATGATATAGAATAAAGTCTCATGCTTTGGGGTTACATTTGCTTTGCTTTGTATTGAAACTGTAGCAATGGGATTATAGCTTTCTGCGTTGGACAAAGTATTGTTTTTAGCCACTTTTTGAGAGCTTTGATCACCGTCCAATTATCAAAGCAACATGCAACTTTCTCAATCAGTATCATGCTTTAACAATGTTCCAATTAATGATTTCTAATATTAATCAGACGCAGCACCCATCATCATAATGTGACCCTATAGTTTTTGTCTATTCCAAAATATAATAATCTATTAAGTAGAATATCTCATTTTGAATATAAAAAATGAAATGAGAAAGCTTCGAAGGGATGCATGGAGCCAAAACATTAAGTGTATTCATGTGTGTATATACCTTTCTTTCTTGAAGTTGGAATTAGATTAGGTGAAATGTGACTGAAACCTTTTCAAAAAAGAATGAAACATTATCATTATCAATTTAGTCTCAAAAAGTGTTAATAGTTTTAATTGAAACATTATCATCAAAAAGGATACTCGTTTATAGGGATGTTAAAAAAGGGTTTTTTTAACAATTTAAAACCCATTACCCTACCCTTTTTACCCAAACTAAAAGGGTTGAAACTGGGAGGGTACTCTTAAAAAGAGGGTTTAAATAGGACTACCCTAAAAAATTTAGGGTACCCACAAGATTTTTTTTTTTAAAACAAAAAAAAAATAAAAATTTCAACTTTATCTTTCTCTTTCCCTATCGTCTCCAGTTCTTCAGAGCTCAAAGCCATGAGTTGAGAAATAGTACGATTTCTTACTGACCCTTTACTGTTTTTGGGTTTCCGTTGACGGAAATCGCGTCGGATTGATCAATTCTTTGTTTTTCGATTTGGTTTCAGCCGGCCGAAGCAGGTTAAGGATTCACCACGTCTCCTCCACTCCGTCTCTGGACTCTCCGGTGAGTCCCTCGTTTTCTCCGGCGGTGTTTTCCGGCAGTGAGTCTCTGTTCTTTTATGCTGTTTTTTTTTTGGTTTTCCGAGGAGAATAAAGCAAAAGTATTCGGATGTTTTTGGGTTGTTGAAGTTCAAGGGTGGTCTTAAAAATTCGGCCATAGAGAGAGAGAGAAAGTCGATTACTTTTAAGATCGAGTTGGGTGTGTAGTTTTTAAAGGGTTTATGACTGTGAATTTCTCTGCTTGGTGCTTAGGAGCTGATTTCATCTGTCGGATGTTTTTGGGTTGTTGAATTGATGTTATCTTGTGTTTCCTTCCATGGCTAGGCATTGAAAAATTAAGAGAAGAACTTGAATCTCCTTGTTTTGTCTTTTTTTTTTGTAGATGGATGCACAATCAGTGCAATTACTTGCAGCACTTAGTGATGAGTACGATGAATACATGGCAGAAGCAAATGAAGAAGCGAATGAAGAAGCTGAAACAGAAACAACTCAAGGAGCATCACACTCACAAAGTGCAAGTAAACTGCCTCAAACGGTAAATGTTTCTAACAAACGCCAAAGATCTCATGTTTGGCAAGAGTTTGTAGAGGTAGGAGTAGAGCTAGATGGTAAAAGAAGGAGTCATTGCTTACACTGTGATAGGAAGTTAGTAACAGAAAAAGGTCAAGGAACAAAGGCTATGATACGCCATTTGGAAAGTTGCCCCAAAAGGCCTTCAGATATAGCTAAACAAAGGCAATATGATCATAAAGTAGATCGAGAAATGATGAGTGAAATCATCATCTATCATGATCAGCCTTTTAGGTACGTGGAATATGAAAAAGTCAGAGCTAGAGATAAGTATTTGAACCCAAACTGTCGACATATTTGTAGACAAACTGCTGGTGCGGATGTAATTAGGAGGTACGAGCTAGAAAAAGAAAAGTTGAAAAGGCTATTTGCAGAATACATAGGCAAAGTGTCTTTCACGGCAGATATGTGGACAGCTCGGACCACTATGATGGGCTATATCTGTTTGACTGCGCACTTTGTTGATGAGAGGTGGATATTAAATAACAAAATCCTAGCTTTTTGTGATGTGAAACGTCCACACACTGGTGAAGAACTAGCTAACACAATTCTTAGTTGCTTAAAGGAATGGGGCTTGGAAAAGAAAGTATTTACAGTGACTTTGGATAATGCTACTAGTAATGATAGTATGCAGAAGATTCTTTTGCATCGTCTTCAAATGATTAATGGTAATGGGTTGCTATGTGATGGTAAATTTTTTCATGTAAGATGTTGTGCCCACATTTTGAATCTCATAGTGCAACAAGGATTGGAATTAGCCAGTGGTCTTTTGGAGAATATTAGAAACAGTGTCAAGTTTGTGAAAGCATCTGGATCAAGGAGAGATGCATTTGCTGCATGTGTTGAGAGTTTAGGGATAAAGAGGATTATCCTTAGATGTACCTACAAGATGGAACTCGACTTATGATATGCTTGCTAGAGCTTTGAAGTTCCGCAAGGCATTTGCTAGTCTGAAAGAGTGGGACAGAAGTTACAAATCATTCCCTTCAGAGGATGAGTGGGATCGTGGAGAAAAGATTTGTGATTTGTTGAAGCCATTCAGTACAATCACTACATATATGTCAAGAGTTAAGTATCCTACAGCTAATGCTTACTTCCTTCAAGTGTGGAAAATTGAGGGTCTGTTGAGAAAATACTCTGTTTGTGGTGATGTTCAAGTGGAAGAAATGGTTAAGCCAATGCAGTTGAAGTTTGCCAAATATTGGGATGAGTATAGTCTTATATTAGCTATGGGACCTATTTTAGATCCAAGGATGAAGGTACAAATACTTGAATCAGCTTATCAGAAAGTGGATCCTAGTACTTCTAAGAAAAAGATTGATCTTGTTAAGAAGAACTTGAAGGAGCTTTATGAAGATTTTAGGACCAAATCTTGGACTTCCTCTTCTTCCAACTTATCACCAAGGCCAACTTCACTCGAGATTCTAACTGAATCACCATTAGAAGATGATCCAAATTTTGTAAGTACTCTTTTGCTTCTTACATTATAAGCTCACATCTTATAAATTATAAGTTATAATGTTCTAATTTAGTGTGTCTCTCTATAATATAGGATCTCTTTGAGCTTGAAAAGAGCATTCCGGCTGACTTAAACAATACGAAGTCGAATTTGGATCTTTATTTAGAGGAACAAAGGCTAGATTTTAGGTCTTTTGCAGATACAGATGTTTTAAGCTATTGGAAAAACAGCGGGCAACGCTATGGGGATTTAGCTTCTCTAGCATCAATTCTGCTTAGCATCCCAATCACTACTGTGGCATCAGAGTCAGCATTTAGTGTTGGAGGACGAGTGCTGAATCCCTACCGAAACCGTCTGCTTCCAAAGAATGTCCAAGCATTGCTTTGCACTCGTAATTGGTTGCGTGGTTTTGCCGAATTCGAAGGTAAAATATCAAAAGTTTTTCTTATGTCTTGTATTTAACTTTTTTTGTTTGACTAATTTATAACTTCATATTTTAGGTGATGTTGAAGATTATTTTGATGATGAAAAAGATAATGCTTCTAACATGGCAAGTAGCTCAGGAGTTTGAAGGTAAACTGCTTAATCATATTTTGTCGATCATTTTTGGAAAAGATTTCTTCTCATGATGCTTTTTATTTCTGTTTTTGGCTTCCGATTATTGCAGAGACTAGCACTTCATGGAAGTGAAACGATGATGTTTGTTTTTACTCTTTTGATAAAGACTCAAGTGTTTTATTTGTTTTGTTTTTACTCTTTTGATAAAACATGGAACTATGATCTGTGAACATCTTTTGTGTTTTAATCATAAGACTTAAGTTTAGCTACTTGTAGATTGATTCAAAAAATAAATATATATAAACAGAAAAAAATTTAAAAAAATTAGGGTACTTGCGGGTACCCTAAAACCTTTAGGGTATTTTCTGGGCTACCCTATTGATACTAGGGTATTTTCAGGGTTTTCAAAATCAGGGCTTCTTATATTAGGGTTTTTTAAGGGTTAGGGTAGGGTAGGGTAATTTTACCCACCACAACATCCCTACTCGTTTATAATCTACATACGTTGATTCTGAAGGAGAAACATAGACCCTACCTCTGAATTACATGGAAGGTCAATGACCCAGCTTAAGCTTACCCGTGCGTGCCTTCACAGATTAAACTCAGTGAAGACCCTAACTAATACAAAAAAAAACATGCCGCAGACAAAACAATGGATCACTACTTAGCTGAGAAATTGACCTTCCTGTTCTGATGATCATCTCTTCTAGGCCTTGAGTTTTGGTAGCTAGAATTGTAGCCACATGAGTAATCTCTTTCCTGATTTGGCCTACCCCAACCATCACTCGATCGTTTCATATCCCAATTTCTTCGATTCGTCTCACTTGTTCGATGTGTTTGCCAACCGCTTGCATTTGCCCCATAACCTCTAAAACCTGCATTTTCAGGAACAAAGCCAACTTTCCATGGATTAGAACCCTTTGGCTCCTGAAAATCCTGCCTATATCCCTTACTACGCCAATCCTTCGTCTCTCTAACTTGATTTCCCGAATTCCGGTTTTCCCATCCACCATCACCCCAACAATCATTATTACCCCAACCTCTATCCTCCCATCCCTTACCCGAGCAACTTCCCCAAATGGTGTCTTTTTCTGTCTCATTTCTACCACTAGGCTTGGCTTCCCAAGGATTATCGACCATTTCATACTCTTCGGCTGGGACACTTTCAAAGCCTTTTGCTTTCTTATTTTGGTGCCCTGACTTATCCCATCCGTCGTTTCCCTGGCCCGAGTTACCCCAACTGTCATTACCTCTTTCTTTGGTTTTACACTGGATCTCCCTCCATCCCTCAGTCGTCAAGCAATCCCCAGAAGTTGTTGTATCATTCGCCTTCTCGTTTCCACAACCAGGCTTAGCTTCCAAAGTCCACCCCCTATCTTTCGGATGATCAGTGTTACTCTCTGATACGTCCCAACCATTTGATTTCTTCCCCATAAAACTCTCTTCAACAGGCACTGGGTTAAATCTATTCCAATCCTTGTCTCGACGCCCTCGTTTAAAACCGGTATTTACATCATCAGGAGGAGCAAAGTAAGCCTTTTCTAAATCCCTAATCAGTTCAGGGTCAATATAAGTATCCCAATCAACTTCACTGATGTAAAGATTCGGATCAGGAAGAGAAACATCACAGTGAACGCCATTGACTTGTGACCAAAACCGCTTTTTCTCGTTACGAAAAGTCTCTTCACAGGCAGAGTCATTCCAAGTGGTTACATTACCTTGGTACCAGCTCTTGAAAGTACTAGCTTCAACTACTTTTTGCCATGGCACTGAACCAATCACCTCACAGAATTTCTTCTCCCATATAGGAATCCCATCGTCTCCACCATAACCTTTGACCCCCAGAAAAAAAAAAAAAACACAAGTCAAAAAAATAATATCATCTCTACCGTTTGATAAACTAGTATTTTAAGAAAGATCCTAATTAAGGTAACATGAGTTCGTCAAGCACTTGTAGAATACAGAATTTGAAATTAGATGAATGTGAAATACCGGAAGAAGAAGGTCGTTCGCTATACCATCGCGACGGAGATCTGCGACGGCTGAATCTGGATCGATGGTTCCACTTTCCCATTCGATAAATCTCAATCGACGTTGATTTGACTTTCGAGAAGCTCGGAGCAATTTGGGGAGAGAAGAAAGTGAAGCTGGCGAATTGGAAACTGCAGGGAGGAGGAAGAAAGTGAAGTCGGTGATGTGGTGTCTATTCAACTTCCGGTTTCTGTAACGGCCCGAATTTATTACGTGTGGGCTATAAATAGGCCCAATAGAATAAGCATAGTGAGCGACTTTAGAACTTTATATTAATTGGGCTGATAAGAATATCGAAGCAGCTACAATTGGTTGGAAACAAGTTGTTTTTGTTTGGTAACATGAATTTTTTTTTTTGATAAAGAAGGTAACATGATTTTGATAACCATTTTCCCTTTTACGAAAATAACAAAGATAAAAAAAAATCGAAAATTAACTCTACAATTACAACTAAAAGACTAGAGACACAAATCAAACCCGAAATTAACAAAGGAAGAAGTCGGGGGCGGGACAGACAAAATTAAACTTCGAAAAAGGGATTCGCTCGATCTAAAAATGCAGTTTTCGAACCGCACTCGTAATCTTGTGAGCTATGTTGTAAGCCAGCCTTCAAAACTTAGATCGAAGAGCCTACATTTTCTCCATATACAAACCGTCAAAAAGAACACACAAAAAAAAACTAAATTCGGAAATTTATTAGTCTTAAGACTAAGCCAGCGGCTTAAGAAAAGACGGTGTAGGAGTGTGAATCACACCGCGCGCAGCAAAGTTAAGGACATCTATAATCTTTTTGTACCTTATGGGTTAATTAATCTCATAAAGTCATAGAGAATATATGAATTTCTTAATTTGAGTGATTTTGGTGAAGGATTTGAGAGAGAAAACATATTTTGAAGACACATTTATAAATAAAATAAAAGACTACAAGTTTTATTAATTTGTTATCTAAAAGTCGCCACTTGTTTTATTTTTAAAAAGCTAACCTTATATTTTGTGATACGAGTATATTAGAACTGAAGGTGACAAGTCGACAAAAGAAAATATTGCATCTTCTGGATATGATTGGGTTGAAATGGAAAGTGAACACATGAGCGTATGATTAACGCGATATCAACTCAATTAGGTAATTCATACTTGCTTAGACCTAATCAACCCATTATATATACATTACTGAAGAACATGCACTACGTAAAACATGTACGTTATACTACCAAAATGATTGATACGTGACATTTTTAGGGTAGAAATTTATCGAGTTCTTGCAAATATCTGGACCAAATCTAAACACAAAGGTTGTGTTCCCGAGCTCCAACAACTTGTGCAAGGCAACTTTATTTATCTGGAAATTACAAAAGAATTATGATAAAAAAAAAGTTTGTTTAACCATTTTCCTTTATAAAGAAATAACACCCTTTCGTTTCTACCGAATGCGAACAACAATTATTCAAAAATATATTCAAAATTTTAAAAAATGTCATTTTTCAAGTGTCACGTTACGAAAATACCACATTATACCATATTTTTTAATTTTTTACAAAAATGCTATTTTTTCAAAATTATTTTTTCTTTATTTATGTTTGTGTTAAATATGTTCTATTAGAGTTTAGTTATGAGGGTTTATGGAGGTTTATGGGTCAAAACATTTTTGTGTTTAGAATTTTGAGATATAGAATTTAAAAATCTATAATTAGTGGTATTTTTGCAAATGAACACCCCTAAGTGACATTTTCATAAATATACACATAAAATGGCATTTTTGCAACGATGTATGGAGAAATTGCAAAATATCATTTTATGTGTATATTTGTAAAAATGTCACTTAGAGGTGTTCATTTGCAAAAATGCCACTAGTTATAGATTTTTAAATCCTATATCTCAAAATTCTAAACACTAAAAAATGTTTTGACCCATAACCCCCCTAAACCCTAATAGAATATAGTTAACTCAAACATAAATCGTATAAAGAAAAAATAAATTTGAAAAAATAGCATTTTTGTAAAAATTTCAAAAGTGTGACATTTTTGTAAAGAAACACTTGAAAAATGGCATTTTTTTAATTTCTCATGATGTATATGCTTGTATAGTTTTTTTTTAAAATGTATTCTAATAGTATTAAATAAATAAATAAATGTACGCTTGTTCTCATCAATGGTAGGTGTAGGAAAAATCCATCATTCATTAGCTCCACACCAATCAGTAATAAAATGACGTCGTCGTCTCCCATATTCGCGTTGCTCTTAATATTTGCTATTTTTACTCAAACAGATCTTTCTACTATACTTTTGTAGAAAAAAATGCTACAATAATTTCAAAAGAAGAATAAAAAAAACAAAAAGGAAAGAGAAATGGGCCCAAAATCTAAAGACATAAAAAAAGGTAATTGCACGTTCTATTGCATTCAACCTTCTGACACCATCATTTAAGAAAAAAAAAAAAAAACTCTAATCTCTGTGGCTTTCACTCTCCCAGAGACTCACACGCGCCTATTGGCTGTGGTACTCACGTGCTGTGGGTACTCTCTCTCTCTATAAATAATTGAGCTCTCTATTTTCATTTAGTTGTTTGTTACGTAGGGCTTGCCATCCGGTTCTTTTCAGTTCGAATCGGTTCGGTTTGTTCGATTTGGTTTTTGGGTTCTGTAATATTTTGCCAAAAGAAATCGAACAAAATTTTGGATCAGTTTGGTAATCGGTTAATTTGATTTGGTTTTGAGACAGTTTGATTTATCTTTTAAGATTGAATTTTGGCTAAAATTGATTTATCTAAAAAAAATTAGGTTAAATTTGTGTATTTTGGTTATTTCAAAGTTTAGTTTCTCAGTTATTTTGTTTAAAACCGATTAAAAAAAACTAAATCACTAAAAATTAAATCGAAAAACTGATCAACTGAACGAACTAAAAACCGAACTAATATAAAACAAAGTGTTGATCGATTTAGAGATTAAAACTGAATAGAAATCAAAAACCAAACATGTTGGTTCGATCGGTTTTGTTTTATTCGGTTTCGACAGAATAACTCTCGTTTGGATAAGTTTTCAGATTTTTTTGTTTTTGTTTTTTTGGTAAATAGTAAATATTTCTTAAGTATGAATCGGTTTAAAATTACAATCGAAATTATAACCCTATGGAATGGTTCCACGATAAAAAAGATAAAAAAAACGTGGAAGCATATGCATACAAATTTTCAGTAGTTCGACTTAAACATATAGTTTAAGGAGCAATACGAAGTGATGACGATGTTCATTATTCTTTGTCAGATATGAAGCTTTCAAAGCCAACCACACAAGCCATACTTACTAAGATCTTAGCAATAGAAACCTTTCAAGAGAATCCCGAAAATGAGTCGTCAACGGAAAGTACAAACACAACCCTCGATCACCAATTCCTCTCGCGCCTAGTGAGAGTGGCTCGTTGCATATATCCATGAGCTAAGACAAAGACGAAACCTCAAAACCAATATTAGAAATCAGCGGGAGCTCACCCTACCAAATTCATCCTGAGGTAGTCCTGAGCCAAATTTAACGATTAGAAACTACGCCAAAAACTATTATAGTCATACTAGCTCCTCTAATGTCAGAACCAAAGCAACAAACCCATACACTAAGCCAAAAGAGACGATCACAACACAACATCATCTATAGCAAGACACAAGAAACATCAAGGCATGTCACAAACCATCAAAACTAGAAAACAACGAAGGAACCAAACGATAAAGCAAGACTGCTTCCACTGGAAGCATAACCAAAACGAGGCGACATCAGCGATAGGACCATAAGCGATTCCAGCAATCAACCAAGACAAAATTTCATACCCGAGACACAACATAGACCACGTACCTCAGGGATCAAACTACTGTCCACATCGAGAAAACCAACCTAGCAGTGAACTAATCATCAGGCCGTTTCATCATGTGTAGAAGGCCGAATCCCCAAGAAATCTCAGACCTGCGTCAAATCCAAGAGGAGAGGAACAATGCAATCGAGGCTCCAGTAGCAGTGAACAAGATAACCACCACCATTACGCTGAGGCAAGCCGATTCACCACCACTAGAAATCGCATTGAACCACAGAATCTAGTGGACAACAGTAGGCTTCAAGGGTGAGGACATAAATAACTCTCCACAGCAACTACCATCATCCCCGAACGGATGAGCCTAACAGAGGAGAATCGAGACCACCAGAAGAAGACCTAGGCACGACGAATCTACCAAAGCAGATTTGGAAGAAAACGCGAAACCAGAGATGACAGATAAGGTAGACCAGGACTGAGGACGCCACTCCAAATCTTGTCGATACTTGCTCGTCGCCGGAATCAAAAGGGAAGCAGAAGATCTAGGAGTAGATCTGAGCCGATCGATATCGTGAGGCGAGGTTAGGGTTGTAACTACTCCCAGCCGTCGATGCTACAAGATCGACCAACAAACGACCTACAACAAAGAGACCCTAGAACCCATGCGTGGCCGTCACGATTTGCTCATCTTCTTCCCACTCGCTGCGAAAAAACATGCAAGGTCTAAAGGATTTGGTAAGGACGGAACCGAGAACTATAATAATAGAAGGAGAAACGCAAGAGCCCTCTCATGGCACCGGTTATAACCGGCCCCCGGAGAGGCGAGCAGGAAGACAGCGGAGATGAAACTAGGTTTTGTTTTTTGGGAAGTGAAATTGCTGCGTGTGACTCTCACCATTTTTTTTGTTTTTTTCGTTGTGTATAGAAACAATTAATGTAAATGAGAAAAGAATCGACGAATGTGTGCCTCTTTGTTTGAAACCTATTAATGGTCAACGATGATGTTACAACCATCGAATTTATGTCATCACTCTCACTCTACTCACATTAATTGACACTAACTATTTTTACGGAGGTGAATGATGAGTGCCTTTTTTGTTGTTTTTTTCCTGGTAGAATGGTAAACAAATTTGGTCTCTTTTAGAAAATTTATGTCGTTTGTAGTGTAAGCACTCCAACAAAAATGTGGGTTATCTCAATTTGACGTTTACATTTTTAAATTAAAAGTCTTACAGATTGAAATCATTTTATTTAAGAATTAACAGTTTCACAAATTTGTTAATAATTAAACTAATTATGTTTTCTTACATCCTGACCTGAAAACATAAACTAAAAATTAAACCTATACTAAACCCTAGTTGTTTGACGGCAAACTATTTTTTTTTCTAAAAATATAAATATTTCATTGAAAATGAAAACGTTTAGGTTTAAAAGTCGAAACGTTATAAACCTACAGAAATGGTTCTATAACAAAAAAAAGATAAAAAAATATAGTTAGGGTTCATTGTAAAAGAATATTGTGAAGGAGATTGATTTATCAAACGAATTCGAAGATCAAATCAGATATGATATATTGCAGAATTTATGTTGTGGATGATGTGGGAAAGATGTCGTCTACATATAAAAGAAGATAAGCCATGTTCGATAACTTGCACTATAATTGTTGGAGTTGACTAAGATATATGTTGTTCATAATATTTATAGAAAACCGATTTAGTTATGATCAAAAGTTTAGGGGTTAGAGGTGATATTCTTTATATAAAGTATCAGTGTGACATTGTATGCGCGTGGGTTTAAAGACATGGGAGGACATGAAATTGACAATTCACATATCATCTTTTCTTATATCTAAATATTTTTAAAACAATATTTGAAGTATATTTGTGGAGATGTCTCCATAAAACACAACTTCTGAAATATATCTCCCCCACACCACATGGCGTCTGTGTTGGCTCGTAGGATCCCATTATTTTCTTCTTCCTGTTTCTCTATTTTGAAGTTGTTTTATCCTTTTTTGTTTTGTATATAAGTTTACGGAGAAATGTTTGTGACTTTGTGTGAATGAAAAAAAAAGGTCAGCACTAAGCCAAAACGGGAGACATTTTTATTTAAAAATGCTAAAATTTTTGAAAAAAAAGATAATACGATTTATTCTAAAGTAAAAATTATTTTAATCACTCAGTAAACAGTAATCACACCGTATTTTTAGTCGTCACTATTAATTAACCTTTTGTTTAGCTTGTTTTGCATTATTTGTTCCCTTTTTTTAACCTTTCGCACTAAGAACACTTCTTATTTGGACCATGCGAATAACTAAAACTTTTACCCTAAACAAGATCATATATCCATGGCAAGACGTTTGAAAATCGTTGTCTACACACACACACGCATCCCATCATACATGTGTGTCAACCCCAAATGCATGTGGCCTTTCACTCTTGTTTGTTTGATCATAGGGAGATATGACGAGATATAGGAACTTCATTCCAACTATTACATAATAGAAACGACATAGTTGTAAAAGTAGACCACAACTTCCAAACTATTTTTGTAATATTGTGTATTAATTTTTGGTACTCACCTCTCTCGCGCGTGCCCCCACGACACACCACTGTCCTTGCTTTAGCTAAATCATTTAAGGATACACAAATAATATCACACATTTTGGTCCGATTAACAACACAAAACGATACAAATGTTTTGATAGTATCATAGTACAAAATGATAGTAATTATAAACATTCCAAAATAATGATAGAAATGAAAATACAATAAAAATTAATCGTACCACATTTTAAAACGTTATCTCTTTTACATTTCACTGATTGGTTACACGAAATATGAACAAATTGTATCATAACAGTACAACATTACCAATAGAAACCTTTATCTACTTTGAATATAATCATAACTTTAGTTTTTACATGCAAAATGTCCATAACATTCTTCTTTTCTTTTTTATTTTGTTTAATCACGGTTATAGCCGTGGATGTATCACCTACTCTTTTAACACTTTCCACCTGACAAAGTTTTAACATTTATTAACGAGGTCACAAAACCTACTTCCTAAAACCAAATCTGAAGTTTATAGTTGAAGACAATATAACCAAAAGTGGATCTCTGGAATTTTAAGTTGGAGAGTGGTTAGAGTGAGAGGGTAACAACTAGAAAGGACAAAAACAGATTTATACAAAGACTTTTGAAACCCAAATTAATATAATCTCTCTTTCTTTTGTAAATCTTTAGAGAGATTACATTTCTTGTCCTATATATTTATATCATATCATATCATATTACATCATCTTGTGTGGTCCATCACATTACACATTAAAACTAGAGAAATGGTACAACAATATCTTTTCTTCTTTCTCTTCTCTATCTCTTACATCAAATTTCCTGCTTTTTTATTTTTTACATCTCTGCATCTTTTGGTTATTAAGGGTTTCTATATTATCAGTTTTTTTTTAAAACTTCCTCTGTTTTTCTCACATCTCTTTCCTGCAACACAAGAAAAAAAAAAAGAAACTGTTAACATAACAAGATTGTTGTTTTCTCCTCACCATCCATTCCTCTACTCTTTTTACCTGTTTATATCCCGACACGACAAGTCGGTCCACCCCTACCGGGTAACATTCCAATCGGCGATACCCTAATATAATTAAGATTCATAAGAACAATGTTAGATATACATTACAGTAGTTGATATCAGAAACATAAATTTTTGGTTGAATCTCATAACCTTGGCATTTGGTAGTTGAAAGAGTTGAAGGAGTCAGAGAGTGTAGAAGGAGTAGAATTATCATCGTTATCAGAGGAAGGCGACCATATATCCGATCCGTTATTGTCTGCAGAATCAGAAAACAGATGCAAATGATGTGCGGTCGAAGCAAATGGACTGTCTGGCAAGCTATCCTCCAACCTGTAAAACATTCCGAAAAAAACTTGCTTATTCGACCTTCAAAATACAGTAATAGTTTCCTCGCAGAAAACTCATGAAGAAACCTACCTCTCTGGTAGATTCATTGAATCATCATCAGATCCTTCTTTGGAACTTCCTTTCCCTTTCTCTCCACCTTCGTATTCTCTCTTGACGACGGACAATGGGCGAGGAGATATAAGTGAATGGCTGAAAGGATTCGAGGAATGAATGTTGGTATGGGAATTGAGTTGGAAATGCTTCTTGACATCGAGAAGCTGCAGATTCATCAGCCTTCTGCTCTGAAGCTCAAGAATCTCTTCTTCAAACTTACTCCTCCACAACACATCCTGACTGTTGTTATAAAAACCTCTCCCTCCTACGCAACAAACAAATCAGTATAGGGGCAATCAAAAGGTTCACTACAAAAAGATAAGGTTTTTAGAGTATTATTGACCTAAAGCATCTCTGGGGCTAGAATCAAGGCCAGTCGGAGACAATTCTCGCTCTGCTGTTGGGTTAGTTCTACACAAAAAGGATAATAAAAGCGCGGTAAACACGAGGATTCAAGGAACAATGAGGCTCAAGTGTGAGAGTTACTAGTAGTACCTGTATTTGTCAGGGACTTTGCCTTTCTCCTTGTAAGGCTTAACAAGAACCCTGGAATCACATACAAAGTGAGGGTTTCCTTTGGCGAGAATGCTCTTTACAGTCTCAGGATACACAAATGTCACAAATCCAAACATCCT
This sequence comes from Arabis hirsuta, assembly GCA_964056655.1. Lineage (NCBI taxonomy): Eukaryota > Viridiplantae > Streptophyta > Magnoliopsida > Brassicales > Brassicaceae > Arabis > Arabis hirsuta. Next base: position 7,705,005 of record OZ053310.1, on the reverse strand, counting down.
CTTTTGCTGATAAGGTATCCTCACATCTTGAACTGGTCCAAAAGTACTATACCAACCATAACAACATCTTAAAGTCACACAAGAACATACACTCAAAGACCAAAGAGAAGTGAGTTGATTCTGTTAGCAAGTCATTACCTGAAGTAATTGGACACATCATCTTCCCTGAACTTACTGTCGGCAGGAAATGTGAGATAGATCTGTCTTGAAGCTGGACAAGCCATAGCAGATAGATCAATCCTATCAGGTCTCCATCTTCCAAGCTTCTGTAATTCCTCTCCTATCATCAAAGCAGCAGCAGCTCTGCCCACAAATTCACACAAGTTAAGTAAAAAACAAACACTTTGAATATGAACGAACAATGTAAAAAAAGAAAGAAAGGTCAAACCTTTGAGCTTCGTTCTGCTGCAAGTTTACACCTTTAGGAGAGAAAGAAGGAAGAGAAGAGCGAGTCATGAAGTGGTGAGCGAGTCTTGGAGGTACAGAGTTAGACCTAAGAAGCTCGATTCTGCTCGGAGACCCAACCAAGTCTCCTGCATCACTGTGAACGAATCTGCAGCTACTTCCATTCTTGCAGAAGCCTCTAGCGAAGTAAGAACAAGGTACACCACCAAACCCTAAATCAGAATCACCATACCCTAAACCATCCAAGACGCAGCTACCACTTCTCGCATGAACAGAGCCCAAAAAATCAGCTCTTGAGTTCACATCATCCATGAACTCGAGATCGTTGGTTAAATCCCTAGAAGATCTTCCTCCATTTCCGTAGAAGGGTAAAGAAGCTGGATTGAGAGAAGAGCCACGATTGTTGTTCTTAGGGCTAATTAACTCCTCTTGACTCCATGTAGGCCTGCTCATAAGACCTAACTCTTTCTTGGCTTTCACTATTACAGAGTGAACTAGAGACTCAGGACCAAAAGCTAGCCTTATCATCTCTTTCTCACCGTGATCTTGAAGAAGGAGAAGACCCATGATCTTTGATGCGTTTTCTGGGTCTAAGGTTTGGATTCTAGAGAGCACAATCCTAGTAGCTTCATACCCATCCATGGCTTTCTCTCTCTCTCTCTCTTGTATTAGGATTAGTAGAGAGAAGAAGGAAGTAGAGGAGTGATGCTTTTGTAGAGAGAGTGTTTGTTGTCTTGTGTACAGAGAGGTTGTTCTCGTTAAGAGGTCTCTGCTTTCTTGTGTTGGATTTTAGTTTAAGGGTTAATGTTTTTTTTTTTTTTTTGGGATTTCTCAAATACGAATTTCAAAACCTATCTATATAGTAATAATAATATTATTACTACTAACTTGACAATAATTTATCAGCTCTGATTCCTGCGAAACAACCACCAAAGAACAAAAAACTTTTAAAAAAGGAAAAAATAGTATAAAAGTTAATTTTATTTTTCTTCTCGCGTGCTTATAAGTTACAACTGTAAGAGCAAGAAGAAACAAGAAAAAATCTTAACACTTTAAGAAAAAGAGTTGGAGAAAAAAAGGGAAAGGTAAAAAAGCTTTTTAAGGACAAAAGTAGAATAAAAGTTTTGCATGCCGATAATTTTACATGGAAATTGGAAAAGAAAGAAAAAAAAAAATCCTATCTTTCTATGTTTTTAGTAACGTTAATTACAAAAATAAAATTACCTGAAAAAGTCAAAATGATCAACACAAGAATCTGTGTAGAGAACATTATTAATAGGGGAGAGTGAGTTTCTGCAGGTGACTGACTGTTACTGCTCCTTTGGGGCACATATGAAGAAAGATGTCATCATCATCTAAAGATTTTATTATCAAAAATCTCAATTTTACTCTCAGTATATAAAGAGAGAGAGCATATGTACGTACTTTTAAGAGAGGATCTGAGTTTTATGAAGAGAGTTAGTTTCCTTCCAGATTTGGGATCTCTGTGTGTTTGTGTATGGATCAGGAGAAAGAGAAACTAAACAACTCTCTGGTCTTCACGAGTGGAACAAGAAGAAGAGAGAGAGAGAGAGAGATTAGAGATTTGTACATAAACAGGTTTTCAAAAGCATTTAAAAAAATAACAAAAGATGGTTGCATTGCACGTTCTCTGTCTGACACAACCCCATTGGGACACTGACTTACCCACGCGCATTTGAGTTGGACGCGTGTGGTTCACGCGCCGGTGATTGATATGCAGACCAGCTGTATTGCTGCTGGGGTCTCCACTCTCTCCTACTGTCCCTTTCTTATTTTTCATCATTATTATTTATTATTAGTATTATTTTTTGTAGGGACACATTTAAGCAAAACTAAACTTTTGGTTTAATTATTTAGAAAGAAAACACCTGGTTTCAACTTGTCTTTAATTTGTTTTTGCTTATTGATGAAAAAAAGGAATGATTTATTGTCATTTTAAGATAAAGATGAGTAATTAGAAACACAAAAACATCCTCATCAAAATTGTCACTTGGCCCAGCTAAATCTCTGCTACTTTTTTTTTTTTCTTTCTTTTTTATTTATTTGTTTGTTTGGTAAGACACTTTAATTTCTAGTTAATACTGTTTAAAATTTGATTCAATCATTATTGCATGCTTCATCACATTAGGTTGAAGAATATTCAATATTATCATGACTAATCCTGTCATAATAAATCTCATAACATTAAGATGTGTTGACCAATTTCATTGATTTTTGTTATAGTATATGAACCACATATAAAAATCTTACGCAAATACTTTCATATATTCAAACCATTATGTTTTTCTTTAATGAAATGATTCAAACAATTATAAATTGTATATACTTTGAGAGGGTAGGATTAAAGATGAAAAGACATGATTGTTATAAATTAATGTAGGATTAAAATATAATAATTTTTTTCAAAAATTTAAATTCGAAAGGGGCTTTTTGTAAAAGAAGAATGACCCACAAGGTAAAGCAATGATTAAAATAGTTATTTTTTTGGGTGTCAAAAGCAGTGGTCTAGTCTAGTCACAGGAGCCGAGGCACCTAACATACCTCACTCTATATGATTATATGTGCCTCAATGTTATTAGGGACCCATGTTATTATTATTATGATTATTATAAAACTCTGCTAAATAATTACCCCCAAAAATCTAACAATGCGGCCTTATCATTGACCCATCCATGAAAATATTTGATTCCCATGTAGGAGAATGATTACTATTATGTGCAAAATGTTTGAGGCAAATTGTATAAAAAAGTTAATGATTGGAGGCAGTCCACACCAATGGATTTTTTTTCATATGCTTAAGAAAATATGATAAACATGCACATGTATGTATGATTCATACCTTATCCCTATTGATTTGGGTTTTCACCATACCCACATATTACATATACCAAATCTATAAATGGACCCCCAAAGATCTTCTAAGCCCACAATCACCATCATACATACACCTACAAATCCTCATCCTTCTCCTTTCAAATCAATTCTAATCAATATGTTTTTGTACCCTTAAAATCAACATATGGAATAAGCTACAATATGTGTGTGTCTACTATATTGGTATCCAACCTCTATGCCCTAAATTAAGCCCATATATGTAACACAATACCACAGCTTATAAAAGCTTAATGTGAGAATGATGGTGAATGAGGAACAATTGAGTGTATAGCATCATGAAGTGTTTGGCCCTCCTCGCACTCCACCCGTGCCGCTTCACACATCACATTCCTTGTTCCTATGCTGCATCCATCTGCGTAGTCACACGATCATTGAGATTACGTTAGGATTAGATCTAGATCAAACATCTTAAAAGCTCAAAAATTGGAACTCAACCTCAAAAGCTGACTAGTGAAAACCAGATTTCTTTAAGATTTGGTCTTTCCAGTATGATATTTTAACCATCATATCAGATTGTTGACAACCAAATCAATCTAGTAAACCAAAACATAAGTATACATCACCTTCTTTGAACACAAAACCAGAACCGTTGCATTGCTTCTGAAACGAGAAACCACCAAGTTCACAATCCATCTTCCCTTGCATCTCTACAAGAAGAGTCCGAAGTCTGATGTATTCGGTTTCCACCATTTCTTGGCCCTGAAGCTTTGTAAGCAACTGTTGATTCAAAGATTGCAATCTCTTTACTTCGTCTTCAAGGTACGCAGTGCGAGCCTTCTTCTTCTCCCTGTACTTCCTCACTGCCTCTCTATTACCACATGGCCGTTTCTTGTTGCTACAATCAGAATGATCATTTCCGCACGAATCCTGTTGAAACATGGATAATCATTTCATATTATCTATAATAATCCATTCAACTTCCACCATTACCACATCCTCTAATAAAGGAAAAGAAAGCAAGATATGTATTTATTACAGGGATGATGAGATGAGTATGAGTGTGGAAACATGTGTGAGAGTGAGAAGCATCCTCTGGACCAGGAGGATTGCAACTATGAGTATGACTACATCCTCTAGATGCTCGATCCCAAACCTCTGCTTCTTCTTTATCCATCTTTGATTCTAAACTCAAGATATCTAACCAAAACAGTATGGAGTTATGGAGTTCTGTTCAAAATTGAGGTATGGAGTTATATGATATATAGTAATAAGGGTTTTTGATTAAAGTGAGGATGGTGTTGAAAAATATGTTCTTGATCAAGATAGTGAATCAATACAACAGTAGTCAACTAATAATGATTTTTGACATGATCCCTAAGGAAGAAACGCTTACAGAGAATCAAAGCTAGAAACTTGTTGGTTTCTACTGAAAATTTACAAAAAAAAAAGATAACTTTCGTAGAAGATGAAAGATCCAAATTCAGAGATCATAAGAACCAAAGAAAAAACAAAACTTGGAAGGAGAACAGAGGAGGTGATGATGGTTTACCTTGAAATGGTCTTGATGACCAAAAATTACAATGGAATAAACCTTACCGAGAGAGGCATTAATCATTTACCATATGGCTTAAGCAAGGCCTATCGTATGGCTATTAAATATTCCAATAATGAATTAAAAAATAATAAAAAATAGAATTTGATTCTTTAGTGTCAATTGTCAACTTGTTTAGAACATTTCCAAAAAAAAAGAAACTCTGTTCATATAGACACGTTATATTTGTTTGTTTAATCGATGACACGTTAAGTAAACTTCTGTTTCAGTTTTGTACATTACATGATATCTTCTTCCTTACCGGTACTTCAACTCAAGAAGCCAGCAAAAAAAAAAAAACAAAACAGAAATGGTGAGTTTAATAGAGGCTTGGGGTTTAGTGATAGTCTCATTGTGTTACACATTTTACGTTGCTAAATTGGTTCCAAAAGGAATCATAAGGCTGACTTTGATCATCCCTGTCTTGTTCTATTTCTTCATAGTTCCTCTCTTAATATCTTCCGTACATTTGATCGGCATCACAGCTTTCTTCATCACTTGGCTCGGTAATTTCAAGATCGTTCTCTTTGCATTAGGACGTGGTCCTCTCTCTTCAAACCCTAGACCTTTATCTCTCCCTATTTTCTTGGCGGTTTCTTGCTTGCCCATCAAGATTCAGCTGAGCCCTATACCTCCTACATCTCACTCCAATGGAGGTGGATCTAGAGATGGTCCCTTGAAGAATACCATAAAGGTGGCTCTTTTGGTTCTTTTCAATAAAGTCTACGCTTACAAAACCAATCTGCCTGATAAAGCCGTGTTGACTCTCTATGCGATCCACACATATTTCACCCTCGAGCTCATCCTAGCTGCCGCAGCCGCTCTGGTTCGATCCATGTTCGGTCTTGAGCTTGAGCAACAGTTCAACAAGCCGTATCTGGCGACATCGCTTCAAGATTTCTGGGGGAGACGATGGAATTTGATGGTCACTGAAATCATACGGCCTACCGTGTACGAGCCGATAGTTCACCTGTTCTCTGTCTTGGGCCAAGACTGGTCCCGGTTTCTTGCAGTTTTCGTGTCGTTCGTTGTTTCAGGGTTAATGCACGAGCTCATCTTCTTCTACATGGGACGGTTGAGGCCGGAATGGAAGGTAATGTGGTTTTTCCTTATAAACGGAATTTGCACAACGTTGGAGATTGGCATCAAGAAAATTGTTAACGGAAAATGGAGATTCCCGACAGCGATTAATCGGGTTTTGACACTCGGGTTTGTGATGCCGACCGTTTTGTGGCTATTCTTGCCAGAGTTTACACGGTGCAACATATTTGAGAGGGCAATTGATGAGTACACAGCCATAGGCGCAGTTGCAATCAGGATCAAGAAGAGCATCACCGCGTCTCTTTTCTATGCTTGAAATGTGACAAATCTTGAGTGATCTCTATTGTGAGATCCTTTTTTCTATTATCTATCACTACAATACCATTGTTTCTGCAACTTGATAATTTACATGGAACACTAATCAAACAAAGTGGAAGTTTATAATACTATACAGAGAATTATACAAAGTGAAAATGAAACTAACAAAAGTTAACATAACTTTCATGTCGCTCATCTCGCTAGAACAAAATCCGAAACAGAAACAAGAATCAAACGAACATGAGAACAATCAATATCAAATTTCTACCTCATGAGAACAAGTGTAAGTCATCGTGAGAAGAAGAACCCGACACAGACACGATAGTGCTCCTTTTGTCACAGAGAAGAACCTAACACAGCTTTTTGGATTTCGTTGCGTAAGCGTAAGCTTCCTCCCTCGATTTCTCGTTACGAAGAACCTAGATCACGACTTTCCCCCAATTCAGTTTTGACCAAACTCTCTCTCAATCTAGACGTGTGTTTTTTTTTTTTTTTTTTTTCAATTTTGGCCGGAGTTTTGTCTTTCAATCGACTCGGGTGAGTTTGAAAACGGGATTTGGAAAATTTGATCATGGATTTAAGATTTTGATTAGACATGTGGAGTTAGGCAAAACAAAATAGTTTGGGTGGTTTGGAGGGATAATATTTTTTAGAGTTTTTATACATATTAAAAAAAACATATTAAATTTTAATTATAAATATATATTATTTTTTTGTGCTAAACAATTTTCTAAAATTTTTAGCCAATAGTAATTTAAAAAAATTAATTAATATGTCTTGAAATTCACAGTTCGTCTTCATTACTTCATTAAAACTGCATAGAAAATGTAAAACATCAATCTTTTTAAAATATTTTTTATTCTAAAACATCAAGTATTTGAAAACGGAAAGAATAGATTTTAGTGTTTTATGAGATAAGTATTTGGATAGTTTTAGACTGAATTCTTAAGTAAAATGGGTTTTAGGCAGTCAACCTTGATTTTTCTCACACAGTTCATAGTTTTTCTTCGATTTCTTGTTTTTATATTGTAAATTTTTAGTTCGGATATATATTATCCCATTACGGCTTAAAAACTAAGAGCATCTAAAAGAGTTTTTTTTTTTGTTGGTTACGACTAGGAGAGTTTTTAACTATTAAAATAAAAAAAAATAAAAAAATATGAAAGAGAATGAGAAGTTTTTCGTGGAGAAACTCTTCTCCCTTCTTCTTGGAGAAATCATTGCATCAAATACACGGAAGAAATTATTGCATCAAATACAAAAGACTAATACCAAAAGAAAAAGAACCGAAAGAAACAATGGATAACCTAGCAACTAAAACCAAAATGTCGAACCGCAACATTCCAACGAGATCCCCAGAGAACAATAGTTTGATGCAGAACCAAGCCAAACAACATGAGCCAAAACGTTACCTTAAAAAGTTTCGGAAAACAGTCCAGACAAGCTGGAAAACATGTAGACGGAAGAAAGATCGCGTTCAACCAGCAACAGAACCGCATGGATGACGACGCTAGAATAGCACAGTCCAAACAGTAGAGGAAACCACTCAGACCCAAACCAACTCCGAAGACAGAATAACCATAGTAAAATTAGGCTCAAGGTAAGCAATGACCGATGAGAGGGAAAACGCCAAATAGGATCAACAGCACTTAACACAGACTCTCGCGACCCAACCTTAGCCATCTACACACTAAAGGAAGGCTCAAGGTAAGCAATGACCGATGAGAGTTTTTATGATTTTTTTGTTTTTTTTATATAGTTAAATCGTGGCAGTTCATGGTCGCGAACGCTTACTCGCCACTTTTATAATCGTGACGACTGCATTTTAGAACTCGAGATACTACTAACATATATACTTTTAACGACTAATATTTTGTTGGGAAAATTGCAAAAATACCATTTTTATGTGCACATTTGCAAAAATACCATTTAGGGGTGTTCATTTGCAAATTGCCAATAATTATAGATTTTTAAACCTTATATCTTAAAATTCTAAACACTAAAAAATATGTTGCCCCCTAAACTCCCCTAAACCCTAATAGAAAATAATTAACCCAAACATAAATAATATAAAGAAAAAATAATTTTGAAAAAATGATATTTTTGTAAGCTTTCAAAAGTATGGCATTTTTGTAAAGTGGCACTTGAAAAATTGCATTTTTTGAAAATTTTCTATTTTGTTTAATACAGTTTAATAGTTAATTATTTTAAAGTTAAGTTTTTGGTATAATCGTGTAATTCTACTGTAAATATACATATATTTATTTAATTTTCACATAAAACATGATATATTCATCAATAAAAGATTTCATATATCTTTTAGTTTCAAACATTCTTTTTAATTATTAAAGACATACAAGAATCATTATTCCATTTGCATTCAATTTAAATATGGGAAAATTGCAAAAATACCAATTTTTATGTGCATATTTGTAAAAATGCTATTTAAGGGTGTTCATTTGCAAAAATGTCACTAATTATAGATTTTTAAACTCTATATCTTAAAATTCTAAACACTAAAAAATGTTTTCACCGCTAAACCCTCGTAACTAAACCCAAATAGAATATAATTAACCCAAACATAAATAATATAAAGAAAAAATAATTTTGAAAAAATGGCATTTTTGTAAAATTTTCAAAACTGTGACATTTTTGTAAAATTTTCAAAACTGTGACATTTTTGTAAAGTGGCACTTGAAAAATGGCATTTTTTAAAATTTCTCTTTAAATATTTGAGTTTATATAACTAACACCCATCTACACAAGTTGTCAATATTAGTGAAATCCAAGCAGTATTTTTATTTTTGTGCCGGCAGTGTTAGTGAAATCCAAGCAGTATATACCAAAAGAATTGAAAAGAAAAATAATATTTGATTTCAAAATTTCACTTCTTTTATTGTAAAAGACTTTTACATAATAATGCATTATATTTTTGTTTTGGTTGAATTTATAAGTTTCTTACATAACATCTTAATCAAATAATTTTTGACAAATAAATTTGATAGAATCTAAAATCTCAAACATATTCAATTTATACTTATTGCATATATCCAAACCAAATGTTATGTAAATAAATACTGTAAGATAAATTATATTTAATTATATTTTAAATGTGTCATATAATATTGAGAACTTTTGAGAAATGCTATTTTTGAAATGTCCCTTTTCAAAAATACCACTTTTTCAAAAAAATTACAAAAATGCCACGTTTTCAAAATTATTTACTCAATATATCATTTATGTTTGGATTAACTATGTTGTATTAGGGTTTAATTTTGTGGATTTAAGATGTGTTAGAGGTCAAAACCTTTTTTAGAAGTTAAAATTGTTAGATTTAATGTTTATTTTTTTAATTAGTGGTATTTTTGCAAATGGACAATTTATAGTGGCATTTTTGAAAATTGACACACAAAAAAATGCCATTTTTGAAAATTCCCTATAATATTTCTATTCTCGATTATAAAACGTCTTTATTGATCTTTTTCTTAGTATTTTACCATATAAATGGCTTATTTAATGGATATTAAATATTCTAATGAATAAAAAGGAAAAGAAAGTAGATTTTTTAAGGCTTATTTTTGTTTTGCTTTGTTTTTGATGAAGAGCGCTAAACCTAAATATTGTAATTTTTGATGTAATTTGCAATAAAAACATGTGGTAGAAACTATAGATTTATGTAATGAGTTTTCTGTATAAATATCCTTGTTCTAAAACTCGGCCGAGTTAACGGTGGCCAAGAAAACGGTCGGCGGTGGGCACCGTGGCGAGATGGACCTGTTCGGAGGCATTAGGCGGAAGACCGATTTTTTACCGCGTTAACCTTGGTTTAACAAAAATCGACGGTTTTCTAGCAAAATCGTCAAGCCCAAATTTTTTTATATGCTATTTCGAAGGTCAAAAGTTTTTGAGATTTTTGAAGATACAGTTCCAGATCTAAAAATTAGGGTTGCACACGAAGAAGATGATAAGCACGTGCTACTAACACGTGAGTTTATAAATGAATTTGGGCCAATCGATGAAAAGTTGAGGCCCATAACTATATTTTATCCAATAACATATACTTCAGCAATTCAAACCTCTTTAAGAACATGTTATATATTTGAATTTTACCCAATACAAAATACACATCATAGATTTCTAGTCTTTTTATCTCTTTTGTAATTAAATTAAATAAATATATTTATTTTTGTAGTTTTATAAAGGCTAGGATTAAAAATCCTATGTATAAATGTATAATTTTGGTATTTTATATATAAAATATTTAAAAAATTATTAATTGTATAAAAATTACTCCCCGAGTACTCTCCGATTTATATCCGATTTTTGGAAAAATAGCTAGGCCCGGACGGAGTGCCCGACTCACGCCTAGCAATCTTGAACAAGGAAAAATATGAATTAACATTTTTTATCTATATAACTGGTTGGTGGCTTTTATGATGTATAAGTTGCATTATGTGTTAGTGACAATAAATTAAAAATAAAAATAATAAAATTTATTACAAATTTAATAATAAAATCGACTAATTAAAATAATTTTATCTTAATCATAAACCATTTTTTGTAACATTAATAAAATAACAAAATAGATTAAATAATATTACTTAAACCAATTTGATACATTTATACTATCTAAAAGTTGAAACTATTAGCTCTTAAAAGTGTCTACATAGGATTTAAATCAACTTATAGTATCATGCCATGCAAGCATTCATAAATAAAATAGAAAATTAACCAAAAAAATGTTATATTAACTTGATTTATATTAGCTTAAAAATAACTCTTTTTCTTTTTGGCGGGTTGTAAATGAACTATTGTATAACCGAACAAAACTTATCAGAGACCAAAATAAACCAAAAATATTTTAAAAGAAGTTATCGTTCTACTGAAACCAAACAACAAAAAATTGACACAATAAAATGATTCTACCTTATCGAACTTTACAAAATTAGCAAGTTAGTTTTTTTAAATTATAAATGTTGTAGGGTTTTATGAAAAATGTGTACACCACAATTATAGGCTCATAAACTTTTTATTTAATACTGAAACTAAATGACTTGAAAAGTCACAACAAACGAAATAAAAAATCTATAACTAATATAAAACAATTGATGATAACCAACAAGAAAAACATTCAACATTATTATTTTTTTTCAAAATTTTAACCTAGCCTTTACTATTTAAAATTTAAGACAATATTTTTATTTATGGGGCAATTACAAAAATACCACTTTTTGTGTGCACATTTGCAAGAATGCCACTTAGGGGTGTTCATTTACAAAAATGCCACTAATTATAGATTTATAAAGCTTATATCTTAAAATTTCTAAACCCTAAAAATGTTTTTGACACCTAAAACCCTCTAAACACTCAAAACTAAACTCTAATAGAACATAATTAACTCAAACATAAATAATATAAAGAAAAAATAATTTTGAAAAAGTGGCATTTTTGTAAAGATTTCAAAAATGTGGTATTTTTGTAAAGTGGCATTTGAAAAGTGGCATTTTTTAAAATTTCTCTTTTTTATTTAACTATGTGCAGTATTGGAATAATCAAACCAAAATCACTAACTCAACATCTAATTCATCCCATTTTCCATCATTTCGTATTAACTTTTGAGTTAGCAAATTTACATGGGCCATAACTCAAAATGGTAAATCAGCTCATTCTAAGTTAAATTCAAATCATATAATTTTAGTTTGATTCATCACTGGTGACTTTTTTGAGTTACTAATGAGGTACATACCCTTAACTCAAACTAGTTAATGTCAACTGTAATCTTGGTTAGAACATTTTTAAAAATAAATTTGCACATGGTTTTCATCGATGCACGTTATATTTGTTTGTTTAATCGATAAATCGTTTAGTAAGATTTTTTTTACTGATATCATGATCTTCTTCCTTCGATACCTTCAACTTACGAAGCAAAACAAAAAAAAAAACACAGAAATGGTGAGTTTCATAGAGACTTGGGGTTTAGTAATGTTCTCATTGTGTTACACTTTTTACGTTGCTAAATTGGTTCCAAAAGGAATCAAAAGGCTGATTTTGATCATCCCTGTCTTGTTCTATTTCTTCATATTTCCTTTCTTAATGTCTTCCTTGCATTTAATCGGCATAACAGCTTTCTTCATCGCTTGGCTTGCTAATTTCAAGATCGTTCTCTTTGCATTAGGACTTGGTCCTCTCTCTTCAAACCCTAGACCCTTATCTCTCCCTATTTTCTTCGCGGTTTCTTGCTTGCCAATTAATATTCAGCTGAGCCCTAAACCTCCTACATCTCACTCCAATGGAGGTGGATCTACAGATGGCCCCTTGAAGTATATCATAAAGGTGGCTCTTTTGGTTCTTTTCAGTAAAGTATACGCTTACAAAACCAATCTGCCTGAGAAAGCCGTGTTGACTCTCTATGCGATCCACACATATTTCTTCCTCGTGCTCATGCTAGCCGCTGCAGCCGCTCTGGTTCGAGCCATGTCCGGTCTTGAGCTCGAGCCACAGTTCAACAAGCCGTATTTGGCGACATCACTTCAAAATTTCTGGGGGAGACGGTGGAACTTGATGGTCACTGGAATCCTACGGCCTACCGTGTACGAGCCGCTGATCCAGCTGTTCTCTGCCTGGGGCCGACCCCGAGACTGGTCCCGATATCCTGCAGTTTTCTTGACATTCGTTGTTTCAGGGTTAATGCACGAGCTCGTCTTCTTCTACATTGGACGGTTGAGGCCGGATTGGAAGGTAATGTGGTTCTTCCTTGTAAACGGATTTTGCACGACGGTGGAGATTGCCATCAAGAAGACTATTAACGGAAGGTGGATTCTCCCGACAGCAATTAGTCGGGTTTTGACCATCGGGTTTGTGATGGTGACGGGTTTGTGGCTGTTCTTTCCAGAGTTTACGCGGTGCAACATATTAGAGAGGTCTATTGATGAGTATGTAGCCATAGGCAGAGTAGCAGCCAGGATCAAGAAGAGCATATGACCGCGTCTCCTTTTATACTTGCCATGTAAGACTAGTAAGTCTCTGACAAATCTTGCGTGATCTGTATTGTGACTTCCTTTTTTTCTTTTTTTCTATCACTACCATAACAAAGTGTCAGCAACTCCAACATTTACATGGACCACTAATCAAGCAAAGTGGAAGTTTATAATGCTATACATAGAACCATGCAAACATGAAATGCGACTAAAGATACGAGGAAGAAAAATAACATGCAAAATGAATCAACAAGATCCGACTAAGTTACACATCTTAAATCTATCTAAGGGAACTAGATTTGTCAACAAATCCTATAGCTAAAGCGTTTTTCCCTCTAATAAATTAACGCACCAGGAGTTGCTTTCCTACTGTATCACCATGGTTCATAAATGTCCAAGCTTTTGGCGGAAGATCAGTTCCACTTCACCACGAAGGCTTTCCACATCTGCAGCATAGTCTCTCATGTTTTCATCCGCCATTGATTCCTCAAGCTGCATTTTCATTCTCTTCAATGATCCTTCCAACCCGCAGAAATCTCTGAGAATCAGAGGCTCTACGGATTTAAGTTGAAGAAGAGTCTTGATTGCTTCAAGAGCCTGAATCACATTTCCCAAGTAGCATAAGTTAAAAAAGACTTGAGTCCGAAGATTCATATAGGAAGGAAAGGTCATGAGGCCAGTTTCACCTTCTCTTGGAGATCAAGATCAAGCACAACAATCAAATCGACCACAGACTTTAGGAACAAGCGATCATTGAATATAGGAAGTTCAGCTTTCTCTGTGTTTTGTAATTGAGACTCGGCCAAATCACCCACTAGGAAAACGGCTTTCCTTCTCAGTTTAATATCCAAGCTCTCATTGCTCATCACATCCTGCAGAACAAAAAAACGTGATTGGTTTCTTTGATTTAAAAAATAAATGAACAAGACCTGACATGATCTCTTTCTGGTGTGCTCACCTGAAGCATAATGTATCCATGTGCTGCATAAAACATGTCCTGACCAGCTACATTATTCCGTATCATGGCAGAAACAGCAAAGAGTGCTTTCCCAGCTTCTTCAGTAGAACTAGAGTTTACCATCTTTATCAGTGTTGTTAAAGCCCCAAGTTCAAGAACCTAGTACCATATTCACAGAAGAAGACAGATGATTTATTACAAAAAGGGCCTTCTACACACAGTTCTGCTATGCAAGTCCAACGAGAACAAACCTGCTCTTGAACAAAAGGGTTGTTTTGGCTAGCTTTCCCGAGCACCCACGCAGCTAGTTTCCTTACATCTACATCAGAATGATTAAGCTCTCCTGCAACAACACGAAGCCCTCCTGATTTGCTCAAATCTGCATAGAGAAGAATGATAAGAAACTCACAATTGATCAGCAACGTTTGTATAAGAAATTTAATAGGAAGTTTATGCTTCCAGTTACCATTCGCATTATCAATAGGTTCAACGAGAATCAATAGCTCCTGCAAAGCACGGTGACGATCTTCAAGAGACAAAGACGAGTTATTCAAATCATCAATGGCTATTTGCATCAACTTTGCGTCTGATGGCATTTTCAGCTTCTCCACAAGCTCCTACTCAAAAACAATTTCAGATTGAATAACAGAGAACACACAGTATCAATCAAAAAACCAAAGTCACAAGTTCTTCACCTTTAATTCCAATTGACGCTTCTGTAACTCATCCAGAGACATCTTCTTTGCATCGTGAGCTGCTTCCTTAAGTGTCGCCGGATCCGAGTGACCTACCGGAGAAATCGAAGTAGAATCAGATCTGGACGGAAAAAACCAGTAACGAAGAAGAACAACAGTGAGAAAGTTAAATCTACCTATCGCCCAGTGTAACATCCCATCAAGGGAAGAAAATCCACCGTCGATTTGATCCTGTTCTCCGATCACCACACCGGAATCTTCTACCAATTCCGCTTCATCTCTCGCAGTGGACCAGACCATTCCTCCAGAGGAATTAACTCGCTCAGCGCTTGAACGATTCACCAATGAGATCACTATCAATAGTACCATACATCGGAAAAAGTAAATCGTCGGCATCTCGTCTTCCCGGCGGTAGTATAAATCAATCAAGAAAGGCTTTAAAGATTTTTCGGTTTTACGACTTCGATTCTGGTTTCAGATTTTATATACGAAAGTACTAATTCTTACAACGTGTCTAGCCAATAGTTTTATTACACGTCATCTAATCCGTCGTCACCTTTCATCGCGCGATTAAAACAACAAAATACCAGGTGGCAACATCTCGACTGTTGAACCAAATGGTCGTGTGATTGTCATGATGAATAAATAATCTATTTAATCACCCACTGAGAAATGATGTAAGCAAGGGTTGGTTAACATAAAATTAGTTTAAGAATGAAATAATAGGGTTTAGGGTTTAAATTGGGTGTAAATTGAGCAAATTAGTATTTACTGGTATTAAATGTAAATTAGAGAGACGATTTTTGGCACAATTAGAGAAAAACATACTCACTCCGTTTTATATTACTTGTCATTCTAGACTTAATTTTTTTGTTTCATATTACTTGTCATTCTGCAATTTCAATATACATTTATTCGAATTCCGGCCTAATGGTGCTGGGAATCGAAAATACTCACATTTTTTCCCTATAACTGCTGATTTTCCATCTAATTTTCCTTTTTCAATCTCTTCAATGATCATTCCATTTGATGAAATTTTCGACTCTAGTGATTTCTTAATTAGTATCAACTTCTTTCTCAACGTTCCTATTCGTTATATGGGAAAAACCTTTTTTTTTTTAAGCTTGTGTTTTATTTGAAATAAGAGTTTAGTACAAAGCCCAAAGGCCCAGCTGAAACATAGTAAAAATAAACAAAACGAGACGCAATCGATGACCAGAGACACGATGGAACATCGAAACAGAGGCTAAAACCCCTGATCTTAAATGAAAAAAACACCAGAAACTGACCATGATGTGTATGTCGGAATCCGGATGAGTGGAAGAATGGAGATTACCCCACGGCAGCTTCAGCGGCGATGAGATGCTTGAGCCAGTTTGGACCATCCGGCGCAATATGTGGGGAAAACCTTTATGATTGGTTTATAACCTAAACACCAATTAAACTCAAAAAAGTATCCACTCAAACCCAAAATAAAAACCAAAAGAGACAACTTTGGCAGAAGGTTATCTCAGGAACAAAAAGTTTATCTACCTTGTATTTGCAGACTATCATAATAATTTTTACCATATTTTCGAGGGTAATGCATCACTTGCTGATTTGATCCCCCCATCATATGGGAGACATGATATGTTAATTGAAGTTTAAAACAGTGAGTTTTGAGTCGCCATCATAAATCCGTAATACCAATGAGGAAATAAGTGCATTTAACAACGATTTGGACTTTCTAACGGATGTAGATTAACCAATTAAATATAAAATGTCAGCTTCTGAAGAATAGGAGTACCTTTTCACTAGATAAGAACCACCAAGTAAGCACACTTGACCAATTATTTGACACCAGCGACTAATTTACGTGTATCACCAACATTGGATATCGATATAATTATATTATACGCAGTGAGCAATCAATCAGTTGGAGCATATTCTCATCCAATATATATAAACCCAATTCAAAGATGGTTTAAGTCATTGTACAAAAAAAATCTACCATCACTCTAGATAGAGCAAGAAAAGTAAGATTGATTATAAAATCTACTTCTTTAGCACAACAAACATCTTCTTTAGGTGTCCGATGATGCTGAGTACGTTGAGAAAGAGATCTAAAATCGGACCCCATGTGTCGGTGGTGGTGGTAGTGGTTTCTTCTCTTCGATGGGCTTCAAAACTGGTGGTTCGCAAACAGACGACGAATTTGGACCCTTTGACTTGTCGATTCAATGTGACCCGGTTTGGATTCTTAATCGAGACCGGATTAGAAAAAAAATCTGGTCCTTGAGATCTGAAATCTGGTCTGAATCGCCGCCATATGAAATTACATGGGTCAAATTTGCATTGCTATTTGATCTTCTATTACCATTCTGTAATTGAGGGAGTATATCTATTACCATTAAAATAGAACAAAAATTTGCATTGCTAAACAATATTTTTATGAAACTAAAAATTTATAATGACGCTTCTAATAGACTAAAAACTCCATATGTTTTCTAAAAATATCGTTTTACAGTATTATTTTTGTTTTGTAGAAAACATCGTTTAAAACATTTATGAAACATCTGTTAGCAAAAAAAAAAACATTTGTGAAACATAGCGACTAGTATTCTTTTTCTTTTGGACAAAATCACAAATTCCCACTTATATCCGAAGTTCTCAGCTCAGCATTTTGATTATGATAAAAGCAACTTATAATTAAGGTTCCAGTGATTAGCTCAAGGTTACATTCACTTTGCTTTTTGGAATTCTCTTTTGACTTATTAATACAAACAGCAAATTACATTCTGCCATACGTAAACTCTTACGGCAGCGCCTTTAATCAAAATATAATCGTAAATTTGATTAGTGTGATTTAAACGTATAATTTCTTAGAGAAATTTGAGAGTGATTGTCATCAAGTTGTTTCAATAAGAAAGGACGAATCTTTTTTATACTTCCTCAATGGTGCCAAATAGCATAGATTAATGCCAATTCATTTGCACAATTTTATGTGAGAATTTTATTTAATCTTCGATATATCGAATCATTTGGTTATAATTTGCCGATCAAAAGAACTGTTGGACCCAACCATACCACAATTATAATATACAATGTTTTCTTTGTAATATATATTATCATCTTATATGGAAAAAATCTAGTAGTCTAAATACTCTATACGACTAAACCATATAAAATATCCATTATCCATCAATCATTTTGCCATTTTTTTTCTTGTCTACAACTTGCACGGAACACTTAGATTCTAAATGGTGACCACTAAAAAAGAAAAAAATGAAGAAGAACAATAAATTTCTCTCCATCCTTTAAAAATTACACCATTTATAAAAAAAAGGTTGGTACTTATGATTCCTCTTCATTCCTCCTCGTGCAAAAAATTTAAAGAACAAAATTGTTCCTAATCAAATTTGAGAAGGAACAAGAGGTACCAATTTTTTTTACAATTCCTTCTCATTCTTAAAAATTTTGTTCTTTTTCATTCTATTTCTTTATCTTTCTTTTTGTTATTTTCGTGGTAACCAGTTAGAATTGTGAATTGTATGTAAAAGAGAACTAGTGAAAATCATTAAGATATAAATTCCACTTATCAGCCACTAATTTTGCTATATGATGAGGACTTAGCTGAATAGTCATCATCATAAAAACTTTCAGATTTTTCCGTTTATATCTCAGATGAAAATCAGAGAGATATAAATTCCATTTATCTGTAAAGTAAGGCTTAAAGATTTTTCCGTTTTACGCTCTGATTTTGGTTTTAGATTTTATACCAAACTACTAACTCTTACAACGTGTCTAGCCAATAGTTTTATTACATCGTCACCTTCCATCGCGTTTAAAACAACAAAATACCACATGACAACATCTCGACCGCTGAACCAAATGGTCATGTGATGGTGATGGTTATGGTGAATAAATAATCTATTTAATTAACTAATGGGATCTGAGAAATGATGTAAGCAAAGGTTAACAAAATTAGTATTATAATTGGGTGTAAATAGAGCAAATTAGTATTTATTGGTATTAAATGTAAATTAGAGAGGCGATTTTGGCATAATTAGAGAAAAGCATATCCATTAGGTTTACTTACCATTAGAATATAACAAAAAAAGAATCATGACTCGCCCACTTTCTTTTCTCGTTTAATCAAATCTGAAATGTTTCTTAATTTAACCAAATTGATTTCTCACGCAAAAAGACTCCACACCTTTCCCTTTCGCTTTTTTCTTCCTTCTTCCTTCTTCTTAAAACTTCTCTCAAATCCGATGGGTTATCTCTCTTGCAAAGCCGGATCCGCCGTAGCAATCGCCGTCTCTTCTTCCGCATCAACCTCCGGATCCGGTAAACCTTCTCCTCCCGAATCACTACCTGAAGACCGACCCAGGCTTCGTCGTTTTCTGCATCGCGACCTTGAAGCGGCAACAGGCGGATTCGCCGTCAACAATCTCCTCGGTCGTGGAAGCCACGGAAGCGTTTACAAAGCGGTAATTGGTTCACGCCTCGTCGCCGTCAAGAGACCTTCGAAATCTCGAGAAATCAGCCGCGAGTTCCGCAACGAATTCGAGATTCTCTCGAGGATCCGTAGCCCTAGGTTCGTGAATCTCATCGGTTTTAGCGCCGATAACGCCAAGGATCCACTCATCGTTGTGGAATTCATGGGTAACGGAAGTCTATACGACGTGATTCACTCTGATTCACCTTCGAATTTCGGTGCGATTTCGAGCTGGGGAAAGAGAATCAAAATCGCGCTTCAGATTGCAAAAGCCGTATATCTTTTACATTCACAGGAGCCACCGATCATACACAGAGACATCAAATCGGCGAACGTGTTGATGGATAAGAACCTCAACGCGAAGCTAGGAGATTTCGGTTTAGCGATCAGATGTAATGCGGATGATCAGAAGATGAAATCGACTCCACCTGCAGGTACAATGGGTTACCTAGACCCAGACTACGTTACGGCTGATAGGTTAAGCACTAAAACAGATGTGTTCAGCTTTGGGATCTTGTTGCTTGAGATAATCAGTGGAAGAAAAGCCATCGATGTTCGATACTCGCCGTCGTTTATAGTGGATTGGGCGATTCCGATGATAAAAAGAGGGAAAATCGGTGGGATATACGATCCAAGGATCGGAGCTCCGGTGGATGTAAGCGTGAGGAACCATCTGGGATTGGTGGCGGCTAAGTGCGTGAGGACGTGTAGAGAGAAAAGACCAGGAATGGAGGAAGTGGTTGGGTGGCTCACGGGGCTAACCAAGTCGGTTAGGTCACGGCGTTGGGATGAGTTTGGCATTGGAAACCCGTGTATGATGGTCGAGACCGTGGGTCGACCCGTGGAATGATTTTCTGTTTTTTAATCAAAGTGCTTTTGCTTTGAAGCCTGTTTTTTTGGGGTCAATTTATTCATTCAAAATGTATAACAAGAAGATTTTTGTAAGCAACTTTAACCATCATGTTGCGTAGCATTAAAGTGAAAATGATTAAAATATAATAAATGTTTATGAATTTTAATGGGAGGTTCTATGTAACGAGTTTTTAGACATTTTAATGAAAATGTGTTTTAATAAAATTAATATTAAAAAATGAGTTTAGACACTTTAAGGGGCATTTGTATTCATACGGTCTTTACAAAAATTACATATCCAACCACTTGTATCCATCCATTTTATTATTCACTCGGATCCAATCTAAAAAAAAAAAATCGATAATCAAAATTGAAGCTTTCTATCGTTCATGCCTCAACTTCTCTATAAACCCAGATACCAATCGACAAATAAAGTTACAATTTTCGGTTGCGATCTCTCTTTCCAAAATTTCTACGATTTTCTTTTGCCAATTGTCATGGCTCTCCGTCGATCCACTAATTCGCAGCACAGATACAAAACCACCGTTGTAATTTGGTGAGTCCCGTCTCTGGAAATTTCTCATCGAGGTCGATCAATTGAGGAGGAAGAAGAGTATCGGAAAGCACGAACCACTGTGAATCGGAAAGGCAGCGAATTAGAGAGTTATGCAACCAGAAGGTATTTCCGTCGATGGCCATGAGATGTACGTTATCATCTCAAAGCTCAAATGGGTCTTTGATATCAGGAGATGCCCTTCACGTACAATCCTAGATTTACGTAATTGTACAAACATAGAAATTGAAACATAAAAGTTGATCTAGACATGATTAGTTAACATTTGAGTCATTTTCTTTTACACCTTAACCAAAAAAAATACGATACAATGATTTAATTATTGTATATAACTAGATACATGTATATCATCATTTGTATACAAGTATGCTATCAAGAGCAATTTCATGCAAACTACTAAATTATAGAAGATACAATCCAAGGCATAGCAACACAACGATCATGACATGAAACATAGCCAATTTAGCTAACTAGATCTTGTATTCTCTCACAATTAAGCTGTAAATCGTTCCCATTCTCAATTTAAATTCGTCCACAATCCATGTTTTACATTCTCAGGCCACATTGTTTCCTCTAAACTCGAGTCGACCATCATTGTTATAGAAGAGCTCGTCTTGAAACCCAAAAAGGGTATCGCTGAAATCCGCAATTGTCATAAGTAAGAAAACACCAAATACCTTCCTCGTAACAAGGATTTTTTTCACATATCTCTATGTGCTTCACATCGACACCGTTCTCAAACACCAAACTATTAAACTTCTTCCTCTCCATCTCTAGCCCCTACGTATTTATCTTTGTATTCAATATGTATGATGGTTTTGTTCATTGTATCCTGAAAATATATTAGCAAATATTTAATTTGCTCAGTAATACCAGTTGTACTAATTATACCATGTATCTCAGTAACACTAGTTGTACTATGTATCTGCATAATCTGGAGATCCAGATTCGGATACGGTGACTAAGCTCAACCTATGCATAATCCTAATCTACCTACGATTCAACCACAAAATTCCAGAATCAATTCACACCTTATGTGCATACCAAATTCTCAAATCCACTTTATTGTAATCCCCCAATCCGCAAATCAAATTAGATTGAAATTTTCGAATCCGCGATGAAATCTACATTTAATTGGATCAACATAACAGATGGCAAGCTCGAATTCTCAATGAGAAATACTTACCTCGATTTCCAAGTTTGAAGCTTCAATAACATGCTCAGTCGCAATGTCAATAACGAGCTCTATCACAGAGGAATCGCATATGCGGTTCTTACAGATCGACGAAATGTTTCAACTGTTAAACTTTATTTGGCAAACAACAATGGAGGTTTGTCTTCGACGAAGCTGGATTGGGATTCGATGGAAATGAAGAAACGAGAAGCAGATTTGTAGAATTTGTTCTCATTGGTTAAATTTTAGAATTTTTATTCAATTTTTAAATTATCTTTATTTTAAAAAGGGTCATGTAAGGATAATATTGGTTTTCTTACATCATTAAACAAAAGGAGTATTGTAGACAATAAGGGAGTATGACAAAAAAGAGTACACCCAGATTGTAGTATATGAGACATTCATCCGAAAATAAGATGGGAATGAGAAGATAAGATAGGAATGGATGTTGAAATGTAAATGTAAACTTGTTTAATTATTGGGTTAAAAATTCAATAATCTTATGTTGGACGAAATCTAAGAGCATCTCCAATGTATCACTCTATTTTTCACTCCAAAATGAAGTTGGATTTTACTCTAAAGTATTACTCTATTTCTCACTCCAAAAAAAATATTTTAATTATATTTCGTTTTTCTATTTATTATTAATTGCTAATAATACATTTTATTTATAAAATTTACAATTGGCCCCAATATTTTTTATTTTATAAATTAAAATCATAACATTATGTTTTATTATTATTAATTCACACATACATATATAATAACTTTAAAATATATATTTTTAAAAAGTTAAATTCGTAATGACATAAATTAACTTAGACGTACATACACATTTTTAACAAAAAAAACTTACACATAATCACAATTACACATTATAATACAATATAGTATAATTATTTTGTTGCAAATTCTTGTGATTTTGACAAATTCATAAAAATTTAATTAAAAATAATATCAAACAAATAGAAAATCATCACCAAAATAATTATTTACCTCTTAAAATTAATTTATTAATTTGAAGGACCATTTTATAAATAAAAAAGTTCAACTCCAAAATGGAGTGGAAAATGAGATTACTCCATATTTTGAAGAAATAATGGAGTAACTCTATTTTGGAGTTGAAAATGGAGTGGGTTGGAGAGGATTTTACTCAAAAATAGAGTTTGAAGTAAGATATGGAGTGGGGTTGGAGATGCCCTAATACTTGATCCAAGTTCTAGCTAGAGTTTTCTCTGAAAAAAATATCTACCAAGAACCAATAGCTCAACTGATAAATGTCTCAGGTAATTACTGCTGTGGTTTCGGGCCTGGAGAGATTACGGATTCGGCTCAGAACCTCCTCGTAATTCAAAAAAAAAAAAAAAAAAAATCTAAATCTCCGCTTCCTTAAAATGTTTTAGAAAATGATAGATAATAATTATCTAGATAATTGTAATAAAATAATATTAGAACTCTCTAGATTTAGGATTAAAATATTTTTAGATATTTTGTATTTTGGAGGCTATAAATACCTCATTCCCCTTTCAGTTGTAATTAAAAGTTGTTCCAAGAAACTTTCTAATAAAAAGCTTTTAGTTCTTAAATTTTCTATTCTTTCCTTAATTTCTCAAACACTTTCTCCACCACCTTAAAATTTTTATTTCATCAGAGATTTAAGATCCTAAAGATGGCGAGTAACGACATTCCCTTCCAAGTCTTGATGCTCACAAAGAGCAACTACGAGGAGTCTAAGGATGACGGTGATTCCAGGAGCACATGACGCGTGAGAGATAGTCGAGAAAGGCTACGTTGAACCGAATAACGAAACTGGTCTATTTCAAACTCAAAAGGATAGTTTGAGAGACCTAAGGATGAGAGACAAAAAAGCTCACTGTCTAATCTATCAAGGATTATATGAAGACACGTTCGAGAAGGTCGCAGGAGCAAAGTCGGCCAGAGAAACGTGGGAGAAGTTTCGAACATGTTACAAGGGAGTGGAGCAAGTTAAGAAGGTACGTCTTCCAACTCTAAGAAGAGAATTTGAAGCGTTGCAAATGAAAGAAGGTGAATTCGTATCAGATTACTTCTCAAGAGTCTTAACGGTTACTAATAACCTTAAAAGAAATGGAGAGAAGTTAGAAGAGGTGAGAATTATGGAGACGGTTCTTAAATCGTTGGATCCAAAATTCGAGCATATTGTCACCGTTATAAAAGAGACAAAGGATTTGGAGGATATGACAATGGAGCAATTTCTTGGATCCCTACAAGCGTATGAAGGAAAGGAGAAGAAAAAGGAAGATATCGCCGAAAAGTACTCAAGATGCGGATTGATCAAACTAAGGAAGAAACCGGTCAAAGTTACCAAATGCGTGGTGGTGGTCAAATCCGAGGACGAGGTTGGAGGCCCTATGAAGACAACACCAACCAAAGAGGAGAAAACACATCAAGAAGTCGTGGGAGAAGAAGTTTAAAATCAAGGTACGATAAATCAAGCATTAAATGCTATAATTGTGGAAAGTATGGACATTATGCTTCCAAATGAAAGGCTCCTAATAACAAAAGAGTTGAAGAGAAAGCTAACTATGTTAAGGAAAATATCCGAAGGAGATATGTTGTTGATGGCTTACACGAATGATGAACAAGAAAAGAATCACAAGTGGTACCTTGATAGCAGTGTAAGCAATCACATGTGTGACCAAAGAAGCATGTTCATGGAGCTTGATGAATCAGTGAAAAAATGTGGCTTTAGGAGATTAATCGAAGATTGAGGTGAAAGGTAAAAGAAATATTTTCATTCGATTAAAGAATGGAGATCACCAATTTATATCCAACGTTTATTATATCCTAAACATAAAGACCAACATCTTGAGTGTAGGGGTCAGATTCCACCCCGGTAAAATCAAGGCTGGACAATGGTTAAGTCTGGAAACTGGGTCGGAAACCACTGGACGAGCCCCGCTATCCGGTGTCCGACGAGGCGACATATCTGGCGAGGTGGACTGCGCAATTGTGCATAAAAGGCAAGCTTGGTGAGCCCAGAAACGCTACCAGGTGAGAAGGACAAGTCTGCAGCAGAGAAAATGGGCCGACATAACCAAGAAGCCCACAAGGCAGGCCCACCCCAGAGTGCAACAAGGCGGACGAAGCCCAAGACATGTCAAGATGGGTCGAGCAGGTCGGCGCAGCCCAGCCGACTCTAGGGTTGACCTAGCCGACCTAGTTTACTATATATATCAATGTATTTTCCTTGAGAAAGGGAATCCGCAATTCTTTACACTGAAATTCTTGTATTCTTAAGCTTAGACAGAAACAACAATAAGAATCATCATCATCAATCATGTGTTTGTGATTTCATACTTGGAAGACTCAATTTTCTTGAAACTCTTGACAAAATCTAACTGTGCAGGTTCTACCATCCACATTGAATCTTAGACAACTCCTTAAGAAAAGTTATGTTATTCAATATTTGCTTATCTACTATGTACTTATTTCAGGTTGGTCAAAGAGTTCGACCAAGGACGGAAGGATGATGAAGCTACAAATTCTCATGATTGAAATACACAACTGACCACTGAGAAATAATTTATGGTGAGACATAAGATAATTGCTTCTAACATTCGTCTTTAATATGCTGTTTATTAAAATCTTATACCTCTCATTTTCTCACTTTGATTTTCAATTTTTTTTAAAATTATATGTTAAATTTTAGGTGAATTAGCCCAATAACTATATTGGGGCAAGAAACATATAATATAGCTATACATATGGATAGGATTGAATGGGATTTCATCAGACTAGTTTTAGAGAGAATAGGTTTTGATCAATGCTGGGTACAATGGATCATGCAGTGTGTTACCACGGTTACCTTCTCAACACTGGTGAATGGAGAAGCAAAAGGAAGAATCATACCTGGAAGGGGCATACGGCAAGGCGATCCCCTATCACCTTACATGTTCATACTATGCAGTGAAGTTCTCTCAGGACTATGCCGAAGAGCATAAGAAAAAGGCCAACTTGTGGGCATACAAGTAGCCAGAGGAAGTCCAAAGATAAACCATCTGCTTTTTGCAGATGATACGATGTTTTTCTGCAAATCAAATACCAAAAGTTGTAAAGCACTGAAGGAAATACTCAGAAGCTATGAAGAAGCCTCAGGACAGAAAATCAACACCCAAAAATCAACAATCACCTTTTCGAGGAAAACAAATCAGACTACAAAGGATATAGTGAAAAGAGAGTTGGGAATCACAAAGGAGGGAGGAGTAGGGCAATACCTAGGGCTACCTGAACAATTTGGCAGAAAGAAAACTGACCTCTTTAGCTCTATTGTTGATAGGATTAGACAAAGAGCTATCTCCTGGTCATCAAAGCACCTATCTAGTACTGGAAAAATGGTTCTACTCAAGTCAGTACTGTCCTCCATGCCTACATGTATGATGTCATGCTTCAAGCTTCTAGGAAGCCTATGCAAGAGGATCCAATCTGTTCTTACACGCTTCTGGTGGGATGCAAACCCTGGAAAAAAAATGTGTTGGGTGGCATGGAACAAACTCACTAAAGGGAAAAATGAAGGTGGTTTGGGTTTTAGGGAGGTTCATCACTTCAATAATGCCTTATTAGCAAAGCTAAGCTGTCACATTCTAACAAAGCCAAAATGCCTATTGAGCAGAGTTTTAAAAGGGAAATACTTCCCGATTTCATGGATTGCACATCACCGGAGACAAACTCCTATGGACGGAAAGGAATAATAATAGGAAGGGAGCTACTAAAAAGAAATCTTGAGAAAGCAATAGGAAATGGATGTACCACTAGTGTGTGGAAAGACAATTGGATCTCCTCAACCGAGAAAATGAGACCTATAGGACCACCTACTGAAGAAGTCTATGATATGAAGGT
The DNA here is from genome assembly GCA_964056655.1 of Arabis hirsuta. Classification (NCBI taxonomy): domain Eukaryota; kingdom Viridiplantae; phylum Streptophyta; class Magnoliopsida; order Brassicales; family Brassicaceae; genus Arabis; species Arabis hirsuta. The sequence continues at coordinate 7,678,206 of OZ053310.1, read as the reverse complement.
GACTGACCTGCTTATACCTAGTACTAAAGAATGGGATGTGCACAAGATTAGAGAGACCTTACCAACCTTTGAAAAAGAGATCCTCTGTATCAAACTGAGTTTGACTGATGTTGCAGACAAACACATATAAATTCCTCAAGGATCAGCCTAGTATACCACAAGAACAAGATATCACACGACATACTCAGAGAATCCAAGGCAGATGGCCACTGCAAATTCAAATAGAGAATTCAATTGGAAATCAGAAATATGGGAAGGTCAATTTTCTGAGAAGCTAAAACTGTTCTTGTGGAATTTTATGCCGAAAGCCCTACATGTGGGAGAAAATTTGGTTACTAGAGGCATAATCACGCATTTGAACTGTGTTTGATGTGGAGAACCTGAAACAGCGATTCACCTTCTCTTCTATTGCAACTTTGCTCGAGAGGTATGGAGGCTTGCACCCTATAAGGATCCCTTTGAACCTAATAACGTGCAGGAACTCGGTAACGGGGTCAGGGAGCTCAAATCACTGACTTGCTTACCCCCCTTGGGTGTGGGAAATGGACCCCTATTCCCCAGGGTGTTGTGGAATCTGTGGACAGCTAGGAACAATAGGATTTTTAGTGGGAGAACTTTCTCTGCAGAAGAAACAATCGCAAATTCAATTTGGAGGGCAAGAGAATGACAATGGGCCCAACCGTAAGGAAAAGATCTCACTTTCAAGCCGCAAGAATTGGAGACCAGAGTTCCCATCTCACATGAACAGATGTTTCATAGACGGAGCATGGAGGGAAGATGCGTAGGCATGGGTTGGAAAATCGAGTCGAATCACAAGATCTTTGTGGGACAAGGATCAAAAGCTATGGATTTTGTGAAATCCCCCTTGGTGGCAGAAGCCCTTGCAATCCACTTTGCCCTCAATCATGCCCTCGAACTGAGATTGGAAACCTTCTATATCGCATCCGATGCACACGAACTAATCTGAGTTTTAAACCTTGGACAAAACCGATCGGAAATCTTTGGGATTCTTCACGATATCTACAAACTTTCCTCTCAATTTCTTGATGTTGCTTTTATCTTTATTCTGAGAGAAACCAATTTAGTGGCGGATTCTCTAGCAAAATAATCTCTCTATGCCCTTTCGATGGCATCGGAAATGAATCCGAGTGTTTAATTTCTCAATTAATGAATTTTCAGAACAAAAAAAAAAAAAAAGCTATGCATATGAAGTAATTAGGTAACTAGCTGGCCATCAAAGACAAATTTTAATCTTTCTACCCTCACACGGTCGACGTCTTCTTTTTGTTGTGACGTGGCTATGTTGTAACATAGGTTTTGAGCAATGATTCGTCACAGTGAGACGGAGAAGACGGTGGTGGAGTAGAGTCATACTCACCCATGGTATCGAATCGGAGGAGAGTGAAGAAGATGGTGGAGAATAAGTCGTATTCACGAACGAGATCGATCGACGAAAAATAACGGAGGTGACGGAGAAGTCGTTTCCATCAGCGGCAGCGACAATTTCTCAAAAATAAATGATGAAGGCGGGTTGGTGGTTCACCGTTATTTCATCGGAGAAAAGTCTTCTATTTCTTTCTGTCTTTATGATATAAAATATTAAAAATATCCTAGCTACTCTATATTATGGTTATCCCGCTAATTCATATTTTTTTCACCGTTACTTTTGCTAATTATTGGGCTATATATGTTTAGGTTGTATAGTTATATTGCATGGGTTTTAAGTTAAGAGGGTGAATTAGGTTAAGCGGTAAGCCGTCTGATTACCTTGTATAAATACATTACTTTGTAAGATAAAACATTCAAGTCAATAGAACATCAATTTCTACATGGTATCAGAGATTTGATCCGATTAAACACAGAATTTAGCTTTCTCTTTCGTTTGTGAGTTCGTCAAAAACGTCACCATGTCCGGCGAAAAGTCTGTGGCTAAAGGGGAAGAGAAAGAGGGAGATGGCGTGTTCATCTCGCCGTATATGCTGTATGCGTCTGATAATTCCGGTTCGATGATAACCTTGGTGTGCTTGAATGGAGAAAATTACAACGAGTAGTCTTCAAAGATGCTCAATGCCCTTCAGGCCAAACGCAAGATGAGATTTATTAATGGAACACTAAAGAAACCGATGGAGTCAAGTCCAGATTTAGAGAATTGGTTGGTTGTTAACTCGATGATTGTTGGATGGATCCGAGCTTCCATCGAACCGAAGGTGTAATCTACGGTAACTTATATCTCGGATGCTCATCAACTTTGGGAGAACTTGAAGTAGCGATTCTCGGTTGTAAATAAGGTTAGAGTGCATCTTATCAAAACCAAACTTGCCTCGTGTAGACAAGATGGGCTGCCCGTGTTGGATTACTTTGGAAAGCTTTCTTCTTTGTGGGAAGAGTTGCAGATGTATCAACCGATTCATGTGTGTTCGTGTGGTGCTGCGGTTGCTATGGCTAATGAAAGAGAGGAGGAAAAGATACATCAGTTCGTTATGGGTCTTGATGACTCAATATTTGGAGGGATTTGTACAAACATAATCGGTACTGATCCTCTCCCATCTCTCGGTGAGATTTACAACAAAATAATAAGGGAAGAGCAGAGACTTGCTTCGACTCGTGGACGAGATCAGCAAGATGCAGTGGGTTTTGTAGCTCGACAAGATGCAGTGGGTTCTCGGCGTGAACATCAACCTGAAGCGTCGAGCAGAAGTGATGCTCACATTCGGATGTTGTGCTCTCATTGTGGCAAAACAGGGCATGACAAGCGTGATTGTTGGCAAATTGTCGGGTATCCAGAGTGGTATTCGGAACGCAATGCTGGACGTGGACAGAGTGTTAGTAATCGTGGAAGAGGCGGAAGAGGTTTTGGCGATCGTGGTCGTGGCCAAGCAGTTATAGCTCATGCGCATGCTACCAGTTCAAACCGGTCGCCTGTCCCTGAGCTCACATCCGATCAATGGAAAGTCCTTACTCAAATGATTCACGAAAAGTCTGGAACCAATGCTCCAGATAAGTTTTCTGGTAAGAATGTACTTGGGGATGTTATTCTCGACACAGGTGCTTCTCACCACATGACCGGATTTTCGTCATTGTTGACAAATATGGAGGAGATGCAGCCATGTTCCGTGGCTTTTGCTGATGGTGGCAAGTTGTTTTCTGCGAACATGGGCTCCTTTAAGCTCTCCGACAAGATTGTATTGCCAAATATGCTTTATGTGCCTGATTTGAATTGCACGTTGATTTCTGTTGCAAAGTTGTTAAAGCAAGTCAATTATTGTGCAATGTTCACTGATACGATATGCGTTTTGCAGGACCGTTTTTCGAAGACTTTGATTGGAGCCGGTGAGGAGCGTGATGGTGTGTATTACTTCACGGATTTGGTTTCAGCGAAGAGTCATCGAGTGGTTGGTCCTTCTGATCATGTCTTGTGGCATCAGCGTTTGGGGCATCCATCTTTTTTAGTGCTTTCTGATTTGTCTTTAGTTTCAAAATCATCAAAAACAGCTAGCTCTAGTTCGTGTGACATTTGTTTTAGAGCCAAGCAGACTCGCGAATCTTTTAATGATAGTTATAATAAAGCATCAGAGTATTTTTCTCTTATACATGTTGATGTTTGGGGACCATATCGTGTGCCTTCTTGTTGCGGTGCAGTGTATTTTTTTACCATTGGCGACGATTTTACAAGAGCGGTATGGATATATCTCTTGCTCGAAAAATCCGAAGTCAAGGAGGTTCTAAAGAAGTTTTTTGCATATACGAAAAGACAGTTTGGAAAGCTAGTTAAGATAGTGCGTAGTGACAATGGTATTGAATTTATGGTCCTTTCCTCTTATTTCAAAGATCATGGGATCATACATCAAACCTCTTGTGTTGCAACACCACAACAAAATGGAAGGGTAGAAAGAAAACATCGGTATATTCTCAATGTTTCTCGAGCACTTATGATTCAAACTAGTCTTCCAATCAAGTTTTGGGGTGAAGCTGTTTTGACTGCTGCGTATTTAATAAATAGAACTCCAACTTCGATTCACCAGGGAAAATCCCCATACGAGATTCTTTATGGTGTTAAACCAGATTATAAGCAATTGTGAGTTTTCGGTTCAGCTTGTTATGCACATCGAATGGCTCGAGATAGGGATAAGTTCGGTCAGAGAAGTAGGTTGTGTATTTTTGTTGGATATCCCTTTGGGAAGAAGGGCTGGAAAGTTTATGATATAGAAAAGAATGAGTTTTTGGTTTCAAGAGACGTTGTGTTTCAAGAAGATGTTTTTGCATTTGCCGAACCCACTCTCTCAACGTCTATCTCTCCGACATTCTCACCATTGCAGACTTGGGATGATGATTGGTTGCCCATGCCGATCGAAAGGAGGAGCAATGCTGTTGCTTCCTCTGTCTCTGTATCTTCTCCTGAGGTCGATACACCAGAAGAGGCGCCGAATTTGGTTTCAGTCACCGATCATATGCCATCTTTCGAAGAGCCAGTCATGACTTTGACAGACCATGATTCTTCAACCGAAACAGTACAACCACATTTTCCTACGGTTGAGAACATCGATCCTGCTCCGGTTGTGGAGCCGTCTGAACCTCTTAGACAAGGTCATGGGCAAAAGACTAAGTCTGTAGTCTTGACTGATTATGTACTCTGCAATGTCATCGCTGACTCTAATACACATCACGCTCCTCCACCCTCCGCTTCTTCGTCTTCGTCAAACGATCCAGGTAATTCCTTATATCCTTTGTCCGACTTCATATCGGATGAACATTTCTCTTCAGGACATCGAGCATACTTGACAGCAATTACCAAAGAAACGGAACCAAAGCGTTTTCAAGACATTATAGGTATAAAAGTTTGGGAAGATGCTGTGACCACTGAGGTTGTAGCTCTCGAGGATACTCACACATGGGATATTACTGATCTTCCTGCCGGAAAGGAAGCGATTGGTTATCAATGGGTGTTCCGAATCAAGCGGTATTCCGATGGTTCCATAGAACGACATAAGGCGAGGCTTGTTGTTCAAGATAATAATCAAGTTGAGGGTGAAGATTATGGTGAAACTTTTGCTCCCGTAGTTAAAATGACTACGGTGCGCGCTGTCTTGCGTCTCATTGCAGCAAAACAATGGGACGTTTATCAAATGGATGTTCAAAATGCCTTCTTGCATGGTGATTTAGAAGAAGAAGTCTACATGAAACTACCTCCAGGATTTCGTCATACACATCCTGGCAAAGTGTGTCGTCTAAGGAAATCTTTGTATGGTCTTAAACAAGCCCCACGTTGTTGGTTAAAGAAGCTTTCAGATTCGTTACTCAAGTTTGGATTTGTTCAGTCTTATGATGACTACTCACTCTTCTCCTACTCTTGTAAGGGCATCGAGTTACGCGTGTTGATATATGTTGATGATCTTCTCATTTGTGGAAATCATCCTCATATGCTCGCTAAATTCAAAGAGTATCTTGGAAAGTGTTTCGCTATGAAAGATTTGGGAAAATTGAAATATTTTCTTGGCATAGAAGTAAGTCGAGGATCCGAAGGTATCTTCTTCAATCAACGGAAGTATGCACTTGATATTGTGACAGAGACAGGTAATCTTGGGTCTAAACCAGCGGACACTCCTCTTGAGCAAAATCATCAACTTGCTACGGTGAAAAGTCCGGTGCTTAAGGATCCAAAGCAGTATCGGCGCCTTGTTGGGAGGCTTATATATCTTCTCAATACTCGGCCAGATTTGTGCTACTCGGTACTCATATTATCACAGTTTATGCAGGTTCCTAAGGAAACTCATTGGTTGGCAGCTCTCCGTGTTGTCAGATTTTTAAAAGGGACTTTAGGACAAGGAATTTTGCTGCGCTCTGACCCTGATCTCTCACTTTCCGTATATTGTGATGCTGACTGGTCAGCATGTCCATTGACGCGGTGGTCACTAACTGCCTATGTAGTTATGCTTGGTGGCTCGCCTATCTCATGGAAAACTAAGAAGCAAGACACAGTTTCACATTATTCAGCTGAAGCGGAATATAGGTCTATGTCAACTGCTCTTCGAGAAACAAAATGGGTTCGTAAGCTACTCACTACTCTTGGCATTGACCAATCTACTCCAGCTCGCTTCTTCTATGATAGTCAGGCCGCCATCCATATTGCAGCTAATCCAGTTTTCCATGAGCGTACGAAGCACATAGAGAACGACTGTCATTCTGTACGTGATGCAGTGCAAGCAGGGATCATTACTACTAAACATATTCGTACAGATTCACAGATCGCATACATCTTAACTAAAGCTCTCGGCCGTGTTCCTTTTCAGAGACTAGTGTCCAAGTTGGGCATTCAGAATCCTCATGCTCCACCTTGAGGGGGAGTATTGGGTTATATATGTTTAGATTGTATAGTTATATTGCATGGGCTTTAAGTTAAGAGGGTGAATTAGGTTAAGCGGTAAGGCGTCTGATTATCTTGTATAAATACATTGTTTTGTAAGATAAAACATTCAAGTCAATAGAACATCAATTTCTACACTAATTTCTCTTAAATTAATTCAAGAAAAACAGTTTTTACATCAGATGCTTCTATTTTTTTAGTGTCAAAAGAAATCGTGAAAACAGTGTACAATTCCTCATAAAGAGATCACAAACTCTCGTTGAAGACTCTCGTTGAACCTCCGACCGGCTGTATTCCAAATCGATACGAGTTGGTTTCTTACTTGTTAATTTGTCAATGAATTTGATGATGCAAGCGGGTTGTGTAGGCGCCTCGCCATGCCTTCTCACATTTCTTTCCCTACAAATTGTATGGATCGAGATTTGAAAAACACATCGGGCAAGAAGACCTTGTATGCAAGGGAGACTCTTGTCCGTTATGTAATCAACAATGGTTGCCAATTCGTCGAGTAGCGAGCGTCGAGGAATTTATGTGTTAACTAATTAGACCAGATTGCAAAGGAGAAACTATACGAAAAAGTAAGTGATCTCTTGTCTCCATGTGTTCCGAACATAGTACACAAGTCGAGTTGACTCCTACATTCCAAGTGCGCATGCGATCTCCCGTCGATATGCGATTTTCAATTTCGTTACATAGTAAAAATTTTCTTCATTATTAAAAAAAACGAAAGGTGTCAATTCTTCTCTTTTCCGTTCCCTTCATGCAGATCAAGTTTGGCGGTGGTACAATAGCAAAAAACAGACTGAATGCATGGTGGAGGCAAGGGCAAATGAATCAATAGATTTGCATTCGACCTTGCTTTTAGTCGAATCAAAAATTCCTTAGTGTTTAGAAAAGTCTACAAACTTCTTACAAAATAAAATATGATAGTTTGATGTATGTATTTAAAGACGTCCAAGTGAATATACGTGGACAATCTATTGGATTTATTGTTAAGAATATATTAACTAAGAAATATTATTCTTTTTCTTGGACTATTGAATCTATATCCCTGTGACAAAAAAAAAAGAACATCTATCCCTATTTCACAACCATATGTTTATGAGAAAAATACATGTGTATGTGCTCGAGATGTGCATTGTGTTTTCATTTGCAGCTAAATTTCTCCCGTCCCATGTGGCGGTATATTCCATATGCCATTTTTTCTCTCATTTTTTTATAATCTCTGTGATAATTAGATGATGTTCATGTAGGTTTCCTTTTTACATTTCCTAACTGCTTAATGTTGGATTCCTATCTTATTGTCTTATTATCTTCATAAACTTAATTAATTGTGAAGATAATAAGATTTCTTTTAACTATAAAAAGAATTTGTTTTCTCTACAACCCCACAATAAAATTAAAATAGGTGTCAAAACTAAAAATATATCTATAAAACGCAACCAATCATTTTCTAACCTTTCATCTTTCTTTCTCTTCGTCTTCAAAGGATATAGAGATAAAGAATGGGAAAACAACAAGATTGGTTTGCATCCGCTTATGTTTTCCTATTCTTGTCTTTAGCATCCCAAATTCATTGTAAAAGCCAACAAAATTTAAAAGAGAATGACTTGATCAAGAAATTGTCTGGACAACCTCCCGTTAATTTCAAACAATATGGTGGTTATGTGCCTGTAGACGAATCAGGTGGTCGTTTTTTTTACTATTATTTCGTGGAAGCCATCAAAGCCAACTCTTCTCCTCTTGTCATTTGGTTCAATGGAGGTATACATATACCTCTATCTCTTTAACCAAAACTAAATGTAAAAAAAATATTCCTAAGGTTCCAACATAACATGCATAATTGTTTTTAACGAGCTACTTTCGACCATCAAAAGAATAAATAATCGAGAATCAACACGCTAAAAATTAATGATTTTTATTTAAAAATTAATAATATATACAGGACCTGGATGCTCTTCTCTCAAAGGAGCTTTTGTAGAACATGGACCCTTCCGCATACAAAGTGACGGTAAAACGCTATCTCGCAATCCTTACTCATGGAACAACGGTATGTTTTTGCATTTCTTGTAATCTTCCATTTTCATTCACACGTTATTAACATATGAGTAATTAATTATTCGATTACATGTGGATTCGTAGTGGCGAACGTGCTGTATTTAGAAACTCCAGCACAAGTAGGATTCTCGTACACAAATACTTCGAAGATAGAATATATACAGGGGGAAAAAGGCAACATGACAACAAATAATAACTACATGTTCTTGGTTAACTGGCTTGAGAGGTTTCCCGAGTATAAAGGAAGAGAAATTTACATCACGGGTCAGAGTTACGCAGGCCATTACGTCCCTCAACTTGCTCAGATGGTCATGCATCATAACAACGAAACCTTCATTAACCTACGAGGCATTTTGATTGGTAACCCAGGACTTGACAAAAATGAAGAGACTAAGGGAAAATATGAATTTTGTGTGCAACGTGGTTTGATGACTAATAAAGTATTGGAGTATAAAAAACGGGAATGCACCCATAAAGTATTTACTGAAAAGACGCTTCAAAAGTGCACGATAGCGTCTAATTATGTCAACAGTCTTACAGATCCTTTGGACAACTACAACATATATGCTCCTCGGTGTTTAAACGCCACATTGACCAGCAAACCGAAGAAACACACTTCAGTAATGGACTATGATCCATGCGGTGAAACCTACATGACAGCTTATCTTAACAATGCAAAGGTTCAAAAAGCGATGCATGCAGGCACTAACGCCGCGAAACTACCATACAAGTGGGTGCAATGCAACGACGACATGTTTCTTAGTTGGGATTACGATGACACATATGCCTCAATGCTTCCGATCCTCCACGAGCTGAGGGGAAATGGTGTACGAGTCTTTGTATACAGTGGCGACTTGGACTCAGCTGTGTCGGTGACATCTACAATGTACGTGTTAAAGAAAATGAATCTAACGGTCGAAAAACAATGGCGTCCATGGTTTAGCGAAAGAGAGGTGGGAGGTTACACAGAAGAATATAAAGGCAACTTTACGTTTGCAACGGTGAGAGGAGCGGGTCATAATACAGCTACCGACCAACCCATACGTGCTCTTACTCTCTTTACCAGTTTTATTCATAACATTCCTCTTCCTCTTGTGTAACTAACTTGTACAATCTAATCTAAGACGATTTGGTCTCGTTTAAATTTCATTACTTTGGTGAACATAATGTTTTCATATTGATTTAAATAACATATAATAATCAAATCATTATATAATATCTATAGATGAGCATGTACACTAGAATTATCAACATCTATAGGTTTATAATATGATATGTTTGAGCTAAAAATCAATATTGTTGATTAGTAGTCATTATATAACATATGATATGTTTCTGCAAATAAACCTTCCAAGTGATTAGAATTTTTGCGATTTTACCTTTCACGTCATTAAACTACAAGTCAATCCTCCAACTAAACGTCAATCCGCAATATAACCCTTCTAAATTTGTCAAACCACAAAATTTACATATCAAATTGAAGTCCTTGAAATGAAAAACCCAAATGGCCAAATCTACTCTTAAAATTTAGGAACTCTAAGGCTTGTAGGCGTAAAATCTCTTCAATATTTCATATCTGAAGGGTTATATTGCGGTTTGACTCTTACTTGGAGGATTGACTTGTGGTCTAACAATGTGAAGGGTAAAATTGCAAATCATAACCACTTGAAGGGTTTATTTGCAGAAAACCCTTAAAAAATTATTCACCCTCTCTTAATTAACCAATCAAAATTTGTCATCTAATCTAATTAAACAATTAATATTATCTAAATAAAAAATTAGATTAAATTATTAAAAATAATTAAATTAAAATGTGTATTTTACATAAATTACTAGTGGTTGTATATATGTCTACTTTTAATGCTCCGATATTAGAATTTATGCTTTCATATTAGGGTTTATTACCCCTTTCAAATCTACTAAATTATTCAAATCAAGTGTTTTAAATCATTCAATATTTTACGTTCGTCTTTGATGGTTTAGGCTAACATCTTAGGGTTTAGTATTCCTTTAAATCTACTAAATTAGTCAAATAAAGTGTTTTAAATCAGATGATATTGTATTTTCGTTTGTGAGGGTTTAGACTCTCTTACTAGGGTTTAATATCCCTTCAAATCTGTTAGTTTAGTTGAAATCATACAATATTTTACGTTCGTTTGTGAGGGTTTATGCTCACATATTTAATATTCTTAAGTTTTTAAAGAAATTAATAATAAAACAAACGCGTTAAAATGTTTTATGAACCCACTCTTTATTTTGACTAAAATGTAAAAAATAGACATATATACAACTATTCGTAATTTATGTAAAACTAGGTGAAAGCAAGAGGAGAGTGAATGATGTTAAACCTTGTTCATAATATCTGTTCAGTTTTCTTTGCCTCTCTTTGTCGGTTACACTAAGCAAATGCATGTTTTTTTTGTTATTTGATGTCATCTTTGTATGGTTTGATTGAAGCTTTTATATGAACTAACCAAGTTCTCTGCAATTTATATGAACAACAATGAGAGATGTAAAATCTTTTTTCGTTGCTAATTTACAATTGGTTTATAAAGCTGCGAAGGAATCAACTTTTACAAAGATAACACTACAAGAAAACAGGCAAATTTCCGACGGTGTTGACCGGTCGGTTCTATCTCGTCGGAAATAAAATTCCGTCGGAAATACTGACGGATTTCCGACGGAAAAGAAATAACCGGAATCCGTCAGAATTCCGTCGGAAATCCGTCAGTATGTCGTTGTCCGACGGATTTCCGACGGCTACACATACCGACGGATTTCCGACGGCTACGTATACCGACGGATTTCCGACGGATATTTGATTTATTAAAAAAAAATTTTTAATTTAATTAAATTTAATGAAATTAAATTAAAATAAATTAAATTAAAATTAAAAATAAATAAAAATTAAATTAAAATAAAAATAAAAAAACAACATTTAAAATTAAGTTTCAATATTTTTAAAAGTGATTTATAAAATTAAAATATTACATGTTATCTATCGGTTACGGAAGAACTCGTTCATCCTATCTTTCATTTCCCGCATTCGTGCCATCTGCTCTTCCATTGCCTGCATGCGTTCCTGCTGTTCCTGCAAGCGTGCCTGCTGTTCCTCGTAGCGAGCTGCATCTTGTGCGCGTTGGGACTCCAACCCGGTCACCCGCTCGAGAAGCTCGGCATTCTGTGCCCTCAACGTACTATCTGCATGAAAGCGGTAAGAATTGACGGACGTGGATGAACTGTCTTCCGGGAGGCCAAACACACGACCTCTGTGCTTAGGCGCAACCTACGAAAAAAAATCAATCAATAAATGTTGTAAGTTGTTTATATTTAAATTTATTTAAAATTTAATTAAAATTGACAGTGTTACTAACCTGATAGGTAAACTCGTTGATCATCTCGAGAGGAACTTCCGTGGCCGGGGGAGTTCCTTCGACGATCGGTTGGGATTGGAGGTACTCCTCACCCAGCCTCTCCACGCTCTCCACGATTTCACGAGCAATGGGATCTTGAATTTTCCCCGTCTTTCTGTTGGTGTGCGCATCTTTGACCAAGTCAAGATGTGACGGACGCACACCGGTCCTCTCCATCTGTTGGCATAGATAATGAAAGAAATATGAGAAGTGTTATAAATAAAATTTTAGTTAAATTTATAAAATTACCAGCTTCTGAAGACGTGACGCTTTGCTCGTCGCACCGAGGTTATGGGTCGCCGGTCCCTTCCCCTTCCGGTCGCTGTTCCGGTTAGACGAGTTCTTTCCGGAGCTTGCTTTTGCCTCCTCCCGTTCCCAATGGGCAAGTAGTCCACCCCATAATGTGGGGTTATCTTGCAATCTGCGCGGCACTTTTCCCTCTTTGTACCACATGTCCTTCCATTCGTTTATCTTCAACGAATATTTCCGAGAGGCTTTTCTGTAGAACTCCCGTCGGACCCGGGAAGTCAACTGTGGATCCCAAGTAAATTCTTGCTGGAAAAAAAACGTACCCATATTAGTATTGACAATTTTAATGAAAATAAAAATCTAAATTCTTAATAGGAAAAAAAAACATACCGCAAATTGCCGAAATAAGATCTCCTGGTCTGCCACCGGCATCGAAGTAAATGTGGGATACGGGAAAGTTATCAACGAATTAGTCATTGCGTTGATCGAACTCGTAATCCCGTTTCCCGAAAATTGAAACCTAAACAATATTTAGTTAAATATTTTTTTAAGTTAATATAATCAAATACATTTTTAAATAAAACTTACCAGGTCGTGTTAGGTGGCAAGTCAGGATCTAGGCGAGGCAACCTATCCCGTCCGGGTTGCGAAACAAACTCCTCAATGCTCATGGCCGTGGGAGCTGAGGGCTGTGTACCCATTGGAGGAGACGGGTGTTGGGGATCCGGAAAGCTAGTATCTGGGATTTGCGACTGACTCCCTCTCCTACTGGAAGTACCGGATCCAGTAGAGTGATGAAATCGCCCATAGTCCCTACGATTTCCAAAATGTTTACATACCGTTGAATTTTACTTACATATATAAATATAAATTCTGATATTAAATATAAATATATGTAAATTTAAATCATAAATTTTAAAGATAAATTTACAGATAATTTAATTTACATTACGGATTTAGGGATTTTCAGTTTTTGAGAATTTGCCGACATCGAATTTTTGAGATTTCCGAATTATAAAATTTACGGGAATTGGGGACTTAGTGATTTTAGGATATTGATATTTTGAGAAGTAGGGATTTTGGAATTTAGGGATTAATTTATGGAATTTCGGAATTTCATAAATTAAGGTTTTAGGGAGTTAGGGATCGTGGGATATTTGGATTATGGATTTCAGATATGAACATTTAGGAATTTACAGATTTAGAAAATTTTTGGAATTTCAGATTTGGTAATTTAAAGTTTTAGATATTTACGATTTTTCCAGAATTTGGGATTTTGTAATTTAAATAAATAAAAAAATTAGTAAAATTTCAACAATTTAGAATTTTACTAATATTTTTAAATTATAAATATTTATAATTTTCTAAAAATAACAAATCCATATTAAAATGTAAAAAAAATTTATAAACCCATACAAAATTCTCTAAATCACAAAATTTACAAAATTCAAAACTTTTCAAACATCCTAAACCCATACATTTCTACATTTCTATTAATTTTTAACATCCTAAATCTAACAAATTCACAAAATTCTCTAAATTCATAATTTACAAAAAAAAACTTCGAAAAATTTACATTGGATTGATGATTTGTTGATAGAGATAGAGATTGTGGATGAATATGGTGATTCCGACATGTTTCCGGCGGCAATCGATCGATTTCCGGCGAGATTTGCGATTTTTTTCTGACTTTTCGTTCTGTCGATGCGAAGAAGAAGACGGTGGTTTTATGACAGGTTTCCGACGGATTTCCGTCGGAAATCCGACGGAATTTCCCGCTTTTTGCGATGAGATCGAGGCTCTTAGGCGGTAGAAATTAGGGTTTCTGTCGGAAATCCGTCGGTATTTTTGACGGATTTCCGACGGATTGTAATTTTTAATTAAATTAAGTTTTTTTTTATACGGTTTTTTTTATATTCTAAAAAATATTAAATCCGTCGGAAATCCGTCAAAAATACCGACGGATTGTAATTTTTAATTAAATTAAGTTTTTTTTTATACGGTTTTTTTTATATTCTAAAAAATATTAAATCCGTCGGAAATCCGTCAAAAATACCGACGGATTGTAATTTTTTATTAAATTAAATTTTTTTTTTTCGGTTTTTTTTATATTATAAAAAATATTAAATCCGTCGGAAATCCGTCAAAAATACCGACGGATTGTAATTTTTTATTAAATTAAATTTTGTTTTTCGGTTTTTTTTATATTATCAAAAATATTAAATCCGTCGGAAATCCGTCAAAAATACCGACGGATTGTAAATTTTTTTTTTTTAATATCATATATTTGTTTTAAAAATAAAAATTACAATCCGTCGGAAAACTGTGAAAAATCTATCGCTTAAAAGTCCGCGTGGTGACCCGATTGCAGAGTTAAAAAAATGTCCAAACATTTATTCATAAATTATTTTAAATTTATCCGGGAATTGAATAAAAGATTTACACAACGAAATTTTATAACAGATAAAAAACAAAAGCCGAAAGGAAATTTATTTATTTTAAAGTTTGAAAAACATATGTCTCTGTATCCACTCCAAACTTACCTTTTGTTAGAACCTGAAACTTTTTTTTCCCTTTTTTTTCTTTGGCGGAGAATCTATATATCCTTTGCAAAATTCCCTTTCGATTGCATCAACATCTATATTTAAGTTCGGACTTTCTGGTCTTTGGGCAAATTCATCATCATTGTACTGATCCTTTTTATTCTTCGGTGTACCTTCTAAATATCCGCCGCAAACATCTCTTTTGATTGCATCAACATCTATATTTAAGTTCGGACTTTCTGGTCTCTGGGCAAATTCATAATCATAGTAGTGATCCTTACATTCATTTGAAGTACTTCCACCGTAAGTATCTGACGTTTCAATCAAGCGAGATGGTTGTACGTCTTCGAGAACACTCTTCTTGTCTGGATATTTGTCGCACTGAGATTGCGTTTCCCACGAGACGTTTGGCAAGCACTGGCTGTCCGGCACTATTGTTGATGAAGAATCTCCGATTGAGATTGGTGAGACCGTATCAAATTCCCACGAGTAAGTGGGTATCTCTTCAGTGTGTGTGTCGCATTGGGTTTCGGTTTCCCACGAGTATTTTGGAAGTAGAAAGTGGTTTGCCACGATTTTTGAGTCTTCATTAGGAGAGTTAGAAGACATTATTTGTGTTATTGACAGGAATGAACGTATGAGGAACCTTATATAGAACGGAAAACCGTCGGAAATCCGTCGGAAATCCGTCAGAAACCTCCGACATAATACCCCGCCAGTCCCATCGGCCGCAGATAACGCAATGGTAACCACTCAAACTTTGCCGACATCAGAATTCCGACGGAACTAATTCCGTCGTTATGTCGTCTGAAAATTAGGACAGCTTTTATCCCGCGGAAATCCGGCGGCAAATTTAATACATGATTCTGGCGGATATTACCGTAAAGTACATTATATTAGAGGGAACGCATAGGTGTTATAGTGCAACATTGGTAAACAAACATTTATTCATAAATTATTAATCTGACTCTTCTGATGAACCTTCACTAGGGATGGAGTCTGAATCGTCGTCAAATTCTTCACGTAGTTCATCTTCATCCGAATGCACTAGATCATCGCCGATATGTGTGACATCAGTGACAAGGTCAATGTTATCCGTCTCCTCAACATGTGACATTTGGTTGGTTCGCGATACTTGTAGAGCATCATGTTCCGGAACTCCATATATTTTTCCTCGCGGATTAATTGGAGTTACTGTCATCCAAGGATCTGTCCTCCGCCCAACTCGAGGATATGGAATGTAGCAAACCTATTCATTAACGGTGGATGTTGTTAATATACAAGAATAACAAAACCTAACGTATAAATATAACGGAAAACCTATCAATATATTGATACCTGGTCTGCTTGAGATGCAAGGATAAATGGATCGTAATGATGTAATTTCCGGCTTGAATTTATCGAAATAACACCAAGCCGGTCAATTCGAACCCCACTACCATTGGATGGATCATACCAATCGCACATAAACACAATGCACCTCAAGTCCAACATTCCTGGATAGTGGATTTCCAAGATTTCTTTTAAATGGCCATAGTACATGGTATCACCTGATTGCGCCGAAATACCATTGTCCGAAGTTGGCCTTTGACGTCCTTCGTCACGAATTCTGAACGAATATCCCCTAGTGCAAAATCTCGGATATGACGTCGCGGTGCTGCGTAAACCATGAGAAAACTCCACTAACCATGTCGGGAGGGTTTGACCACTTGCTAAACCTTCGGAAACCTAAAAACAATATAAGTAAGAAATCAATAACATATGAACGTGAAAACCTTATAAAATAAGAGTGAGGAGTTATATTTAACGTACAAAAAATTTCAACCACTCCGAGAATTCTTCATCTTTTAATACAGCAAGTTCGGAATCTGTCTTATCAGCATGATAAGTTTGTGCTAGGGACATGTATATCCTGTAACATAACAATTGTTATTAGATGAAGACAAATAATTGCACAAATTTAGTATGACAAATGGTGTACCTTTCATACTCTCCAAGTTCGTCACAATTTCTGAGGATATATGTATGCAAATGTGTGACCTCTTGTGGTGATAGTATGCGTTTCTTCCCTTTTCCACTTACGCGGCCCACTTGCGCAAACAACTCAGGTACAACCACGGGATACACTGCTTTCTCACCTCTATCATCATGTCGCGCCGGCCGTCTACCTTTAGTCCGGACATCCGAAGGAAAGTAATATTCGGCAAAGTGTGATACTTCTTCGTTTAGACTTTGTGCAACAATAGATCCCTCAACTTTGCTCAAATTTTTTACCTTTTTCTTCAGGTGGAACATGTAACGCTCGAACGGGTACATCCATCGGTATTGAACAGGGCCTCCTAATGCTGCTTCTCGTGGGAGGTGAATAGGAAGATGTTCCATAACATCAAAAAAAGACGGTGGAAATATCTTCTCAAGATTACAAAGGAGCACCGGGATGTTGGCCTCTAAAGACCGGATCCCGTCCGCTGTTAGTGTCCGTGAACATAAATCTCGAAAGAAAGCCCCAACTCCTACAAACGAAAAGTAATCAAGTTAGTACATATATAGTAACATTATATTAGTAATAAACTAAAGAAAATTATGAAATATACCTCCAATTGCTTGATGGATGTCTTGTGGAAGAAGACTAGAAAATGCAAATGGAAGAAGACGTGCATCACAACATGACAATCATGACTCTTCATTCCAATAAACTTCCCTTCCGTCGAATCCACGCAATTACGCAGATTAGATGCGTAGCCGTCAGGAAATTTAACAAAATTTTTAATTCATTCAAAGAAAACTTCCTTCTTACCCGCGTCTAACCGGTACGCAGGCATCGGCAATCTACCATTAGGCAAAACATGAAGAGATGCCCTTGAACAAATCAATGGCAAGTCTAATCTAGATTTCCAGTTATCTTTTGTCTTTCCTGGTACATTTAAAATGGTGTTCATGATGTTGTCAAAGAAATTCTTTTCAACATGCATGACATCTAGATTATGCCGCAGTAGATGATCTTTCCAATAAGGCAAATCCCAAAAAATACTTTTCTTATGCCAATTGTGATATTCCCCACAGTCGTCGACGGGGTGATGGCCATTACCCCCACATTCAGGAGATCGCTCTGCACCAAAATCTCGTAACTGTTCCAATATGCTGCGACCATCTATCTCTGGAGGTGGACCATTAAACACTGGAAAATTCTTTCTAAAATGTCTTCTAGACCGACGATATGGATGATTTGCCGGCAAAAAACACCTATGGCAATCAAACCATGAAGTCTTCCTTCCGTTCTGCAATTGGAATGCTGAAGTATTGTCTTGGCAATAAGGACATGCCAATCTTCCATGCGTTGTCCATCCAGATAACATACCGTACGCCGGAAAATCGCTTATGGTCCACATAAGAACCGCACGCAAGTTGAAATTCTGCTGGATTGAAACATCAAATGCCTCAACACCATGCTCCCACAACATCTGCAACTCATAGATCAATGGTTGGAGGAATATATCGAGTGATCGTCTTGGATGATCTGGCCCAGGAACTAGAACTGAGAGAAACAGGAACTCTCGCCGCATGCACATAGAAGGAGGCAAATTGTAAGGTGTTACGATGACCGGCCACAATGAATATTTTCTTCCATGCTTTCCAAATGGGTTGAAACCATCAGTGGATAAGCCGAGGTATACATTTCGGCGTTCGTATGCGAAATCTGGATATACCGATTGAAAGTGTTTCCACGCTTCTGCGTCAGAAGGATGCGTAATATCTCCATCTTGATTATGCTCTGCATGCCATCTCATAGCCTTAGCAGTACGTTCTGATTGATACAGCCTCTTCAACCTCTCTGTTAATGGTAAATACCACATCCATTTGAAAGGAATCTTCACTCTGCCACTTGTGTCTTGGAACCGTGGTTTACGGCAAAAATTACATTTTTTCCTGTTCTCATCTTCTCTCCAGTATAGCATGCAGTTGTCGATGCACACATCTATTATCTGGTAGGGCAAACCAAGACCGGCAACAAGTTTCTGGACCTCGTAGTATGATGCTGGAGAAAGATTATCCTCTGGCAAAACATCTTTCACAAACTCGGCGAATGCATCAACACATTCTTCGGACAAATTGTAATCGGTCTTCATGTTCATCATCCTACTAGCAGAAGATAACGGTGAATGCGCTTCCCTACAACCGCTGTACAGTGGTTGCTTTGATGCGTCTAACATATCAAAAAACCTTCGAGCTTCTAAATTAGGTTCTTCAACCCTATCACCCTCATAACCACCCGACTGCAAATTCTCTCTAAACGCGTCGTTAACCATCGCAACCGTACTTACCCCAACATCTACTTCCGTTGTACGTTCTTCTACGCTATCCGGAAAATAAGGTGCATTACTACTAGTACTACCATATTCGTAATTGCTTTCTCCATGTAAAAACCAAACCTTATATCCCGGCCTAAATCCATATCTATATAAGTGATTCCAAACAGTATGAACCGCAACACTAATTCTGTTACAGCAATTAGAACATGGACATTTGATATCCTGACCTTTTTTTGCTGCATCTTGGTTTCTGGGTAAATTCATGAACTCGCATATACCTGCAGCGTAAGCGGATGTTAATAAGTTCGAGCCCATATCCATCATTGGCTCGTCCATCCAAGACCGAAAATATGAACTCATCGCTAACAAATTTTTTTGATTTGTAAAATTGTGTTATGAATGAACGAAGAAACGAAGAAACTTATATAAAACGGATTTCCGTCGGAATTCCGTCGGAAATCCGTCACAAAACTCCGACATAACACCCCACCAATCCCATCGGCCACCGCTAATGAATGGTAACCACTCAAATTTGCCGACATCGAAAATATCGGATTTCCGTCGGTAGTCCGTCGGAAAGTCGTCAGAATATTACGACAGATTATTTTCCGACGGAATACCGACGGTAAATAAAACCGTCGGTATTCCGTCGGAATTTTGCGACGGAATACCGACGGACTAAATGTTAGTCGGAAATCCGTCGGTAAGCCGTCAGAAAATTCCGACGAAAATCTTGGCCGTCGGAATTTCCATCGGAATAGTGGCTGTTTTCTTGTAGTGTAACAAGAAGTCTCTGAAACTAATGCAAACACCTTTTTCAAATCATAAGTGCCTCCTTTTTGATAATAGCAGTTTGGCATCACCGAAGGACTCCGATATAAACGCAGGTCCTCTCTTCAATCCCAGTGCAGCTACCATCTTTTTACCTTTATTCTGTTGAATAATCCCTCCATTAGCCCAAAATTAACCATGGGAGAATGAAGAAGGTTCTAGAATTAAGGAGAAGATTAAGCATAAATATAGAGAATAAGAAATCTCTAGAATTATCTTGATAAGTCACCTTAGGATGAGGTTTAGAGATAACTCTAGAATGTGTTTAAAGATTAATCTAGAAGAAACTAGGACTTAAGCTACCACTACTATAAATATGGGTGCGTAGTAGTATTTGTAACAATAACCAAGAAAAGACTCAAAAACACACCACCAAAGAGTGTTCACTTGTAAACCACTTTTGTACTATATCCTTTCTAATAATAAAATAGTTTGCCTTAAAATTCTAGTTGTTTAATTCCCATCTTATTTTCACAAAAGAAGATTGGGTAATTTTCCCAACAAGTGGTATCAAAGCAAGGTCGATTTATAACATCGATATCTTGTGTGAATCAAGATGGAGGCTACCGTTACCATTGAAGGTGACATTTTCAAACTCACGACGGACAACTACTCGTATTGGAAACCGATGATGGAAGATCACCTTTATTGCAAGGATTTGCGTGAGCCCATCATCAAGACGACCAAGCCGGAAGGAAAGGATGATAAGGCATGGGAGCTTCTGAATCGAAAAGCGGTCGCAGTAATTCGTATGTACATCGATCGATCTCTTTTCGAACATGTCGCTACCTATACAAATGTTTTTGAATTATGGACAAAACATGAGTCTATGATTCAAATGAAAACGCCTCGAAACAAGGCTCTTCTTGCTCGACGGTTGGTAAAGTTGGAGTATAAGGATGGCCAAAGCATGATGGAGCACTTGAACAATTTCAAGGGGCTCATAAATCAGCTAAACAAGGTTGACATGAAGATTGAAGACGACCTGCAAGCCTTTCTACTCCCTAGCTCGTTGCTAGAGAGTTGGGACACACTAGTTGTCACTCTCAGCAACTCAGCACCAGATGGAAAGCTTACCAAGGATACCGTCAGTGATAGTCTTCTAAACGAATAAATCAGAAAGAAGGAACGAGGTTTGAGCACTCAGTCGGAGGCGAACTTTATCGATAGACGGGATAGAGACGAAACACATGGACATAACAAAGGTCGAGGTCCAAGTCACGCTCAAGAGTTACATGCTACTATTGTGGCAAAGCGGGTCATAGAAAGCCAGAGTGTCGGTTTTTCAAGAAAGATCAACAAATGGGTAATATCAAACCAGATCGGTTTAACCCCACAAAGAGGCATGACGATAAGACCACCACTATTGTGGCAGATGAGGATAAAGATATATATATCATTGGAGATGTGATCCTCTAAATATTGCATGTGATGAGACTACATGGATCATCGACTCAGGTGCTTCTTTTCACGTCACGCCTCATGGAGACTTCTTTGCAACCTACCAAAGTGGTGACTTTGGTAATGTCCAAATGGGAAATCAAGGAAGAAGCAAGATTGTTAGAAAGGGAGACCTCGAAGAGGAGATTTACATAGATCAACCTGAAGGATTTAAGGTCCCAAGCAAAGAAAACATGGTGTGTCGACTAAAGAAAAGCCTTTATGGCCTTAAGTAAGCTCCGAGAAAATGGTACAAGAAGTTTGACTCCTTTATGACGGAGCATAACTTCAAAAAAACCAAGAATGACCATTGTGTCATAAAGAGGTACGCTAGCGGTGATTTTCTTATACTTCTGCTTTATATCGATGATATGTTGATTGTGGGCCATAACCGCACCAAGATAGCTGCCATGAAAGACTTGGGGTCAGCAAGACAAATTCTTGGGATGAAGATCACTCGTGACAGATCGAAGAAGTTATTATGGTTATCTCAAGAACGATATATTGAAAGAGTGTTAGAAATATTCAACATGCACAAAGCGAAGCCGGTGAGCACTCCACTTGTTGGACATTTCAAGCTAAGTACAAAGCAAAGTCCAACAAGTGAGAAAGAAAAGGAAGAAATGAAGAGTACGCCATATACAAGACCTGATATTGCTTTTGGGGTTGGAGTTGTGAGTCGCTTCCTAGCCAATCCAGGAAAAGAGCATTGGAAGGCGGTTAAGTGATACTCCGTTATCTACGAGGCACAACTAAAAGATGTTTGTGATTTGGAAATGGGAAGCTTGAATTAAAAGGTTATACTGATGCAGATTGGGCTGGTAACAAAGATTCCAGGAAATCAACATCAGGGCATGTTATTACCTTTGTAGAGGGAGCTGTTTCTTGGCAATCAAAGGTACAGAAGTGTGTTGCCTTGTCCACTACTGAAGCAGAGTATATCGCAGCCACTGAAACTTGTAAAGAGATGTTATGGATGAAGAATTTCTTGCTTAAGCTTAGAGTAAAGCAAGATAAGTATATCATGTTATGTGATAACTAGAGTGCTATTCACTTAGCAAAGAACTCAACATTGCACTCCCGCTCAAAGCACATCGATATACGTCATCACTGGATTCGAAAAGTTTTGGAAGAGAAACTCCTACATCTCGACAAGGTACACACAGACAAAAACTGGTCAGACATTTTGACCAAGGTGCTACCAATCCAAAAATTTGAAGACTGTTGTCAAGACATCGGGATCGTGACAATTTTGGGCTAAGTCGGGAAGGGGGAGATTTGTTGAATAATCCCTCCATTAGCCCAAAATTAACCATGGAAGAATGAAGAAGGTTCTAGAATTAAGGAGAAGATTAAGCATAAGTATAGAGAATAAGAAATCACTAGAATTATCTTGATAGGTCACCTTAGGATGAGGTTTAGAGATAATTCTAGAAACATATATATGAAACCACAATAACCCTCTCCAGATTTGTGACACGTGGCATTCACATTTAATCAAAAGACGTTTCGATCTATTCACCTTCTCTCTAACTCCTTCACCTGCTTTTGTATGCTTGTAAACTGGTTCACTGATCTTTGAAGATTTCGAAGGGCCATTTTATTTCAGTGATTTTCTGCGGTAATCTTTTTTTAACAAACGTCTCATCTTGTTATTGATCCTTTTGGTTTCTTGCAAAACACGATTTGTTCCTCGGTCTGTAAGGTTTCAAGAGGCAGAAGGTTGATGGTGAAGGTGAAGAAATTGACGCAGAAGATTGAGGTAGATCCAATGTCTTCTTCTACTTCGCCTTCGCAACCGCAAGGAGTGAAGATGATTCCTCCTCGCGATCTCCATCTCAATCAGTCTAATAGTCAGATTCTTAATCCCTAAACCCGAACCAGTAACCTCACAAGGATAGCAATTACTCTCAGTCTTTATCTTCACCATCTTAGGTCTTGTCCTTGGTCCACTCCCTATCGGTGCTTGGGATTTTATTGGCTTAACCGCTTCAATCGTACCGCAAACGCTACCTTTCTCAACTGCTTTTGCCGTTTTCACCAACGAGCTTATTTGGCTAACCGTGATTTCCTTCTTCTTCGCTCGTGGGTTCATCAAAATGGATCTTCACGATATATAGAATCTCTACTTATTTCGTGAAATAGCTTGGAAAAGCACTTTTGCTTTATCATCTTATGGTCTTGCGTTCTGCGAAACGCTTATGAGTTTGATTATACCGTCTAAAATGGCTAGGGCCGGTGGCGTTTTCTTGTCGGTCATCAAATCCCAATCTCTCTCCGTCAGAAGTAAACTTGGTGACTCATCTTCCAGAAAGTTAGGTGCTTTTCTGATCAATCCCAATTATAGGTAAAGACCCAAAATCAAGATTCTATCTTTAGATGATTAAATCCAGAAATTGAAGCGTTTTCACTATTAAATCAGTAACTTGTAACTTGTAACTTCTTGGATTTGAATTCATAACATCAACTTTGTAATGGTTTATGGGTTTATATATTTTGTGAATAGTGTTAAGGTAATTCTGGTGCGCTACTTCTTACATCAGCTGCACAAAACTTGTTATGTCTCAAACTAGCCAAAAAAGTTGGAGTTGTACTCTCGAATTCATGGATCACTTGGTGTAAGGCTACGAGTGTTCCTGCGTTTTTTTCTCTTCTTTTAACACCTCTCATTGTCTACAAGCTTTATCCTCCTATGCAGAAGAAGATTAGAGAGCATAAAAAGATTAAAGCTCACACTGCAGAGAAACGAGCTCTAGCGCTTCACTAGGAGGTAAAACGATCTGTAGAATTTAATTGGGTTTTATATCTAACCTGAAATCTCAATTTCGGTTTTTCCTTCTTTTGGAGCCTCCACAAAAGATGATTTCGAGAAGAATTGATGTTCTTTGGTTTTTTTAATTCAACCCTGACATCTACGTTCTCATGTTCAATGTTTATTCATCTCAATTCTATTTTATGGTCGTCACTTATTTCCTTGCTATGAATTTGCATTTGTTCGCTAATATTGATGGTGATGACTTTAATCCAGTCCTAAGATGTGAGATTATACCTAAGATCTTGAACACAATAAAGTCTCTGCACAAAAGACACTCTATAGTTTTGTTGTGATTTTCAGCTTCAGCTAATATATGGTTATGTCTCATTGTTGTTCATATAAATCATAGGAACCTGGTTAGTTTTCGGTTCTATGTTTCATGTTTTTTTGTTATATGGAGAAAATCATCTATCAACTTGTATGTTGATCTCAATTTAAAATACTTGTAAAAATTATAAACTTCTTTGTCTTCCCTTATAATTATATCTCTGTTCCTCCTTATCAAATAAAGTATCTTTCTTAAAAGTCGAACAATTATGAAATAAATGATGGCTTGCTATATGTGCCTGTTTTTCAACGAAATGTTACAGGGATTTGAGGGAGATGTTCAAGTTAGATGTTGCAGAGTACATAATGTCTATTTGTGGTGATTATGGCATGACAGAAATTTCTTGTCCTGCGAAAAGTAGCATTACCTTCTACCTTTCTCACAACGACAAATCTGTGATCAAGACATTAAAAATATTGAGTTGCATGTTTGAACTAATTGAACAAAGATGTGATTTGATGTGTGCTCATCTTTACCCAAATTTGTGATCAGGAGGACACTCGTCTTAAAAGAAGCATCGAGAATACACGCCTCCCCCGCTATTTATAGGTGAGAGAAGTACAAGAATAGAGATGGTGATTACGCCAACAAAATAGTCTAAGTGAAAAAAGGGTTCTCTCTTAGAGAAAAGGTAAGTGACCCTCTTTGTTTTGTCCGCCTATGCGATGTACATAAGGTTCTTATTGAGTGTTTCTTTAACTTCTTTTAGTTGCAAGGTTATCATGTATTCAAATGTCTAGGCGGGATTAGTGAGCATGTTGTCAACAAGATCCAAGTGGTAATTAACAACTTCGATCTCTTTACTAATTTCGTTCAAAAGTCTTCTCATGCAATAATAATCGCTTCCTGATACTGCTTTATACTTGTAAATTGGCAATGCATTTGAGCCTTGTAGATTGCATAATATGTGATGGAAAGGTGGGAAACCAATGATAGTCCGATTGTTGACAAGATTCAGAAGTATTCTCTAATTGCTCCCACTCCCTTATTATCTTCCTAAAAAAATATTAGCTTACTTACTCAAACTGATATATAGGTCCACCATTTCGCTTTTGTGGTATGAATGAGAAGATCTTTCAGGAAACATATTATGCATCAACTTTCAGTAATCATACTTTTATCTCTTCCATGGTCGGATCATTCTTCTTGTCGGACTTTGTTGTAGAAGTTCAGGAAGCCATCAGACCAATCTTGAATGAATTTAGTAAGGTGGATCTCGAATTTTCAAATGGATCGTTTCTGCGTTTATTTGTTTATGTAGCCTCTATTTAGTTTTTAGACCTTGAAGAAGTATTGCAGCAAGGAAGTGATTGAATGGTGCACGGCATAGCGCGCAACTTTTCCAAAGTCATGGTTTTTTCTGATAAGGTAAGGTTTCTGTTCGTGGATCATCCAAGCTCTTATGAAATAATGTACAACCCTGAGCCAATGGGTTAATTTTGTTGTGAGTAAATCGTTATGCCTGTAATGCTCAGCTTCTGCATATATCGGAAGTTGAAGTTCAAGAGACAATGATGATGAGAACTTCCCAAGTAATCATCATCAAGGTAAGGTTCTTCTATATTCTTCTCATGTCATCCTTAGCTTAGGGGAAGAAGCTATTTAACTCAATTGGAGGCTCAGAGAGATGCAGAGAATTGTTGTTCAAGCTCTCATTTAAAATCTTCCTATCTTTGAACCTATGCTAAACCCTATCTCTCACGCTGCAATGTACCATTATTTACTTAAATCCTTTGTAATGTTTTTATTTTCCTTCTTCACGCTGCAATGAAGAAGTGGGTTCCCATATTTTCCATGTTTAAGCTTTGCTCTCATGTGTTTATGTCTTAAGAAGCTAAAAGTCTAAAACTCTCTGGTTAGAAAATAAGAAATATTAGCATTTGTAAAATGAATAATTATTACAGTTTCTTAAAGACTTTTCAAATATTTGTGACTTGTTTCATCTAACCAAATGTGATAATCGTAGAATTTTATAAATTATAATTTTGACTAGCGTTTTAAAAATTTATTTCTACACAAGTTATATTTATCTTCCGCATTGGCTAATTGGTATTTTGTTTCGTGACTATGTAATTTTTCAATTTGCATGATGATTTGACGAAAATAAATTACGATAAATGTTCAATTATTTATATAATATTAGTTATAAAATTTATCCCAAATGATATTTTCAAAAAATTTTGTTTGTTTCGTTTCCAAACAAGAATCACATTTTTTATATAATGCGAAAATGCATTTATGTATGTAATGGAAATTCAAGATAAGAATGAGATGGAAAGTGATGAGACGATATTTTTTCATCTCTAATGTTTTATTAAAAAATTCGCGCGTATGCGCGGGTATTGGCCTAGTGTGTTTAAAGATTAATCTAGAAGAAACTAGGACTTAAGTTACCACTACTATAAATATAGGTGCTTGGTAGCATTTGTAACAACAACCAAGAGAAGATTCAAGTACACACCACCAAAGAGTGTTCACTTGTAAACCACTCTTGTACTAAATCCTTTCTAATAATAAAATAGTTTGCCTTAAAATTCTAGTTGTCTAATTCCCATGTTATTCTCACAAGAGAAGATTGGGTAATTTTCCCAACATATTCTTGAACCCATCAAGTGCGGCACTTGCTATAGCTACAAACTGGTTGATGATTATATAAGAAACGGAAAATGCTATTATAGAGATGAAAAATGCTACTAAAAAAGCAGAGAAATTCAAGATTACCTCTGTTTTAAAAGAAGGATATCTCCCAAGACCAGATGTGGCATTCGCAGAAGATAAGGTTGATAATAACCATCTGCCTCCAACAACAATTAGAAAATCAATATGTCAAACTCCCATCTAAATCTTTTACTTGTTCATAAATTTGAGAAAGAAAAAAGTAGAAACCCACCCTTTTAACATTATTCAAGTCAAAATATCTAATCCATTGGAAGCTGCTTGATACGATTGGGGAAATTGCCTTCAACACTTGCAACAACTTACCAACCACTTCCCTGAACCAAATTATGTTAGAAAAATATATTACCGAGCTCGAGAAGGGGCATGTAAATGGCACAAAACATGCAATTCAAAATCCCTTTTCAGTGAAACATATAGCATACACATTCAATATTAGTTCCATTAAATTCCAGATGAAATAGCAATCTTCTTGAAATTTATTAATCCTCTACATTAGACAGCACCATGCTTTTCCATTATAATTAGAAAAATAAAAAGGTTGATCAGTGATATTTTTACTTGGCATTCAAAAATTCCACTAAAGTATTTTATGTAAGAAAATACTCACTTCACCACCAACCAAGTAGGAAGAAATTTCTCCTCAAACTCACGAGTCACGGCATAGCTCCAAAGCTATAACCCTTGGACCTTCAGCACTGTTAACCAGTTGTTCACCAAGCCTTACTAATTCGTCCTGCACTATTTTAGAGTTACCCTGAAGTATGTGCATGCATGCAAGAAAGGAATTTCCGAGGTAAGAGTTTTCATAAGCACCCCGAATGATCATCTAGAAAACTAAAACGAAAGGCAGTCATCTAATCAGCGTAACAAAGGATGACCATCAGCCAGTGACCGTGAAAGCAAGAGATCTTATTTCCAGAGCTCAGTAATTGTGGCAGACAAAACTTGTACCTATCAAATCTTAGATGAGTAATTTCCTATCACGCAACTATGTTTTTTGGTTCATGATTAATCGCTTCAATGAACCTATTGTTTTCTTTGTCTTCTAGCTTGGATTAGATTTATCTCCCTGACCAACTTCGTAAAGTGTCTCCTACAAGACCTGAGTTCGAACCGTCCAGAAACTCGCGTGATTTTGCATTCTCCACCAAAGGAGAAGAATAAAACTCAGATCCCTCCTTATGTATACGATTGCCCAGGCTTTGATCTCTCTCACTCTCTCACATACTCAATACGAAGTTTTGAGTTTTTGCTTATGTGAGAGAGTCGCTTCTTTTTTTTTTGCACAATTGTAACATTTTGTTCATAAAATTTTGGAAGCTTTCCTTTTCTTTCTCCACAATACCTCACCTCTAAATACCAAAATACAATATCTTTTTAACCAAATAGAGAAATATGTCAAAATCACTTCTTCTGGAAATTGAGTTTACCAATGAAGAAATCGAAAAGAGATGCCAAGAGAATAGAGAAAGCAATGAGAACAAGAGCTACAACAGTCAAAGAATCATATCTATAACCAAAGTAATCTTCCAAAAAAGCTGAAACTTTCTTCTTCTTCTTCTCTCCAAATGCAGAAATCTCTTTCTCCATATCTCCATATTGCGACGTGAGCAATCCATTCAAAATCCTTGACGTGGGACTCAAGTAATACATCCAAATCCACCATCTCGGAATGTTCTGCATCAAACAAAATCTCATATCTTGATGGTCTTTGAAACTGCTGTAATCGAACTTTGGAAACTAAAAGTGAGAGGGACTTACAGGTTTTGGCATGACATAACCAGCAAAGAGATTGACAGTGGAGTAAAAAGACGAACGGAGAGTAAAAGCAACGTGGATGTTCGGGGTCACCACGACTAAAAGCATACCAAAATAATTGAAGATGAGCAATGTGCAGTGTTAGACCCAAAATTTACAAGGGCAAACTGATATCATATTGAAGCAAATTGTAGAACAATATGAATCTAAAAACAACAAATAAACTACTATAAACGGATTTGGAATTGAGGTGAGCAGAGTCGAGATTAAGATCTCTCTTTAATTCTTTAAACGTCCGTAGTGTGCCAGTTTGATACGCTCAAGAATCCCAGGATAAAATTGCTTCATCATGTTGTCTCGCATCACTCGAAATCAACATCTAACGAATCCTAAAACTGTGTTGCACTCTCTGACTAGAAAAAACCAGAGGGAAGAAGAAGAAGGAGATTGGCTGCAAATGTTTGCACTTTTAGGGGAAAATATTTAGGGGAAAAGCATATTCCTCTCAAAATTTACCAGTTGAGTTGAATGTGTAAAATAATTGTTTCAACTCATTCCACGTTAATAAGAGGAATAAAGAAGAGAAATATAGAAAAATCTTCCTCCACTAAAATAGAGAGTAATAAGTTGAAAATTATTCATCTATATTTACTCCACTCACAACTATTTATCTTATTCATCTGAGAGACAACCATTTGCACCCATTGTTTTGTTTATGTGTCGATTGAAAGGAGGAAGACTTGTTCTTATAACAAGTTTTTAACGTGGAGATGAAAGTGGAGTAATGGAAATTGATTTCTTATTAAACGTGGGATGATTTTTTCAGTTACAAAAAATTCATCACGCATGATTTTTTTTTAACGCTAAAATCAATTAAAGAGATATAATATTTGTTGCCTTAATCAACAAAATATTTACAAAATAAATTTGGACCAAACGAAAAATTATAGGGGCCAACGGCCCATTTACCAAATCCCGAAGTCCAAAATCGAAATTTGGCCCGGGTATCTCCTTTCTCCAATACAACAAAGTGCACACAAGATTTTAAATTTTGTTATGTGGTTTTCACTTTATATACAAGATGATTTTCATCTAAACTTCCAATGTAGGACATTTACATTTTTGACACTTGGTCAAATTTGCAATTACAAACTTTCTAAGCTACCCATTTAGGATCTCCATTTCTCATTCAAATCTATTCCGATTTTGACATGTGAATACACTATGTTATAGTGCTCAATGCGAAGAATCCAACACACTCATAATCTGATCATTCCGCCAACACAAATGGCCGGAAACTTGATCAGAAAGTTGGCCTAAGCCATTTGTCAAAAACGGATTCCAACATGCAGAAGATTGAGTAGAAACTCCAAAACACTTTAAGATATTTTAACCTTCTAGTGGATTCCTTTAATGGTTTTGATTGAGAAAATGTTTTAACCTGAGCAAGGGAATACGCCCATGAGGTGTTCATACGGGCAAATCTTTGGCGGTAGAAGACATTTCATTCAGTTGCAATGCAGAATAACACTGTTGAGCAATTGTTTATTCCGGAGAAAAAGACCAACGTGAACATTGAGCTAAATATGTTGAAAAGATCTTGTTGATTGTTTCTGCAAAAATGAGAGGTAAAAACAAAGTTTGAAATCGTTTCTAAGGCCATTTTGAGAGAAAACAACTCGAGAAAGATGGGGAAGAGACGAACATTTCCTTAGCTTTCTCCCAGAAGAGAAGGCCACAGAGCATAGAACACATGAAGATGATGCGAGTGAGATTATAGGAACGGTTTCTCCAATGATGTTGTTTCCAGAGACATGCTTTGAATTGTTCCCAACCCGTTTGAGCATATCGCGAAGAGGAGATTAATCCTTCTGATCCGAAATATGTAGACCTCATTTGCTCAATTACTATTTTGTCCTCCCTGAAACAAAAAGACAAAAAGCAAGTGCGGGATTTTTACAGTAACTGTTTCACGCAATCAACAATCAAAAGTATTAAGTAACAGACTATATAAAATATATAGTTTCAGTATTATATAGAAATTGACCATAAAGTATTCAATAACTTTGCTTGAATGTTGTCCAAGAGGTCCATAATAGATAATATTTCCTCCATTTTCAATCAAAATTAGCTGCAATCGAAGTGTCACATAATGTACTTTGAACAAGATCGAGACTTAAAATGGGATGCATGTTATTTTCACGAGTTTTATACCTCATCAAATGCTTCGAAGATATCTATGCCAGGCTGGTGAATAGTGCAAACGACGGTTCTGCCAGTCTCTGCCATGTTCTTCACAGCTCTCATTACAATTGCAGCAGCTCTTGCATCTTATCATGTGGTTGGTTCATCCATAAATATGATTAAAGGATTGGAAACAAGCTCCACAGCTATTGTTAGTCTTTTACGTTGTTCTGTTGTTAAACCGTTCACTCCAGGAATTCCTACAATGGAATCTTTCATCTCCTCGAGCTCTATCGTCTCAAGAACTTCCTCGACTATTGCCTGAAAGCAAAATCAAGAAAATACATAGACAATGAAGCTAAAGGAAGGAAGGAATTGTTTTTCCATATAACGACTTACGTGCTTCGTTTCTGAATTGATGTTAGAAGGGAGTCCAAGCAAAAGCAGAGTATTTCAAGGACTCTCTGATAGTTAAATTGGGAGAATGAATATCAAATTGTTCGCAATAACCTAAAACCCGTGCAAATGTTTCTTGAGCCTTAAGGTAACCGCCTACATGGATCTATCCTTGAATGTCACCGCGGGTTTTCCTTCCAGAAAGAACATCAAGCAGAGTCGTTTTCTCAGCTCTACTCACACCCATAAGAATAGTAAGAACATCGGGCTTGAATGCGCCTGTAATGCCAGAGAGAAGCTGCAGCTTCTTCCCCTAACAGAAAATGAGAGACAATACACAACTTAACTCTGTGTGCTGTTTAAAAGTTAGGGGCTTG
The DNA here is from genome assembly GCA_964056655.1 of Arabis hirsuta. Lineage (NCBI taxonomy): Eukaryota > Viridiplantae > Streptophyta > Magnoliopsida > Brassicales > Brassicaceae > Arabis > Arabis hirsuta. The sequence goes on along the minus strand of OZ053310.1, from coordinate 7,646,464 downwards.
AAAGGCAATGCCTTTTTGAGTTGGGAAGAAAGTTTAAAACTCGATTGTTCTTCTGAAATTTTTTTGTTCTTCTCACGAGAAACAATCGAGCGAGACCTCTGTGAAGCTGAAATTGCAGAAAAAAATCAATCTTCATTGTATATACTAACTTCATTAAGTCACATCTTATATATACATCTCTTGTGAACTTACTCTATAGAAATGTCAAGGCCAGTGCAAAAAACAGTATTGAAGAAGAGTGCGTATCCAATTAAAGCACCAAATGCAGTCCAGTAAGATTGACTACCAAAGTTCAATCCGCAAACATCTAGTACTTGTTCCCCAGAGTTCTGTTTTCAGATGTTGTCTAATGGTAATAAAAAGATGATAGGGATCCTTAATGAACTATAAACTTACCTTGAAAATGTTGAAATTCATTGAAGAGTTCGTTACCTTCCTCCACCGTGGAGCGAAAAATTCATTTGCGGTTAGACCAATCTCAGCATATGACAATGGAGAAAACCAGAATCCCCACTCAAGGCAAGCAGGCATGGAGGCTGAAAAATAACAGAGCAACTATTTTACAATGAAACCTTCGGATTCATAGATTTTTAGTTCAAGTAACTAACTTACGTTTTCGAACAATGAAACCTCCGAATAATGAGAGAAGCATTATAGAGATGGTTCGAATGGTTGTGGCAACAACAAAATCTCGAAAGATGGAAGCTATAGCACGGAACATGGATAGACATGACAAGTGCAAAGCAAAGAAGATCATAAACCTGCGCATATGAAGTCGCTATCTGAATGAAATTGATTGTCTTGGTTGAATTCGAATGGGTGCGAAGACGTCGATAACAACTATAGATCTGAAACCCTAACAATACATATCGAAGAAGAAGAGTGAGCATCAGTGAGAAAATGGCTAAGTATAGAAACTGGGTTAGAAACGACTGGGTGACGATGTGATCTGTCTGGCAGGACAGACTAGGTGATTGACTAGTCTGGCATGATAGACTGGGTGACGAGGTGACATGTATGGCAGGACAGACTGCGTGACAAGGTGACATGTGTCGCAGGACAAACTGGACGACGCGGTGACCTGTCTGGCAAGACGGACTGCATGACGGTGCTGTCAACATGACAAGACTAGAGCGGCGAGCCTGGCGAGTCCAAGAACACTACTTAGCGGCAAAAACAAATTTGTAATGGATCGGAGAAGTGGGCTCGCAGAAGCAGAAAGCCCATAAGACAAGCCCGTACGAGATGAAGTCCAAGGCACGACAAGGTGGGCCGAGTCCAAAACACGACGAGATGGGCCGAACTGGGTAACGCAGTCCATAGGTGTGGCTGAATTCAGAGAAAGAAAACTCCTGAAGAATATGAAAACTTCATGATTTCTTTAGAGTTGAACTAACCGACATAAACTGCTATAAATACTAGTGTATCTCCCTTGAAAAAGAGATCCGAAATTTTACTCTGCCGAAATTCTTGTACTTTTAAACTTAGCAAAAACAGCAGTAAAACCTCATCTTCAACCTTTGTTTTGTGATTTCATATCTAGAAGACTCAGTCTTCCTTTCAAACCTTTGACAAATTTAACTGTAGTAATTCTACCCCCCACAGACAACATAATATCGAAATGGAAATCTAGTAGAAGTAAGTAAGAATCCATGGAACTGAGTATTATTCCATAAAGTTTCACAGACTACACTTTCCATCGACAAATACAACCCGAAAAAAGACATAAACGTTTGAGTTTATTCCTCCGACAAAACACGTTCGAGATCGAACAAAAGCATAGTTATGCAACCGAAGAACAATCACTAATGTTTCATCACAAAATTCACAATCAAAAGCAGAGACTTCAATTCTGATTGATAAGGATTAGACAGTAGTAGAACATCATGATTGAGAAACTTCTCTTTTAGAGAATTGCGTTCTTGTTTTTACCCATTTAATTGCGTTCATAAGATAAGGATTAGAGAATATCTATTCCAATTTGTGACCAAGAAGAAAAAAAAATATCAATAAATTTTATAAATTAATAATATTGGAATTATGATATTTTATTATTTTAGAGAATTATTAATTTATCAGAAAAAATAAAATTTCCATAATTTTCTAAATTTTTGTTTTCTTAAATTTTTTTTATATTATACTCCCTATGTATCATATTATTTGATTTTTAAAATTTTTGCACATAGGTTAACAAACATCGATCAATAACTCGATTGCCACTAACTCTTAGAGCATCCACATTGGAGATATGTTGTGGGTGTCTCACAATATAAAATTATTAAAATTTGAGTAAAAAGAAGAAAGAGAGTGTTTTTTGTTGAAATAGTATGGTGTATTGAAATATAAAATTAATAAAATTTGAGTAAAGAGAAGAGATAGTGGGTATTTTTGGAGAGATTGTGTCTTAAGACATAAGAGAGAGAGAATTGGGGTGTGTTTAAATATAAAATTAATAAAAGTTGAGTAAAAGGATGAAAGAGAATGTATAAAGTTAAGTAAAAAGATGAGTAAGAATGTATAAAGTTGAGTAAAAGAAAGAGAGAATGTGTTTTTAATATTTTTATATTGTGAGACATTGGTAAAATGTCTCCAATGTGGATGGCCTTAGAAATTGATCTCAAATGCACTGTTATAATAATTAATTATTATTTTTTTAAACAAAAAACGGGTGAAGTACGTGTATATCCTTCATACTTCTCTAAAATTACCAACCCAACGAGACTAATGTCCACTTGAATCTATGAATCGTGAACAATTATTATTATTTTTTTAATTAAATTGGGTACGGTTTGGATTTAGGATTTGGGTTAACTATTAAAAATTAGGGTATAGATTTTAGAGTAGAATTTGGATTTAAAGTTTGGATTAACTATTGTAAAATTAGGGTATAGATTATAGGTAGGTTTGGGTTTAGAGTTTGAGTTAACTATTGTAAAGTTATGGTATAGATTTTGGGATATGGTTTGGTTAACTATTACAAAATTAGGGTATAGATTTTGGGACGTGGGTTACACGCTGGGTAAGGCACCGCGTCATGTACAGTAAAGTCGAATTAGTGTAGTGGTTGTGTCTTGTGGGTTTTTCTTCAACCACCATGGGTTCGAATCCCCTTGCTTGAAATTAGTTTTTTTTGCAATTAAATTTCATTAAATGAAAAAGTGGCATACAGATTATTAAATGACATATGTAGGGTTGGGCATTCGGGTATCCATTCGGGTTCGGATCGGGTATTTCGGATTTTCGGGTTTTTGGGTTTAGAGATATGATATCCGTTCGGGTATTATAAAACTTCGGGTCGGATTCGGTTCAAGTTTTGTCGGGTTCGGATCAGGTTCGGATTATCCGAAATACTAAAAATTGTCGAAAATATTCAAACATTACCCAAAAAATGTATAACTATCTCACTTTCTTTTTAGTTGGTTCAATTTAATTATTTGTTATTCCAATTATCCAAAAATATCCGAAATAAAAAAACAAAAAAAAATTGTAATAGTTCAAATAATAACATAAATTGGTTATTTTTATCGAAATATATCCACAATATCCGAATTGATCAAAAAAGCAAAGAAAAAACTTTTAAAATTACACAAACTATATGAGCATATTCGACTTTAACTCTAAATATATTTAATTTTGTTTATGTTTCGTATATTTCGGGTACCCGTTCGGTTTTCGGTTCGGTTCGGGTTCAGTTTCGAATTTTCGGGTTTAGAGATATAATATCCATTCGGGTATTAAAAAACTTCAGATCGGATTCGGTTCGGATAATTAGGGTCGGGTTCGGTTCGGTTTTTCGGTTTCGGATTTTCGGTTAAGTTAATTATGTTCTATTAGGGTTTAGTTTTGAATGTTTAGGAGGATTTAGGTGTCAAAACATCTTTTAGGGTTTAGAATTTTAAGATATAGGCTTTATAAATCTATAATTAGTGGCATTTTTGCAAATGAAAAGTGATATTCTTGGAAATTTCCACAGTATTTTTGAAATTGGCCCAATATTTTACATGATTCGATTCTGTACCAACAAAATCTATTAATTTATTAGTTGGTTTAAGCAGGGCCTTCTGGTTCATCTAGAATCTTTCCTTGCAAGCTTAGAAACGCGAGTAAAGAGATGGGGATAACAGAGACCGCCGGCGAGACGTCGGCGAGAAAGATCCGACGTAGATTTCCAATAACGATCGAATCTTTAGACGCCGATATACTCTGCATCATCTTCTCTTTTCTTGATTTATTTGACCTTGTTCACTGTTCCGTCGTCTGCAATCCCTGGTACTCACTCCAATCCCTAATTTCCATTTTGAATTCTCCATCAAAGTATAGAGGGAAAGAGGATGCTGCTTCTTTCAAGTATCCTGACCTAGTTTGAAAATTCGTGTTAACTTTTTTTTTTTTTTTGCGAATTTTCTCTATTGATGATAATTGAGGAATGCTGTAATCAAGAGGTTGAAGCTCTTACAAGCTTCATGTCGGAAGATGCATCAGCTTGGTTCGGACTTTCCCAGTAGTTCCAGGTCACTGGAACGTCCAGCTGAGATAGACGTGGAGGATTTTGCAATGAAACATCACAAGATGGGATTACTAAGGGGACGGATCGATATCGAGCGATGGGAAGCTCATTCGCACCGGTGAGGCAATGTTTCCCATTGGGTTTTCTTATTCGAAAGATTCAATTTTGCCATATTTCTAATGTCCTGTATGTCAGGGTTTCTCAGTGTCGAATGAAGAAAGGTTTGCTTCTTACTGGTGTAGGTGATAAGGTAAAACGTTCCTAGTATGAATTGGCTTTGTAACGTGCAATTTTATTACGTATTTGTCCGCTATGTGTTGTTTTATCGCTATGTGTTATCGATTTAGCATTGGCTAAGGTATTTTGACTACTTTTTTTCAGGTTATGCGCCTCTGGTCATTGAACAGCTACAAATGCATGGAAGAATACTCCCTTCCTGATGCTGCTTCCTTGATCGACTTCGATTTTGATGAGAGTAAGGTAAACCTCAAGTACACTCATGTGTAAAACCTTTTTGGCTAAATCATGTTACTCTCTTTTATAAATTGGAAATTAGAGAAACAAGCTATCTTGAGCAAGGGTAAAGCCCCTAACTTATGAATTTTATTTTTGAGATTGTTGGCTTGGTTGGTACCCGCATTAGCATATGGAGGAGAAATGGACAAAGAAGCGTTTTCCCTTCTCGTGAAGGCACATTTCCTAAGGGCCTTTGTATGCGGTATGTCAAACGATACTCATGAAATATTGAGAACCTTATTGTTTTATTTGAAATATAAGCTCATTTTAGTTGCTATAGGAGGACCAACTGATATTCCATGTTACCTGACAGTAATCACTAGCTAGCGCTTGTTAGATTGGGTTCTATCCACACTTTATAAAGCTTTGTGTTTTCTTCATCAACCAGTTACATCGACCCAGAAGCTATAGTTGGATGCGAGGATGGGACAGCTCGTGTCTTTGATATGTACAGTAAGACATGTTCGCAGATCATTAGGTAAGCTAGATATTGTGCTTCTTTTGTTGTGGAACTAGTGAAAGTTTTGGTTACGTTATTCATATTGTTTACAATTTCTTGTGAGAAGCTAAAGCAGAAATTTTCTATCAAATTTGCTAATGCTGTCCACTATCTTATTGCAGGACTCATGGTGGTCCAGTTACGTGCTTATCTTTGAGCGATAATCAACTATTTCTTAGCGGGTCATCACTCGGGAGAGTAACAGTATCTGACCCTTTGTCGGACCAACCAGTGGCTACTCTTAAATCCACAATAACTGCAGGAGGTAAACTCAAACTCCATTTCAGATTGCATTTCGAGTGAAAATGCTTAAAACAATCTCTCGTATTCTTCACAGGTATACAGACCATCTGTTTTAACCAATCCTCTAATCTCGCGTTTTCTGGAACAACCGCTGGATATGTTTCATGCTGGGACCTCAGGTATGTTAAAAAGAAAAGTCTGGGTTTGTTTAAAAGACGCAAGTACAAAAACACTATTTGGAGATGTGTTATATAACAAAGCTTTATCACAGGAAAATGAGACGGTTGTGGGAAACACGAGTGAGTCCTAATGTCGTATACTCGATTCAGCATCTGAGGAACGACGCATCGGTTATGGTTGCTGGTGGAATAGACGGTGTCTTGCGAGTGATCGATCAGAAGAGTGGAAGAGTTCTGTCTAGCTGTATAATGGGCGAGAAGGTCTCAACAACTTTGAGAAGCAACAACCAAGTGGTGGTTGAGAAAAGGCGAGGGAAAAGAGTTCCTCAAGATATCGAAATCGATAAAATCGAAAAGAAAACTCGGCCTCAAATCAGTTGCTTAGCAATGGGAATGAAGAAGATAGTAACAGCTCACAGTGGCAAATTCATCAGCGTATGGAAATTCAATCTCTGATGAATTTGAATTTCGGTTTCAATTTCCATGTCCTTTGTTACTGTTGAAGAATTATAAACGATTGTATGTGGAAAAAAAACTGGAAACAATACCGAGATAGTGATTCACAGACAAAACAGAGTGATTGTAGTGAGAATTACAAAAGTTGAAACACTTGAAACCAAAAAAAGTCTATTTAGCTGATTTCTTTGATGGCTCAGCAGATTCGGCCTTGAGGATATTAAGTTGCCCACCTTCTTTGCAAGCTGCATTAGCAGCTTTCACTTCATTGCAATGGTTTATGAATTTCGTAAGCTCCTGCTCCATTCACAAAAACAATTTTACTTACAAGTCGACTCAGATTAAGAGAGATTGAAGAAAAGAGAAAAGTACCCGATCGGTGTCTAGCTCCTTCGTGGTCTTTGATGGTTTCACGTTCCTCTTCCCTGTAACAAGAAAATGATTAAGAATCTCAGAAACTAAAAGTCGTGAGGGATTTATAGGTAAGAAAGTGAATACCTTTACGAGTTTGAACAGATTTTCCATGGCGATTTTGAGCAACAGTCTTCTTCTTCTTTTGGCCCTTGAACAGATTGCTCTTCTGCGTCATCTTCGTGCTTGTCTCTCTAGGGTTTTCTCTCGTTGCGTCTTTTGTTGTAAAACAAGAAGAAAGCAAACTATATAGCTCTTTAAGGCCCATATTATTAAGCCCATTTAACTAGAGTCTTCTTCTCTATTTGGGAGCAAGAAGATTTTCTCTAATTCGCCCAAAGACACGGTGACACTGAAAAGCGGTAAAATCCTTTCTTCTTCTTCTCCTTTGTGAAAAAAAAACCTTTTCCATTTTTTTGGAAGGTTCCTTCACAATCCTTCTTCGCTTGCCCTCGCTTTCTTCGTCTTCGTCTTCGATTTTGGTTTTGAATCTGTTACTTTTTTCCATTGTGAATGTGTTTGCGTTTTTTTTCATGCAGTCTTTTCAGTGACTTTATGACGATGCATCTGTCTCATCACTCCCGTTTGCTATGGAGAAATCTCTGTTTTCATGGTAGAATCGGAAATTCGTGCAATCGGAACTTCTCTTTCATCTCTCCTTCACTTTCCCGCACCACGAAGGTGATGCTTTGCTTATATATGTCATTTTCAAGCCTCTGGATTATTAGGTTGTGTTCTTTGCTCTTGTTATGTGACTACATCTGGAATTTTAGTACTGATTAGTGTAAGATGTAGTAGCGAGTGTAGCTTTTTCTGAATCGAAATTGAATGTTTCTTCTGTAAACTCAAAATTGATATTGTGGTTTAGTTATTCTAATCTTTATAGACTTCCTTGATGTTTTTAGTCCAATGTTGATACCAACATATGTAGAGTTCAGTACTATTGCAGTTCCACCTGTAATTTGGAAGCAGCTGTTTCTGAATACTCCAATGAGGCGGCTACTGGCGATACATGGGCTTTGAAAAGTGAAGATGTTGGTCCAAAGTCGATAAAGTATCCCTTCAAGCCAGAAGAAAGAGCTGCAAGTAGCGCTGCTTCTTCAAATGGCAGAGTGATGCTTATCGATGGGACATCCATTATTTACAGGGCTTACTATAAGCTTTTAGGTATGCTACACATGTGTTCATAGAATTGTGGTCTCACACTTACTGACTAAAGATTGGGAAAATTGCAGCAAGGTTGAATCATGGTCATCTGGCTCACGCTGATGGAAACGCGGACTGGGTTTTAACAATATTTTCAGCTCTTTCTCTTGTAAGTGAAATCATTCTTTATTGTTTCTGATATGTTCATGTGGTACTCAAATTTGATGATTGAAAAAAAAGCTTCTTGTAGCATTTTGGATGGCATTGTGTTTCTCAACTTAAGGCTTAAGTATCTCTTGTTTCCTGTTCTAACTTTAGGATTCAACTTCTTACCTCCTTTGCATTGTGTTTTCATTTGCAGCTAATTGATGTTCTGAAATTTCTCCCATCCCATGTGGCGGTATATTCCATTTACCATTTTATCTCTCATTTCTGTATCTCTGTGATAATCAGATGAAGTTCTTGTAGGTTTCTTTTTTCACATTTCCTAACTGCTTGATGTTGGATATCCCCTACTGACCTTAATTAACTGTGTCCATGCAGGTGGTGTTCGACCATGATGGTGAGTCTTAATATAAGCACACCCGTCATTGCGTTTGCCATAATTTGTTAAATTCATGGACGTCTAGCTATTTCCTGTGGTGTTTTAGGAATAGTTCAGGTTTTTTTGGGGACTTTTAGTGTCTATAGTTAACCACTTTGAGTTTGCGTGTCAGGTGATATGAAAAAATTAGTTGATAAGCCATCAATCTAGTCGTAATATGATAGTTGCCCTCTGAATTTCCTGATTATTTTACTAGAGTGTGAATGCTTGCCCGTAATCGGCTGATGCTATCTGCTTCACAAGTCATCTCTGGAGATACTATTCATTATATGTCGTCTTTCATATGATATATAATTATTGTGTTCAGCTTGTAGAATGTTGTCTACACAACTTGCCTCAAAACTGTATTGGATTTTTTTTTTTGAGAAATTGAAGTATTCAACTTCATTTGTTTCATAGTTGTTGGTAAGAACTTTCAGATTCCAATTTCTGGCCACCACTGATTTTTTTTTTTTTTGATTGGCCTAAGAGAAAGCAGATGGAGACCTTAGATAGTGATATATTTACCAAGAATTGGTTACTTGATGTTGTTACTTGATATGGAATCTTCTACTAACCTATCAAGAGAGAGTTTTCTAGTAATGCATGATAGTGGTATCTGGTAATCTGACATTAGTGCATGATAGTGGTAACTGGTAATCTGACAAATATATCATCTAGTAAGCAGGGTTATGTGGGACAAGAAGATTGAATGGTTTGTGGACCTGTATGTCTCTAGTTAACTCTTCTTTGACAAAATAGAGCCTTGTTTCAGGAGTTCCTTATGGCAGTACTTCTAATTCATCAAACGGTTATCGTTCTGCAAAAGGTAAACTCGATGTCCTTAGTCAAACTACAATTAATAATATTAGTTAGATCAGTTGACAGTATAAGAAATGGATTTTTTGCATGGGAGTTAAGATAGCATGCTGACTTGATAGTGATAAATGCAACATCACCGCTAAGGATTTCATATGCTACACAAGCCTTCAGTACATTGTTTCTATAAAGTTTTACTTGTAGTTTGAACTGATCTCCTGCCGTGTGTCTAAGAGAAGTTATTCTAAATATAATGGCTTACTTGCCAAGGGTGACATTTGAAGTGAAATGTTAGCTTTGTCCTCCTTTGGGTTGTTTGCTTGCAGCTTTTTAGCAGTCATAAACTATGGTGAAGAGAGTGGGTCGTAAGCGCTTCTATGGCAATCATTTGCGATATATAAAGTAGAACTTAGGTCACTTCCTATCACGATGGTCCAGTTTGATGATGGACACTAAATTGATTTCTAAATATATATGTTGCCGATGGGGCATATCTATGTTGCCAAATTGCCTATAGGGCCTAGTTAGCTGCATTCCTCAGTCTGCTGTTGTCTTTTGCTGTTACTGTTTTGTACATAGATATGTATATCCAAAAAAACCCTCTACTTCTAAGTGATGAGAACGTTTGACTCCTCATAATTGTGAATTATGCTTTTCTTTTCTCCCTTTCCTTTGTGCAGAGTGTAGGGGATGATTTTGTTATGTGCTTTATTCTGTGTTTTAAAATTTACAGGCATGAACTTCCGTCATACTCTATACCCTGCCTATAAAAGTAATCGTCCTCCCACACCTGATACCATAGTACAAGGACTTCAATATCTCAAAGCATCCATCAAGGCAATGTCTATAAAGGTTATAGAGGTAAATCATACACATGATTTCCAATTTTCCTTTTATTGTGATGATTACTCACTAATGTGTAGAAATTCTATGAAGACAGGTGCCAGGTGTAGAAGCTGATGATGTTATTGGAACGCTGGCTATGCGAAGCATTGCTGACGGTTTCAAAGTAACATTTTCAGCTACTTAAGAATTGTTTCTGCTTATTTAATGCTCAGGGCCTGTTCAATTTGTCCTTTTCCTAGTTGCGGACTGAACATATGTTTGTTGCCACCTTACAGGTTCGAGTTGTCTCTCCAGACAAAGACTTCTTTCAGATTCTTTCTCCTTCGCTGCGTCTTCTTCGATTAACACCACGGGGATCAGAGTAAGAAATTCATGTTAGATGAACTGTTGTCTCATTATAGAATATCGCGTAATATAGAAACATTTGCTGCGTCTTTTTTCGCTCACTGGTGTCAACACTACCGCTTCTTATCTCCAGGATGGCTTCTTTTGGAATAGAAGATTTTGCTAAAAAGTTTGGAAATTTGGAGCCAGCACAGTTTGTTGATTTCATCTCCCTTGTTGGAGACAAGTCTGATAATATTCCAGGTTACGCTCACCTCCTCTGACCTTACGAAAGTGTTTCTGATATTCTTTTCTAGACATGTTCCTCTCATAGCTGCTTTCGTTAATTTGGCTAAATACAAAAAAAGTAGCAAAAGTGCACCCAGAGAATGGCTAAAGTGATCTAATGATGTGTGTGCTATGTGCAGGAGTTGATGGAATTGGGAATGTGCATGCAGTGGAACTGATATCTAGGTTTGGTAAGTCATTGACTCGTATACTATATGCATTGATTTATGCCCCATGTTCCCTGTTAATCACTCTTATTGTATTATCAGGTACTTTGGAGAATCTGTTGCAGTCTATTGATGAGATCAAGGTAGGGCGAATAAAAGAGGTGAGTGAAATGGTGTTGCATAGGCAAGCTAATGCTTCTGTGATAAGCAAGGCCTAATTTTACTCTCTTGCTTTCTTTGCAACAGACCCTAATAGCTAACGCAGATCAAGCCATTCTAAGCAAGAAGTTGGTATGTTTTTGTCCTTTTCTTGTTCGTTTCAGCTGTTGAGTTTCCATAATGTAGGGATGATGAATCTTTGTTAAATGGCAGGCACTGTTACGGTCTGATCTCCCAGATTACATAGTACCGTTCGACACGAGAGATCTTACTTTTAAGAAACCAGAGGTTTGTGTAACGATAATCTAGTGAAAAAGGCTTACATAATTACATATACTACAATATACTAATTGTGAAAAAGAGAAAGAAGGAAAGAGAGATAAGAGAGGAAATTTGTGATGTGTGCAGGATAATGGGGAGAAATTGAGGAGCCTGTTAATCGCAATTGCGGATTACGCAGAAGGATTTTCAGCTGATCCAGTCATCAGAAGAGCTTTCAATTTGTGGGAGAGTCTGGAAGGAAGGTCATGATGATATTTTTTTTTTTATGCATCTTTTTCTTACTCTTGCTTTTTTTTTTTTGGTACATAGAAGTTAGAACAGAGTAAGCTCAAGTTTAGATGTTCTCTTTAAAAAAAGACATTAAAGGTAGAGACACTTGAACAATCCTATTGTAAAATCATGCTATATTGAAATTAGCGTGAATGAAATTGATGCTGGTTTGGAAGCTTAGAAGGGATTGTTGGAAGCTTCCATTACATTGATAACTTCAAACCTCCCATGAACCTATCAAAATAGCTGTCTGAAACTCTGTTCATTTTTGCCAAAAACAGAAGTCTTTTCTGTCTGTTACATGAAGAGGTAAAAGATTGTTTCAAAATATAATTTGGAGATCTGTTAGGGGCAAGTTGGTGTTTTATTATTCTTATGAAACGTACGCGTTAGAGACTCCACCCATTGACATTACACTACAAGAGCCAGTCAGTGTCAATCAAATCATAACTTGCTCAAATTTCCAGTTTGGTACTTCGCAAGTAAAAGAACACTTGAATAACAAAGATTTCTTCATTCACACTTTTAAGAAACAAAGAGAGGGAAGGCCTTTTTTTTACCATTCTCTCTCTCTCCCGTAGAAAGACATGAAATACACAAAGCAAAAGCCGATTTGGCCAACTTTGATAGTTTTTGCTCTCACTTGACTATTTACAATTTTGTTTACACCCATGTAAAAAAAACACACCCTTTTTGGATGATTGAAAACGAAACACACACAGAGAGTTTCATCTTATTTGTCACACACTCTTCTTCGAGCGCCAACACAAACTTCTTCTAAAAAACCTTCCTGTAACCTGAAACCTAAAAACAACAACACAAGAAAGAAGATGATTAGCCACAATTTTCTTGCAAATTTTCAAATCAAGATTTTCAGGGATGGTTTTCAATTCAATTCACCTAAATTTACTTTGTTCACTGATTTCTCAATCCCTGAAGATCACAGCATCAGCTATCTCCATCAATGGTTGCAATGAATCCGGCGAGAATTTTCTCGCGAAGAAGTAATCTAAACTTGAATTAGATCTCCTCAACGAGTGAATCAGCTGAGGCGAAACCTCGGAAGCACCGTACGTGTGAGGATGACCACCGACGCTTCCGGTCCAATCAACACGAGTGAGTGTGAAGTGGCTACAACCTTTAGGATCCTCAAGAGACAACAAAGTCGGGAAATAGTGTTCTTCAGGGTAACAAGACTCTGTATCAACGCACGGTAATCTGAATTTCCTCCATAGTTTCCTCTCTTTGATCACAACCAAAGCATGACGTTTCGCAAGAACGAAGAATTGGGATCCAACACGGAAATCTTCGTACCGAATCTCCGGTAACATCGCGTCGTCTCCTCTCGCGTTGTATCGTTTCGGGAGGAAAGGCTCATCGGAGAGGATCTCGATGAAGCTGCTAGGGTTAGAAGAAGAAGAAGAAGAGGATCGATCTGAGAAGAGGTGATTGTATATGTAAGGGAAAGAATGGAGAGGGATACAGTGTTGAGAGACGAGAGCGAAATAGAGATTGTTAGGATCGTCGATAATCGCACGAGCTAACAATCGACGTTCCGCTGCGATTAACGTCGGAGAAGCTCGTGCGGTTTTCTTCGCCGGGATGAATTTAGCTTTGATCGATGACGACGAATCGAGTAACGGAGATACACCGGAAGAAGGATCTGCGTGGATGTAAACGTTGTAGAGATCTTCGTGACCTTGGAAGAAGGTTTCCCAAAGAGGCAAGAAAGTGAGATCTGAGTTTGTTAGGAAGAGAAACGCGATCTTAGGTCGAGGAATCGGTGAGAGAGAGATTAGACGACGGTTGTTGGAGGATGAGACGGCGGCGCGGTGGAAGAGAGAGAGGTCGTCGAGTTCATCGGCGGTTGAAAGGAGATTTTGGTGGCGAGAGGAAGAGAGAAGGATGTGTGGAGAGAGGAAGAAGAGGAAGAAGAGAAGAGAAAGAGAGAGGAAAAGCGTAAGAGAATAAACGAGAGTAGAAGAAGAAAACATCTCTTGAAAACAATACACAGACACAGAGAGAAAACAGAATTAGAAATTTTCCAGAGGAAGAAGAAGATGATTGATTGGATTGATTGAAGAATTAAAAAGGAAAATGAAAAGGGAATTATGACGTCAGCAAATGTGGGGACACGTGGAAAAATAATTTAAAATATTTTTGGTCGACACAGTTGCTCTATCGCTATTTGTTACGTGGGGTCTCTCTGTCTCTTCTCTCTCTGTTTAAATATTGAAGACTTTGATACGGTTTTTTCAGCAACAAATTTAAAATTTTCTGAACATATCTTATTAATCTAATAATAGGATCAGAAAAAAAGATAGGGACAATGAGAGTCTTCTTCTTTAAAAAAGAGAATCTTGACTTTATTTTATTTTATTTTATTGTTTTCTTCTTATCCACCGAGTCGTCATCGTTTATCTCACAAGTCATCATAGTAATGTATTGTGTGTGAATTCCAAAAGATCGAGTTGGATAGATTGCATAAAATCACAAATGATCTGCTCGGGGCAGGGTTGAAAGTGTCCGGACACAAGACCGATTATCTCATATTGAATAGGGACAAAAATATTTGATCCCTATCCAAAATTCGAATCTGAATCAGAACCCTAACCCTATCCAAAATATTCGATCCCGATGAATTTATGTTCTAAAAAAATATCCGAATGAATCTTAAGAACTATTTCGGGTATGGGTATCGGGTAATATATGATCCGAACCAAAATCGAAAGTAGTATCCGAATGAAGTTAAGTAGATCTATCCATCCTTTTTTATTTTATTTTGGGTAATTTGGATAAATCGGAGTACTTTCCGAGAGTTTGGATAGTTTGTATACCGAATTTTTTGGATAATTTGGATACTTTCAAATATTTTTAGACATTTTGGGGTAATTTCAGGGATTTTTACTGGGTTTTCAGATAGTTCAAAGACTTTCGAGTACTTTTGAATACTTTTGGTTAATATTTTTTTTGAATTTTTTGATAATTTTGGGTATTAAGTAAAACCCGATCCTAACCGAACCCGTAGAGAACCGGACAGAATTCGATCCGAAAATTGTAAATACTTGAACTTAGATATACAGTATACCGAAAAACCTGACCTAAACCAAAAAAGTACAATTTATTTTTCTTATCTTACTTCAGCGTTGAATCGGACAGTGCGTTAGATATATACCGTATACGTATAAATTTGTGTTATTATTTGGATCGTTCTGCCATTTATCGCTTCCGTTTGGAGTTTGTGTGCGTTGATTAGATCTGTCCACCCATCTTTGTCCTCATCCTATCAATATTCAGATATTTTTTCTCACTCACTTTTGATTCTCAAAACAACAATTTTCTTCAATTATTTTATTCACCTTCTCTCATGGCGGTTCTCTCCACCTTCTACCACCCACTCTACACACACCACAACCACCGTACAAAGAGACAAGCCCGAAGCAGACACGCTATCAGATTCCTGACTGTGACGTCTTGTCGGAAGCAGAAATCACCGGACGAGAGCGAAGGACTGATCCAAAGAACAGTGGCAAAGATTGTTTTAGAGGCTGAGAAGATTGGGAAGATGATGAAGCCAGAGAAGAAAGGAGACATTAAGGATTTGATGCTTATGAGTATCTCTTTTGCAGTTTATGTTTATATCTCTCAGCTAATGGTTTGTGCTTACTTCGCCTGGCGACATGTCAATCTCCCCAATCCCTCATGGTAGTTTAGCTTACTTACTTCTACCCCAATTCTTAATTGGGTTTTGTAAATTCTTCACATAAATCATTAATAAAGATTAAAAGATTCCATTGCAACATAGAAGAAATGAGAGTTGATCATTTCACTTTTGGTCTTTTTTATAGTTTAACTTCGTTAAAAAAAAAAAAAAAGCTTTCTTCATACCTTAATCTGCTTTAACTCTGTGACGTCGAAAGATCCGGCTTAAAAGAGAAACCAACCATTGCCATAACATTATCAACCAGTTACGGCTCTTTGCCTTAGCATTACCTTCTTCTCTCCCTCCAAATATTCCTTTGTACATCTCTTTTTGCTTTTGGTACACAGCTTTCTCTTGCTCTGCAACTGCTCTTAGCTCTCTTCTAATCGCTACGTCATCGGGAGCATACTTTTGTGCTTTTCGGAAATCATCACGAGCTGAATCCATCTGTCCTAGCTCTGCCTTCGCCTTCCCTCTTCTGAACAACGCTTTTGGATTTTTCTCATCTTCTGTCAACACCTGACAAGTTTTTTACAGCTTTGATTAGATTTCAAGAAACCCGATACGAAAAATTATGATCTCTTTCAAATGAATGTCTTGATGGGTCTCACAATGTTGCAGTGACCAATCGCTTCATCGTATCGTTTCAGCTTGATCAGGCAAGCTGCTATGTTTAGGTGACACGGGTTCTTAACTGCCAACGCCATATCTTGGTACTTCCCATACAGCTGAAACATAAAATCGTCACCCATGTATGCAATGGCCTGAGACAGAAAATCCATGACTTGTTAAGAGCCGAAAGAAGAAACAAGAGCCTCGAGCAGACTCACGGAGTATGCCTGAAAACCAAAACTTTGACCGTAATTGTTAGGAAAACAGACAGATCCATAACCATTTCATACTGCTGCATGGCCTCCTCTAGTTTATCCTCCTTAAACAGAGCATTCCCATCCATTTTCCTTCTGTCTGCTGCACCAATCCTTTCCTCCACAGTCATATCACCGCGAGCCTTTCCCTGTACAATCCATCCTCTAAGTCAGCTGTAAGATTGAGCTTGGGAAAAAGCTTGGTGTTGTGGACTTTCAGGATAGGGAAACAAGACACTATCAGATGACGTTGAAGAAATAAACTTGCCTCTTTTGTTTCATCAAATCCAATAACTTCAACCTCATATAACAAGTCCGCCATAGGTGGAACGTTCGGAAAAGAAAAGTTTCCTTCTTTCCCATATCCCAATTCCCAGCCAACATGCACGAGTGCACGTTCACCAGACTTCATGCTAGAAACACCGATGGCCAAACCGGCCAGTTCTTTTTTCTCTGTCTCACAGACAGCATTTCACTACGTAGTCCACAATCTCGTTTAAAAAGTTTCTATAGTTCTTTGGAGCAAAAAAAAAACTCAATTTCTTTCCTCCCAAATATAATTTTTCAATAGGTTCACATGCAAAGCAAGCTGACTCAGCAATTTACCAATGATGGTGCATCCAACGAGAAAGAGGTGTAGAGTTAGAGTATATAACTGATAGCCACATACCTTTTCCTAGAACCAATTCAATAGGCTGCTGCTCTTTCCTTGTATCCTCAAACTTATGCTGCGTGTGTTTAGTCCACGCCCTATAGTGCACTATGGCCAATATGAATTTGGTCAGATAGAAAATTCAAACAAATGGATAACCTTGTAGAAGATTTTCTCAAGGACACGTTGGCTTAAGTGTTCCTCACCAACCATCAAACCCAGAGAAAACATGTCATGTAATTGTTTTATCAATAACCAGCAGCTCACCAAACTTATACCACATGTCAACCCTATTCTACGCAAAGAACCCTCTTATAGCACGATAATTGCAATTTCATATCAAGGATAACAACTAACAAAATTCCTGAACTCAATCAAGAGACTCCACCACAGAAAGGAAGATAAATCAGTAACAATAAGTACAAGAAAAAACCAGTAAGGCCAAAACTTTTTAAAGGGAACTTAGAGCATCTGATCAAGAGAAAGCTAAGAGAGCTTACAGAAGCATGTCGAGTACTTGGATGGTTTGGAACCGTGACCTTCCTTTATTATCTGCTTACTGACTTTCTCATCCAGAACCTCAGCTTCACTATCAACTTTAGGGGGAACACTATCATCTTGAGAAGGCTCACCATGCACAACAGCACTACCTTCAGTAACTATTTCGTTCTCTTGGTCTTGAGCCAAATGATACAGTAGGAAAATATAGCAGTCATTCTCCGTTCTTAACAAATAATCAGAAGTTATTTCCTCCAGCATAAATCTTATAAATATTTCAAGATCACAATATGATATAAACTAAAGCAGTTCACTTAATTTCAAAAGCAGTTTATCATCTTAAGAAAAATTCTTCCACTCTACACAAAGCATTCAATTGAATATGGAAACAGAAAAACTCCAAATTTTCTATGAAACAAAAGATGTATTTGTGGCTAATAACTCTGAAACCGAACATAGTGGAGTCAAAGCATTCAGAGAAGAGAATAAATAGCACCAGAAAGGAGAGAAATTATTATGTACCATGTGTTTCACTTTGCTGCTCAAGAGATTCATCCATTATATCCCAATCCAAGCTTCGATCCTGAATCAGAAGAGAGAAGTGTTACGAATGATTATACAAGAAGCCTTCCAAGTTAAACTATTTCATGATCGCCATTGACATACCCCAGAACTGAACTACACATAGACATTCATTACAATGATTTGTTATATGAAACGGTAATTTGACAAACTATACTCTCGATTTCCAGAAACTAATGGAGAATAAGATTTCAAGCATCGAACCCAGAAAGACTCAGAGATCAAAGCTCATAAAACACATGGTCGAAGTCAGCTAATGGAAGCATTTCATTCAAAACAAAAATCAAGTGTTTGTCATCAATATAGCGGAAAGTAAAGAAGAAAGAGTTTGTGGATTTAGAGAAGAGGAGAGTAAGAGAACTTACAGAGTAGTAGAAGCGAAAAGCTCAGAGAAAGTCTGAATCGTCTTCGTTGAAATCACCCACGAACGCTACTCTCGGATCGAGAGATCTACTAGAGTCTAGACAGACGACGAATGGTTTTAAGTAAAATAACAAAAAAGACCTTCAACTTTTCACTTTAAGTCACCGTGAACCGTGAACTTATCAAAATCTTTCAAAAGAGCCTCTAATATTTTTAACGGAAGTCCAAACATATGGATAACGGAAGAATTGGACCCGTTAACAGACCAACCGTGCAACTCAAACTGATCCTTAGAATTTGTTTTCTTCTTAAAGATCTTTTAATTTGTTTTGAACCCTAATTTTTAGGGGAATGATTCGATACAGCAATCATTGTATAATGTTCTAAAATTAAAAATATTAGCTTTTTTTCATAAACAAAATGTAAGAGGAAACTTCGTATCATATTAGATGATTTTTTATAGAGTTTTTTGTGTCTCAAATTAGATGATGTTTTAAGTTTTCAAAGTAAAATTAATTATGTTTTTGTTGTTTTTGACTCTTTAAATTTTGCAGATTAATTTTCTATTGGTTGAATTGTATTGGAATTGGTGGTTTTATGTTGAAAAATAGAAAATTAAATAATTTTTTAATTTGTGTGTAGAAACCTTAAAAATTATTTAAAATGATACAAATGGAGTATATAACATGTGTTATTTGGGCTATGTGATGGAGGGATCAAAGAAGATAAATGCAAAGCTCTTATTTAGTCTTGGAATGCCTATGAACGTTGAGATCGAAGGATCTAGCCGGAATAAAGAAGAAAAGAGTTAAAAGCTTTTGTTGATAATTCAATAAAAGGTGTCCTTACAATAAAGAAGATGATTTCTATTTATAGAGAGCTAAACGTCAAAAGCCTAGTAAATATAGGAGTCCTATAACTAATAAGGATTATCCCAAAAGTCGTTCTTATCTAGTTAAAAAGAAAAGAAGAAAACCAAAACAAAAGGAATAAAAACATGATGATAATAGCTTGCATCACTATGGAAAACATCCACTTCCATAGATATATATAACAAAGTGATCTTTGCTGCTGAAGCTGTTGTAACCGGTGGGTGCGACTATGAGAAACAAAACTTGGCCTTCTTTTACTTCTCAAGGCAATGCTATTTTGGACATTTTAAAGAATTTTTTGGATTGAGAATTGGAAAGTGTGTCAAAGAGAGCCAATAGAGGAACCTTTCTTATTACACAAAGTGTGACAAAGGATCATCGTTCTTAATCTTATGTCGCTTATGGTTATCCGGAGTGGCTACAAGAATGTTTTGAGAGTGGGAAAGCATTTTATTTTGTTTAGGTTATTGACTGCTCATGTGTATTGAGCCTGATTTTTTGTTGTTGTAACTTGTAAGAAATGTTTATTATTAACTAGTGAAAACCACGCGTTGCGCAGAACAACTATTTAGATAATTTTTAAAACTATATATATATATATACTAAAATTGATATACATAAATGATGTTTAAGATTTATGCTCACAATTTCTATTTATACAAATTCAAACATCATTTTCAAATGTTTAATATGAAAGTGAACCATATGATGATATATATAAATATTTTCATTTGAATACTATATTTTCAGTTTTGCTCTAGAATTTAACGTATTTTTTTGGAATCTTTTCGTTATAGTCCGTGTCCACTATTGAAAAAAAAATGTTGAGTCCATACGTGACCGGAAAGATAAAATTTATAAAGTGAAATATGCAATAATTTATAGATAATTTTTTTTTTAAATTATTGATCACATATTTGGTTTACAGAATTTGATTTTTATATTATCTAAATTTATACAGCTTCTACAATTTTTTTTAAAAAATGATAGTTTTTTTTAATATAAATTTATTTTTTATTCATATCTTTATGAGTATTTGGATAAAATACTCTATATAAAAATCAATATCGTATGTGACATAAAAAAAAATTTTAGTTTTTTCAAAACTTTTTTTTTTACCTATCAATAAATGAAGTTCATAACATTTTTTTAAAAATTGCATTTTCTAATATTAGTTGCATAGAGAAAAAATCTAGTACAGAATTGTCAATGGTGTGTCAAGATAAGTTAAATTTGGCCTAAACTTACAAAATTGTTGTATTAATTATTGATATTTAATACCATACGTTACAAAATATTGATATACCAAACATGATATAAAATTATATAATGACATTATGACATGTCGCCAATACAAAAAAAAACATCAGAACATCTTATATACTTTTTTTAATTAGTTTAGTATAGAATAATTTAATTTTAATATAAGATATACTCTTAATATACTTGATTACAAAAAAAGATAAAACAACAAAAAAAAAAGTTAAAAATATGTATTTTTTAAATATGATAGTTTTCCGAAAATTCTAATTAAGAAAAATTTAAAGAATTTGAAAAGAGATATTGAAAAAAAATCAATTATCTATTAGAATATGGTTTTACATATTTTTAATTAATTTATGAAGATAATTTGATGTTAATTAAATGTTTACTTTAAGTTAATATATTGCTATCATATTTTTATTTTAAAGAATCAATGCAAAAATTCTAAAATCTAGAGGGACAAATGTCAAATTTAAGTAAAAATAAGATATTAAATATAAAAAATTGTTAACACCAAAAGTGACATGTGGCAATCTCTCAAAGCTTCACTTAGAGAAAATATTAAAATATTATATTAGATTATAAAAAAAAAAAGACATGTTTAGGTTATTGACTGCTCTTGTGTATTGAGCCTGATTTTTGGTTGTTGTAACTTGTAAGACATGTTTATTATTAATTATAAAAAAAAAAAAAACAAGACATGTTTATTGTCAAGCTTCTCTAGATGTTTGTAATTGGTTGTTTTGGTTGATTATTATCAATATAAAAGGAATAGATGACAAAAAAAGAAGAAGAGAGTAGTAGCAATCTTGGTTTCTTAGTAAACAGACATGTATTATTATTGTATTCTTCGTGCCATAATTATTTTAGATATAGAACACTATATCATTAGAATATTGTAATTAAATATCTCAACTTGTCATGTTTGTTTTCACCGACTTGGATGATGAAAATGATGAATGAACGGTGAAGAAGATGGGGAGAGAAGGAGCGTGAAAAAAGGGATACAAAAGAGTCTCCACCAATTTCTGAGTAAAAAACAATCACATCCTCTCATTTTCAAACCCCTAAACCAAATTGTATACTGAAACAAAAAAAAAACAAAACACAAATCGAAAAAGCTTTCTTCTTCTCCAAGAAACAATAAGCCACAAAATACACACGAACGACTAAGACGACTAGGGAGAGATAGACAAAAAGACAATGAATTCAACTACAACAAAAAACGTATGTGGAGACAAATGGTACCTTAACCTAGACAAGCCTGAAGAGGCATTGAAGTTTCTTGGATTCATCGCCATTTTCGTCATCCGAACTCTCCTCCATCATCTCATGAAGCCTCTAGGCCAACCTTACCTCACCACCGATTTCGCGGTATGTCAATCTCTCTTCTTTTTATCTATTTTTGATGATTTTTCAATACTAACTCAAAACTTTTGTATGCATCAGATAGGGTTGATTCTAGGTAATCTTCCCAAGTTTCGAGAGGCATTTTCGGGGCCTTATTCCGTAACCCTGAACAACATTATCGAATTCGGAATGATTTGTCATATGTTTGTGATGGGTCTCGAGATGAATCCAAGTGTTCTTCTTAGACCACCAACCAAAGATGCATTCATAGCATACACAAGCATGTTCACAACCTTTGTTCTTGCCTTTGCCACAACTCCATTCCTCCATTATACCAAAACCGCGCCTTTCATTTTCTCCCTCGCTCTCTCCCTGATGGCCTCAAGCACTGGTTCTCCTATCCTCACACGCGTCATCTCAAATCTCAAAATCAGAAAATCGGATCTTGGCAAGCTTGCTTCAGCAGCAGGTGTCCACACAGACATGATCTCTACTTTGTTTTATTGCTTTGGTTTCATTTTCTTTCCTACAGAGAAACCTCTGCCTCGTCCTCTCCACAGATTCTTCAGAGCCCTCCTCATGTTTTGTCTCTTCCTCGCTCAAGTCACTTTCACTTCCATTGTATCCCCAATCTTTCTTAATTGGGTCAACAATGAGAATCCTGAAGGCAAACCACTCAAAGGATCTCACCTCGTTATGTCCCTCGCATTTGTTGTCTTGATCTGCAGTTTCCCAACCTGGCCACCTGAATCAATGTACAACCCGATCCTCAGCGCGTTCACGGCTGGTCTATTCCTTCCAAACCAAGGAAGAATGTCGAAATGGATCATCAACAAAATCAATTACTTGCTCAGCACGGTCTTTTACCCTATCTTCTTCTTCTGGGTAGGATTCATTATCCACATGAGAAACTTTGACATTACAGATAAAATGGCGTGGGCGAGGTTCTTTGCCCTTCTAGCCACTGTAATAGCCGGAAAAGTCACCGGAACGGTTTTGTGTGGTGTACTACTCGGATATCATGTCCCGGAAACTGCATCCCTAGGACTGCTTCTAACCACCAAAGGCCATTTTCATGTCTACTTAGCCGCCTTAGCCATTCGGGTAAACATCGAACTTTATCTTTAAAACATTATTATCGTTTTACCCAATTTGTTGATCTTCCGATGCAAATGCAGACAAACAGGGTGAAAAACACGACCGGCGCAATGATCATTTTAGTCATTGTTCTCACAGTGGTCTACTCTCCATTTGTGGTCATGGACATTATCAAACGCGCAAGAAAGCGAGTGCCTGTACATATCATGGCGCTACAGTGGCTCGATCCAACAACTGAGCTTCGGATCTTGATCGGTCTCCACGGTCCACACAACATCGGTTCCACGCTTAACCTTATGGAGATCTGCCATGGAGGACGTGAGCCAGGTTCCATATTCTATGCGACTGACATGGTTGAGCTGACTGATGAGATTGCAGCCACACTGAAAAAGGGTGGAGGAGCGGGTCAGAGTAACGATCACGTGACGATAACGGATAGGTCGGTGACGGATATGAGAGAGAGTATAACGGCAGCTGTGAATGGGTATGGAGAGCTTCGCAACGGACAAGGTGTGACAGTACGGCGAATGCTGGCTTTGTCAACGTTTATGACCATGGCGCACGACGTCTGCGGATTGGCTGATGAACTTATGGTTTCCATCATCATTCTACCGTTCCATAAACGACTGAATCCTGATGGCACTCTTGACGCTGGTCACGCCGGGTTCCGCCATGTGAACCGCAAGGTAATCGTTTTCTTTATGATTCAGTTCCTTTCTACTTTGCTAGTCATTGAAGAATCAGAGATATGATTTGGCTTTTGCGAGTGCAGATTCTGAAGAACGCACCTTGTTCGATTGGAATTCTCGTGGATAGGTCGTTCGGGCAAACAGAAGAGGCATGGAGACCAGGAGCGTCCATGGACATTGCTATTATATTCATAGGTGGCAGAGACGACCGAGAGGCACTAGCCTTTGCGGCACAAGTGGCTCGACACCCTGCTGTGAAATTAAATGTGATACGTTTCTTGGAAGACAAGAGCTCTCAAAACGCACAGAAACGCAGCAGTATCCTCAACAGAGCGAGCGTGGTAGAGCAGGAGGAGGAAATGAAGCTTGATGATGAGTGTTTTGCTGAGTTCTACGAAAGATATATAGCTAGAGGAGGAAGAGTGTCTTACATGGAGAAGCATCTCACCAACTCCTCTGAGACTTTCACAGCTCTTAAATCATTGGATGGAGAGTATGGGCTGGTGATTGTTGGAAGAGGAGGAGGAAGGGCGAGTAGCGGGTTGACCACTGGCCTCAACGACTGGCAACAATGTCCAGAGCTTGGTCCCATAGGCGATGTTCTTTCCGGCTCAGATTTCTCACACAACACATCTATGTTGATTATTCAGCAGCAGCGTACAAGAGGTCAGCTAGAAGGGCTTCATGATGATTTCACCATCCTGTGAATATCTGTTCAAATGCACTTAGTAGCTCGGAAGAGTAGTAGCTTCACTGTACCAGCTCTTAAAGAGACTCTGTACAATAGTTCATGCATTAAGTGGTTTTTGTTTAGATAGAATGGTAAAAAGAAGATGTATAGAGTGGTAAAATGAAGATGTAATGTTAAGCATTACTTCTGAGCAGCCTGAAACATTATCCAAAACAAATTACATGACGATTTGTTTCTGATTTATACAAGCACAATTAGGGAAAATTTCACAGGATCATTATAAGTCTTGCGGTTGGTGCTTAGATAAGGACAACGTGAAACGTTTTTCCGAAGTGCCTATGAAGAACTCTGGGTTCCTTAGTACTGAGCCGAAAACTTGGCTACCTCTGCCTGTAAACACAGAAGGGTAAAGCATAAGGCAAGGCGTATAACACAACATCAATAGCATTTGATATTCGTCTAGCAAACAACTCAATCATAGTGAAAGAAGAGCAACCTGATGCTATCTCTACCAAATGAGTTTCATATAATAAAATCTGATCAGTACTCTGGAGAAGAGAGAAAGTCTTTGGTACCTCAAATTGGCTCTTGAGAAAGTCAAGCTCCTTGTCCAGGTCATTGATGGCCTGATTGTATGCTTGCATCGGGGAAGACTGGCTTGTAGTGTGAATCTGCAAACAAGAACCAATTCCACACTTAAAACAACAACATCCAAGGTAGTTCAATGAGTTCTTAATCTGAATCCTAACACAATTCAGAAGACAAGGCAAGGAGCTTAAACCAAAAAATTCTTTACATTTTCCAAAAAGATCGACACTTTTTCTAAGTTCCTAAACTAATACTTGATCCCAATTCAAAGCAATTTAGAAAATTTTGACTTACCCTCACGATGATTTTGTACTTGAGCGGATGAGGCAATTGGTATCCAGCAAACAAAACATTCTCGTCACGGTGCAGCTGCCTGATTAAACAAAAACAAAAAACTCAGAACAAAGTTGGATTTCTTCTAAGAAAAAGAACAAGAAAACTCAAAAACTCAAACTAAAAGAGACAGAGAGACGTACATGCGGACAATGTTTCCAATCGTATGGTCTTCTCTCTCAATCGTAAACGAAGCAGCATTGATGATCTTCGTATCCCTATCATAAGAAACCCTAGAACACAGCAAAAAAACCGAGAAGAAGAAATTTAGCCACAGTAATCACACGAAGATGAGATTCGAAATTAAGCTTCTCTTTACTTTTTGGTGCCTTCAGGGACCACGAATCGCTCGTATCGGTCTGGAGCATTCATGGCTAATCGGAGATTTTCGCTTTCGTTAACACTCGCCGCAGAGAGACAGTCTCGAGGAAGAAGGGTTCTTCAGTTTTCTCTCTCTGACCAACGAAATTGAAAACCCACGACGTCGTTTTTGTCTATATGCGTTAAAAAAAAGGGAAAAAAATCCGAGTTCCACGTGTTTCACTCTTATTGGTTGATAGCCTTTGGGTCGGATCGGGGGGGCTGATAAAAACCCTTATTCACAAACTCTTAAAATATTACAGTTTAGTACTCTATAGTTTAAGTTATTTACATAAAAAGAGCGTGTGATTTAATTGGGGAAGAGACCTAACAACAAAATTCATTTATCAGATCCCTAAAAATCGAACCCGAACGCGTAAAAAACTTGAAAACCGACTATGGCCTTTCACGTAGCTTGTCCAATTACATGGTATTTTTTTTCTTTCTCTATACTTTTTTTTTTTTGTTTCGCGCCTCCTAAAGCTTCCCTTTTGTTTGTTTTACTTATCGAATTGTTCTAATTGGGTTTTTTTGGGGTTTACTTTCTTCTTTCTTTATTCGCAGCCGGAAAATTTGCTTCTGCTTGTTGGGGTTTCCTCGGAATCTTCATGGTAAGGGAGTCAAGGATGTGTTTATCAACGAGATCCAATCTCTCGATGAGTTTTTGCGAAGCCCTTGGGATCCTGAGGTTTCCAAGGAGGGTACCGTTCAGATCCATGTGCCTAAACTTGATGTCTTCGATACTGGTCCTCGCATTGCGGCTAGAGATGTTGTTCGTGTTGGGAATGATTCGGCTATGGAGGTTGCTGCTTCTTCGGTTTCGGTACAGCCTAACCGTTTGGTGTTGCAGAGGAAAGTAGCCGATGATTGTGCTGCTGCTAAATCCGGTTCTGGTGACTTAGAGGTGTGATTCCTGCTTCTGGTTATTTGTATGGTTACTGCTAATTCGTTGAACTGAACGTGTATGTTGGTAACTTGAGAATTTTGTTGCACATGGATATGGTTATGATATTGCAGCCTTTGTTTGATGATGCAGTGAAACATTATATGTAGTAGCATCGTCATGTGTGTAGGTCAGTAATGTTGATAAACTGTTTTCGTTTGTGTTTTGGTTGGGTTCTGCCCTTACAGGTTCCTGTCAAAGAGGTCAATGGAGAAGATCATGACCATCACGGTGCAAGTATTACTTGTCACATTTGCTATTCTGTTGAAATTGGGAGGAGTGAGAAAGCGGCGAAGATGCTTTCTTGCCAAAGTTGTGGCAAGAAGTATCATAGAAACTGCTTGAAGCCTTGGGCTCAACATAGAGGTATCTTTTTCATATTATTGCGATGGTTATGAGTCTTGTGCGTAGATTCTTATAGCGGATTTTGCTGGCAGATTTATTTAACTGGAGCTCTTGGGCTTGCCCCTCTTGTCGGATCTGTGAGGTTAGTTCGCACTCAACTTTGTGCTTAGTGACTAATCGTTGGCATTTACTATTCATGCTCTTTACATGTTGGTCTACAAGGACTTTTCCTCATGAAAGTATCTGATATATCATGGGTCATGAGAGATTGATTATGAACATTTTAATTAAATTGTTTGACTGCCTCTAGACAGAAGTAACAGGTTGCTTATCCTGTACATTCTCTTTATTATGTTTTCCTTTAGGCCTGTGGAACTTTAGGGGATCCAAAGAAGTTGATGTTCTGCAAAAGATGTGATGATGCATATCATTGTGATTGCCAACAGCCTCGGCACAAGGTATAATATTTGTTGCTTCTATATAACGTTCTCATCTTGTCTTTGCTCTTTTACAAATTGATTTATTTTCATCCTTGGATGTTTCAGAATGTTAGTTCTGGACCCTATTTGTGTCCCAAACACACTAAATGTTACAGCTGTGGGTCTAAAGTCCCTGGGAACGGCCAGAGCTTACGGTATCTAAAGTTTTTGCTTTGTGATGTATACTTTTAATTGATTCATTTAAAGTGCACTCGATTGCTTATCGTTCCTTTTAAACTTGCAGGTGGTTTTTGGGGCATACTTGTTGTGATGCTTGTGGAAGGTTGTTTGTTAAGGGAAATTATTGTCCTGTATGTTTGAAGGTATAATCTCCCACACTCTCCGTTCTTGATAGTGAAATGTGTGCTCTGTTTCCATGCTTCATATTAGGTTATGTTTGGCCATAGATGATTTTTGAGGTATATGTATTTTACAGTGGTTACCTTATATTATCAGACACGGTTACCCTATACCATTGAAAAGGCATTTATATGCAACATTGTTATGTATTCTTTATCTCGCTTTGAATCAAATTGACCAACTTATTTTGCGTTCACCACGTAGGTCTACAGGGACTCGGAATCAACACCAATGGTGTGTTGTGATTTTTGCCAGCGCTGGGTTCATTGCATGTGCGATGGAATCAGGTCTGTATCGTTACTCGGTTTCATATGGCCAGTTGCGCTTCTGTGTCCCTGTAAGAATGTTTTCCAAGTCTGTTTCCAACTATCATTAACTTAGCAAACAAATGTTGCAGCGATGAGAAATATATGCAGTTTCAAGTAGATGGAAATCTTCAATATAAATGTTCTACTTGTCGCGGAGAATGCTACCAGGTGTGTTTCATGGGCCATTTTTTTTTTCTCTGTTTTGGTTGTCTTATTATATCTCTGCACGACTGAGAGGCTAGTGAATTGCTGTGGATGACAATTTATTGGTCTCATTTCCTCTCGCTGATTTGTTTTTATGATGCTAGGTCAAGGATCTTGAAGATGCTGTACAGGAAATTTGGAAGCGGAAAGATATGGAGGATAAAGAGCTAATTGCTACCCTCAAAGCTGGTGCACGAGTCGTTGGGAATAGTGTCATTTCCCCTCTTGTCAATCAGCCTGGTTCTGTAGAAAGAAAAGTTGCCGAAAAAGTTATGGCCAGTGGTGAGGAAGAGAAGCCATTAAGAGTTCTCAGGATAAAAAGTAGCAGGCCTCAAGATTCAGACAGTGAGAAATTTGGAAAACATGCTACAGAGCTTAACACTGTGAAAGCAAAAAAATTGGTGATAAGTATTGGCCCTCGAAAGGCCGGGGTTACAAACTCTATGAGCAGCGAGGTATCAAAGCTTGCCTCCAAATCCAATGGTATGTGTAGTTTTAAGTATTTGCATTATATGAGAAAAGTAAACTTTATGAGTCGATAATTTAAATTTGTTATATTCTTTTGATTGCTATACAACATATATAAAAGAATATTCGGGTTGTTTTCAGGAAAGCATGAGAAATTACAATCAGAAGAGACAGTTTCCCCAGAACAGCAGTGGAGCTTGTTGGGGAAGAGAAACGACGAAAAGAGAGGGTCTCAAGGTGGTGAAGTAGGCTCTTCGAAGGGTGCTAGCGTAATTATCGGGAGACACTCAGAAGGCAGAGGAGATTTACATGGTGAGACACATGAGTTGCAGAAAGATTCAAGACGATTGCTGAAAGTTAAAATAAAAACCCATAATCATGAGAGCCAAGATAGTGAAGCCCCTAGCATTGTCAAAGAAAAAAGTAAATCCGGTAAAGGACATAGGTCTAAGAGAAAGAGAGCATCGCCTCCAGCTGAAAAGTCAGCGTTCAATGAAGATGAAGATGTGTCACTGTCACGTGAAGACGGTTTGTTAGACGAAATGCTTGATGCTAGCTGGATTCTGAAGAGGTTGGGGAAGAAGGCAAAAGGAAAAAAGGTTCAAATACACGAGGCCTCGGATAATTCATGGTATATGCAACCTTTTTTCCCCATTTGAACATTAGATGTTTCATCTATTGTAAGTCTCTAACGAATGCTTAAAAAAAACAGGGAGAAAGGAGTGGTAAGTGAAGTAGGAGGAGGAGGCACATCGAAGTTGATGGTAACGCTTGAGAATGGGAAAGTTAAGACAGTCGAGCTCGGGAAGCAAGGGGTTCGATTTGTTCCTCAGAAGCAAAAAAGAACGAGAACCTGAGGCTATTTCTTGAGCATCCAAATTTGGAGCAAAATGAGGTTCTTTATCTTTCTATACCTTTAGAATCTGTATGTAACAAAAAAAAAAAAAAACATTTTGATACAAGAAGATTAGCTTCTTATTTGCCTGGGAACAAGTAGAAAGAAAGTTTAGCTGTTGAGGGAAAATAAGAGGTTCAGGATTTGCAATTTGAAAAGAATCTTAGATGGATGTATTTGATTGTTTTTTTTTTTTTTGGTTTAAATTACAAATTTCAGTTTTATTCAAACATAAATATTCTGAAAATTTGAAATTTGTTGTATGGGCATTTTTAATTAATGGGCCTCGTATTGTTCAGCAAGTTAATTCAACACCAACCTAAACCCAACACACAAGATGTCAAAAGATTGCCACGCGTAACAGACAAAATGTAAGGAGTAGTAGGGACCACTAAGGATAAGAATACGATTTTAGAATAGTTAAAGAAATGACATATATAATTAATTAATTATAATGGTAATAATAATATATCGAATTATAAAAGTCTCTATTTTAAAGTGTCGGTCAAACATTAACTCTACAATGAAGGAGTAGCTACTAGAAAAATGGTAGGAATCATATGAGACATAACATAAAGTTAAAAAGTTAAAATTGAAGAAGAGTTGAGAGTTGTGGAAAGGAGAGTAACAACAACTCGTGATGATCAAACCAATCTTCTTATCTCTTTTCTAATCAACCATCTTACGTTATTTCGTTTTTTTTTTGTTAGGTACAAGTAATAACACCAAACAAACAAACAAAAAAATTCCGATCTGTGTTTTTTAGGGAAAATGTTACAGCTCTTCTTCACGATTGCGTTCTCGGCGGCGCCGTTAACTCTGTATATACCGCCGATCAGATGTTTGACGGTGTTTGTTGAAACGATGGAGGAGATGGGAATTGAAGGTAGGGTTTATAGCCGGAGAATCTTTCCTCGAGCCAGGATTGCTTGGTCTAGGCTTCTCGATTGCTTCTTCTCCTCTTCTCGTCGTCTCTCTTAATTTATTAACAACTGTTGGTCTTCTTCTTCGTCTTTCTTTGTAGATATTTATATCATCATCGTATTTCTCAATTTCTTTTCTTTTGTGTTTTTGATCACGTACGGTATATGTTTTTTCGATTTGGGATAATTCGATAGAGAGATTTAGGTTTTTGTTGTTGTTGTTGTTCTTCTTCTTCTTTAATAATTAGAGATGGATCTGATTCTCTTTTTGTTGTTCAATCTCTCTTCTCTTCTTTATTTTAAACAAATATGTATGTTAAACAAAAGGTGAGATTTGATACAAATTGCCTCAGAATCACATGTCGAATCTGAAGCAAGATCTTCTCTTTAGTTACAGTTGAATTATGAAAATGGGAATTGAACAAAAGAATGAATCAAATATAGAAAGAATTTGGTGATGAAATGAGGAAAAAGTTTATTAGTTTGCCATTGTGCAAGGCTTTAAGAACCAAAGAACATCTAAGCCCCTACTAGCTTCTTTGCCTTCTCCACTCTTTCTGCTCTTTTCTTCTGCTTCTTCCTCCTTTCCCTTTGCCTGTGTGTACACCATAAAAAAAGCAACCAAATTTGTTCTTTTGTTGTTGTTGTTGTTCTATAGTGATTTGACTAAAAGGGTCTCTTTAAGTCTTTGGACTTCAGACTTTAAGGATTGATTACGTACCGTAGTTGTGGACCTCAAGGCTTTCAAAGAAGCTGTCCGATTATCTGAGAAGCATTGAGGAGATGGTGGGTTTGTTCTGATTTGCAGCAACCGTTCGTGTCCTTTGTTCTTTACATTCTCCAGTTTTAGAGGGATTGGGATTGGAATGTTCTCTTCATCATCTAGTCTCCTACAAAATCCTCACAGAAACCCACAAAGTTTAGTACTTTTATTTACTCAACTCATCATCAAAGCTTATGCATATCTTTTACAATACTTATAATAGAAGCAAAACTTACTTCTTTCTTCTACGCTCCTCTCCTCTGTTCTTCAGAGTCTCTGCATTTATAGGTACAGGAATGTTCTCTGCGTCATCCACTCTCCTGCACAAATCCTCATTAGCACTAAAACTCATTTTTATGGTAATAAAGAAAACTCACAAAGAAGCACAAAGCTTACTTCTTTCTTCTACGATTCTCTTTAAAGGTGCTTCCTTTAGCATCTGTGGACTCGTGTAGCTTATCTTTGCTTACTTCAAGCAATGGTTTTCTTTCTTTTTTCATTTCCAAGTCATGAGCAGAGTAAGGCTCGTTTATTACACCCACTTGATAACTCTCCTTCACTTCGGATTTCCCAGTATCTTCTCTCTCAGTAACCCTTGTGGCTAATCTCTTCAACTCATAGCAAAACTCTGAGATATGTCCTAATATATCTCTCCCTGAAAACAGATTCCTAGCTGATTGTGTACTCTTTAGCTTCGGTATTTCTTTGTTCATCCTCTTGACAGAACTTGATTTAACTGCTGCTCGCCATGATTTTGCTTGGTTGCTTGGAGGTGTGGCTAAGTTTGGATTCTGATTTTCACTTTCTTGATTGTTTGAAGTGCAAGGTGATAATGCATGTCCCCTCCACTGATTCCGTTCTTTAGATCCTCCTGGCGTCTCATTCGTATCCTTGAGACTTGGATGCTTCAAACACACAACAAGCACTAAAAATTTCAATTCTGCTTCATATCTTTAAGAAAGAATCAAGAAAATAAAGAAAAAGAAGAAAGAAGCAAAAACCTTGGAAGAAGTAGGCGTTGAGAAGAAATCTTCAGGTCTCTTTGGATGATTACATTCTTGAGTCGAGAGAAAAAAGCCATAATAATCAGTTTTAAAAACCCATCAAAGATATGCAGAGAAAGAAGAAGAAAGTTAGAGAGAGAGAGATTTAATTACCAGGTTTGCAGAACCAAGCATCATCGTCAATGGAGTCTAGATGATTTGGGTCCGAGAAATCGAACCATTTGGGAGCTCTAATGTGTTCGTAAAAGACGTCTTCAACAAAACGAGAATCGATTCGTTTCCAATCGATTTGAGCAGGCTCCATTAGAGAATGAATAACACAGAGAGAGAAAGTAGTGGAACGAGAGTTGTTTGGTTTGGTTTGGGTTGGAGAGAGAAAAAGAAAAAGGCGAAGAAGAAGAAGAAGAAAGAATGTAACCGTTGGAGTTAACGTTACAAGCCAGATAAGAGGAAGTCATGTGGACACGTGGCTGCATCTTGTTACCGTTGCAGCTTTATTTTATTTCGCTACATGAGTATCTCTCTCTTCGTTTATTTTATTTTTAACATTAAATAAAATCCCAAAGTTAAGCCACGTGGAAAAGACGACACGACACGTAGGATATGTGGCTGAGTTTTTTCCTCTCCTCCAATATTATGGGCCTTTCGCCTCTGCTTTCTATCCGCTCCAGCAAAATTAAGGCCCAACTCAACATATGATCAGGTCGGGTCGGGTCGGGTCTTCCAGCAAGCTTCTTGGGTAAGCCTCCACTCTGAAAACTTGAAATTTACAAGTACTATTCGGACGCGCGAAAATCCCGAAATTATAGAGGGAAAGTGTTTTGATACTCAATTCCAGATTCGATTACTCTTCCTGAAGAAATTTCTTCTCTCGAATCAATCAAAGCTTCTTCGATCTTCCTTAGTGTGGTTTCATTTCCAATCGTAAGTTTACTTTTTATTCGTTTTTGTAGATCTCAAAGTAGATCGGAATTAGTTGTTGATTATGGAACGAATCGTAAGGAATCGAAACTTATTGTGGAATCGTTGCAATTGAGTCTAGAAACCCTAATTTCTGGGTCCTTTTGCTGATTCATTTGCGTTTCTGATTACAGCAATTTTCGTTTAGAAGATGGGAGAAGAAACGGTTGATGGTTTGGAATCCAAGTACGTAACTGGTCTCAGTACTATAATGGTTGCAACAATCCAAGAAGCTAAGGATCGAATATCTCAGATCGAGTACATTTTTTGTAGCCAATTATACCCAAATTTTCAATCCAAATCCAAAACCTTTGAAAAATTTTATTCAGAGACTCGTCTTGCTGCTTGTAATGTCTGGAAAGAGAGAGAGAAAAATCTGTTATCGGAGATCGAGGAGCTTAAGTCTCAGAATCTGGCCTTGATCAAGGACAAGGAGAAGCTATCTGAAGAAATCGAGAAGGAGCTTAAGCTAGAAAATGAACGTGTTAAGTCTGAGAATCTGGCCTTGATCAAGGAGAAAGCGAAGCTATCTGAAGAACTTGATAAGGATCTTAAGCTAGAGAATGAACGTGTTAAGTATGAGAATCTGACCTTGATCAAGGACAAGGAGAAGCTATCTGAAGAACTCGATAAACTCGTTACTATGCCGTTCAGGCTGAAGAGTTTAGAAGATTACATTGTTTGTTTAAAGTTGAAGTCGAAGAAAAGATCTGACGAAATGCAAAATTGCATACAACTGCACACTGGGTTAGTCGAGGTGTTAAGTGTTAAAGGTTCGGATGAGCTTAACAAAGATGAGGTAAATATGATTCTTTCGGAAGTGAAGAGCCTTAAGATAAAGGCAGACTCTCTCCAAGAGGAACTTTCCAAGAAAACATTGGTGACGGAGAATCTGCTGAAGAAACTGGAGTATCTCTCGACAGAAGCTGCGGAGAGCGAAAGGAAGTTTAGCAGCATTGAAGAAGAGAAACAAAGATTGACAACTAGGTTGCAGGTTTTCGAAGAGAATGTTGGTAGACTACAAGAGCTGCTAAGGCAGAAAGCTGACGAACTCAAGGAAGGAAAGATGTCTCTTGAGGTTTTGCAGGGTAAACTTGACTTGACAAAGATGGAAATGTTGGTGTGTAAGAAACAGATTGTAGATCATGAGAAAGAAAATTTAGTGGTTATGGGGAACGCAAAGGCTTTGGAGGAAGAACATAGAAGCTACTTGGCTGAATTAGAAGCTTTACGTCTCCAGAGTGAGGAGAAATCATCGGAATTAGCTATGGAGAGAAAGAGAAGAAAAGATGCCCACAGTGCTAACAAAAAGCTCAAGTCCCAATATAATTATCTCTGTAAAAGGTTTGGTCTTACTGCAGATAGTGTTCCTCACCAGAGCCACCTTGAAGATGACACTAACCAATCTGGACAACATGAGAGACCAGCCATCTCGAGTTGTAAGTATTAGCAGTCTCTGGCTCAACTTCTTTTAACTATAGGTCTTGCTTCAGCTGCAGGTTCTTGTTGGCATTAGTAAACTCAACCAGCTTGATTTTTTCTCTTTTCTATTGCAGCTGTTGAAAAGAAACACACAGAAACTGTGAGAAATGGTACTGGCTCGAGTGGCAGCTGCGAGAAAGAGAGTATAATCAAAACGGTGCAGACACCTACAACTTCCATTTCACCCATTTTGCGGTCGCCTGGTGTTAGAAGTGATCCCTCCAGTGCAAAATCTCCGCAGCTAAGTGGATTGAAGCGTCCAGCTTCCATTTGGAGAGACACAAGGTCTCGCCAATCACCTGGTGGTCGTGATCCTCACGATGATTTCCTTGATACTCCGGTCGAGAACATGAAAAGAGTCGCTGGGGAAGAAAAACAAGTCCATGATGCTTCTAAGAAAGATGATTCAGACGAGGAGACACAGGACTTGAATCCTAAGCCGAGTCCATCAAGGCAGCGGATTCAAGTAGCAGAAACGAGTAAAAAAAGTTTCAAGCATGTGGAACCTGTGAGAAAAAAAGCAGAGAGGGAGAATTTGAAAGGGATAGAGTGTAAGCAATGCAAGAAATTCTACGATGCGGTTCTTCCTGAGAATGAAGGAAACGGTAGAAGCTTGAGATGTGAGCATCATGAAGGTGTGTCGAGGCATCGTTACAAATACGCTCCTCCAATGACTCCTGAAGGATTTTGGAACATCGGATTTGAATCCGAAATGTGATTCTGTTTTTGACATTCTTTGCACCTAATCCTTGCTCTTCTGATAGGCAGACGATATAATAAAACTTATTTTTTGCAATTCTGCTCTCTCGATCAATGATCTAAAGCTTCGCAATCTTCAAAGTTTAATCAGCACAACCATATATATACTATGATTCAATTGGTAACATAAAAGTGGTAAAAATATATAAGAGATGGCCGTACACATAGATTGGTGGGTACGTGGAGAAGATAAATTTGTTTGATTGATAGAAGTTCTTTTGAGATCCTAAAGTATCAATCAATTGTTATATAATTTTTTTTTATAAATCAATTAACAAACTCTCACCATTTAATTTTCAGTTTCAACAGAAAACAAATTCCAATAAAAAATGAAAAAGGTAACTTTGAAACGTTTGGGCCGTTACTGTAAGTAAAAGAAACCTTAGGTCTCCAACTGAAAAAACAAACAAATAAGGGCCTTCTTTTCGTATATACACGCCAAACAGTCGACGACCTTCTGATTCCGATTTAATCCCTCCGAATTCCGATCGCTGGCCTCGCATTTCCGTTTTGACTTTTGACCGACCTTTTCCCGACGACGTTTGACCGGAAATCGGCGCAGGTGACAAGAGATCGCTACTTCGTTTGTGCGAATTATTCGTTTGATTGTCTGAATCAATTGTACGTGGATCTTAATCTTGTTCATTTCGTTTGTTTCCGAGTCGATTGATTGTTGTAACCTAGGGTTTTGGTACCGGTAATTTCTACCGCATTTGTAATTGATAAGCATACTAGCAGTACACTTCTTCCTGAAACGGTGAAGGATCGTTGGCAATTGAAAAAGACACAGTTTTATCTTATAATTTTTTTCTGGGTTTATCTCTTCGTGTGTATGACTGTTTATTCCGGATCAGGATTGAAGCTTTTTGATAGCTTGGAGGGAGGAGAGGATTCAGTCAAAGTTGAGCTGGTTACGGAAGATTGGAGACTTGGTCACTTCTGTTTTACGACAAAGTTATGTTGAAAGTACGTTTATCTCAAGGTACGTTTGATCAGTTTCTCAAAAAAGTATAATGTTGATACTTTTGTTGTTGATGATGCTAAATTTATCTGTTCTGGGTATTTGGAGGATTTGTTGAAATGTAGGATTCATGTCGATTTGAAAATTTCTTCTAGCTAAGACTGTAATCTTGTAATGAAAAACTGATGCTCTAATGTCTATGTTGCAGATCCAGCATCACTCCAAGAACTGTATTGATCATCCTTGCTTAAGGAGAAAAGAGTCGTCTTTCCCAAGCAACTTGCTTCTGGTTTGCTTCTGGTAACAGGTGAGTTCTTACTCTTCTGATTGTTTTTGTGTGTACATGCAAATCGTTTGTGTTGCTTTTTTGCGTGTAAATGAGTTCTGTTGTCATCTGTTAACATTACTTATGTAGATTGCTTTCTTTATAATCGGATTCAGCACCTAATGCATGAAGTTGTTCTTATCAAACTCACTATTTTGATATACTGGAACAGTTTTATATAATGTTTTATAAGAGACTCTGTCTTTGCAGGCGAAGAAGAAGAAATGTACGGCAAAACCATATGCACCATTGTCTTCTTCGTCTTCCTCATTGCTTCCTACTCAATCTATATGGGTACCGTCGATCCAAGACCTTACTTCTCTCAGCTTCAGTCTCAGCCCGGTAAAGTTTCTCCTTGTAGCTCTACCGGAAGGCCTCTCCGTGTCTACATGTACGATCTTCCGCGAAAGTTTAATGTAGCGATGATGGATCCTCATAGCTCAGACGTTGAGCCTCTCACCGGAAAGAATCTTCCTTCGTGGCCACAGACTTCCGGGATCAAGCGACAACATAGTGTTGAGTATTGGCTCATGGCTTCGCTTCTTCACAACGGCGAGGAAGAGAAAGAGGCGTTTAGGGTTTTTGATCCGGAACTGGCGGATGCTTTCTATGTGCCTTTCTTTTCTTCCCTGAGTTTCAATACACATGGGAAGAATATGACGGATCCAGAGACAGAATTCGATCGGCAATTACAGGTACATTCGATCGGAGATTTTGGATTTTGAATATTTTGTGGAGATTTATGGATGTTCTAATTTAGTTAGGGGGTGATTGGAGAGGTCAATTTCGTTGACAATTTGTAAATCTTTACTCTTGATGAATCGCCCTTGACCATTGCAGTGTCTGGGAATCAAATTGAGAATAATTGTCCTAGTAGTTATTAATAGTTCTTAGTCCTGAATGTAGAGAGATTAGTGCAATGGTCAAGAACATGTTGGAGGGCTAAGAACATTGGATCCCTCTAGTCAGTGCTTAAATGACTGTTTCTAAATTTTGTGGCTGAAGCTATGTTTCGTGTTGTAATATCTCATTGGCACAAACAGGGTTAGTCAAGTGAAGATGAACTACCGGAGCTTAAGCACTTTGTTTCCTCACTAGCAAGTGTTTTGTAAACACTTTGTTTAGAAGCTTAAACACTCTGTTTAGACCATTGCAAAGGATTTAAAAAGTTTTATGGTTCGGTGCAATTATTAACAGGCTTTTATTGCTGTGTCAGGTTGAGTTAATGGAATACCTTGAGAATTCCAAGTATTGGCAGCGTTCAGGAGGCAGAGACCATGTAATTCCGATGACACATCCTAATGCTTTCAGATTTCTCAGGCAACAACTGAACGCGTCAATCCTCATTGTTGTGGATTTTGGGCGTTACCCCAAAGACATGGCACGTCTCAGTAAAGACGTGGTTTCCCCATATGTACATGTTGTTGAGTCTTTAACAGATGATGATGATGATGATGATACTACGGATCCTTTTGAGGCTCGCACCACACTTCTTTACTTCCGTGGGAATACAGTCAGGAAAGACGAAGGCAAAATTCGTCTCCGGTTGGAAAAGTTACTAGCTGGTAACTCTGATGTTCACTTTGAGAAAAGTGTAGCAACCACACAAAACATCAAAGTGGTAAGCTTTTCTCCATAATAACTATACCTCTCATATCAAAATATTTACACTTAGGGCAACGTTTCATATGGATTTGTAATCATGATAGATAGAGAGTCCACATAGTTAAAATCCTAACACATCAAAATGTGAGAAACCCAGCATTTTCAGTCTTGGGCACAAAAATCAGAATTCTGAAATTTCTGGAAAGACCAATGTGATAGGATTTCATCAACCATGCCACATCAGCAGTTTGTCAATGGGTATAAATAGTATTAGGTGTTTAGGTTTCTATTTTTGGTACTTGTATCAGTTAGTTCCTGCTCTTCATTGTGTAAGCTGATTGAGAGGAATAGAGGAAGATATCTGATGTTCAACCAATCACAATGATATTAATTCTTCTGCTTGTGTATTTTTTTTTCTGTCACAAGTCTACGGAAGGGATGAGATCATCAAAATTTTGTTTGCATCCAGCTGGAGACACTCCATCTTCATGCCGCCTATTTGATGCCATTGTTAGTCACTGCATTCCTGTCATCATAAGCGACAAAATCGAGCTGCCCTTTGAGGACGAAATAGACTACTCAGAATTCTCACTCTTCTTCTCTGTAAAAGAGGCGCTTGAACCGGACTACATCCTCAATAACCTCCGACAGTTTCCAAAGGAGAAATGGTTGCAAATGTGGGAACGTCTGAAGAACGTATCACATCACTTTGAGTTCCAGTACCCGCCCAAGAGAGAAGATGCTGTAAACATGTTGTGGAGACAGGTGAAACACAAGATCCCAAATGTCAAGCTCTCTGTACATAGAAACCGGAGGTTGAAAGTCCCTGATTGGTGGGTCTGAACAAGATTGAACAATGGCTAACAAATTCTCAAGGTTAAGCCTTTTCATTCTTTCTTCCCTCCAGTACTGTAGATTAGTTGATTCTTTTGTTACATTTGAGCTTCATAATCCATTTATAGGCATATATACTCAAGTTTTTTTTTTGTTTCTGTAACTTGAAGATAGTCACATAAACTTGCCTTGGTGCATCCAAAGTTTCTGCTTCTTAATATGTTTTGATTTAGATTCACCGATTCAGATACTTGTATGTTTGAAGGTTTGAGATGAGAGTTCCTACTGTTGTAAACTTGTAATGGTAAGAAGAGTAACCAAACTGCTCCTCCTTTGTTCTTCGTGTTCCAGCTTCCGTTTTGTATTTTTATTTCGTTTTCTGTATGCTTAGAAATAGGAGAATCCATTTGCTGAACAAGAAAGGCTTGGGGATTTCGAAACCTTCAAAAAGTCAGTCAAATGTTTACTTGCGAAACAAACGCCATAGTTTAGTAGAAACTGTTATACTAAATGCTATGAGAATTCAACCTTCCTAAAGTCGAATCTGGTAATGAAACCATCGTGTGCTTGGAGAATGATGCTCTATGGTTGAAGTGAAGTTAACTAGTTTGAAAAAATGAAACGTTGCGGGAAACAAAGAGATGATGTGTTGATGATATTTGCAACGAAGCCGTAATGAGGTGATTGGATACTAATTTGCAATCAGGACACCATAAGGAGCCTCCACTCCAAGAAATCTCTGATCTAACACGAACCATCTCCTATTTGTTTAAAGCTAATGCCTATGGACGCTGAATCACAATCACGCCGATTCATTGACTTTTCAGTTTTTTTATATAGAAAACAAATTCCCAAAAAAAAAAAAAAAAATTGAAAGTAATTTTGAAACTTTTGGGCCGTTACTGTAAATAAAAGAAACCTTAGGTATCCAATTGAAAAAGCAAAGAAATAGGGGCCTTCTTTACGTATATATATATAGATATACACGCATATTAGACGCCAATCAATCGACCTTCTGATTCCGATTTAATCCCTCCGACCGTTGGCCTCCCGTTTCCGTTTTGTCCGACCTTTTCTCGACGACGATTGACCGGAAATCGGCACAGGTGACAAGATCACTACTTTTGATTGTATGAATTATTCGTTTGATTCTCTGAATCAATTGTCCGTGGATCTTAATTTCGTTTGTTTCCGAGTCGATTGATTGTTGTAACCTAGCTTTTTTTCTTTTCTCTCGCTCTTTGTGGATTCTGGGTTTTTGTTTGTTAATTTCTGAGACCTGGTTTCTAAGATTTCTAGATTCGTTTTTCCACCACTAGTTGCCTTCGTCTTGGTATCTTAGGCCTTTGATAGGATATGATTGTGCTTTTGGTTACTAAGATGGAATTCAAGACAATCAAACGCCTCAAGTATTTGCTTTTATTGAATCCTTGATGATGCTTGTTCGATAATCTTAATTTCTGTAAAAATTTCAAAAGCAGCTTAAAGAGTTATGTTTGTTTCTAAATAGTTTTTGAGCTTTATTTGTCAGAAACAGTGACTTCCTCATAACTATTGCATCTTTGGCGATGGAAAAAGGAGCACCTCCTAGCATCTTTGTGAATGATGGGTCCTTCATGGAAAGATTTAGACAACTTCAACAGGAAAAAGATACAGAGAAGGATAATAAGGTTGCCCATGTAGATGATTCTAAGCCTGTGAAGATAATATCTGGGATTTCAAATCCCAAGCCTTCTGCTAGTAAAATTTCCATTGGGTTAAAGACCAATGATGCCCAGAAGAAAGGTGGTAAGCTTGCTTTCAGTTTGAAACAAAAGTCTAAGCTTCTTGCACCTCCTGTAATGCTTGGCTCAGAAGAAGATGAGGATGAGGGTGATGCGAACAATGATCAAGGCTTTGGTTCTTCAAAGCGTCAAAAGTTAGAGCAGGAACACACGCCTGTAAAGGCAACAAAACTATCATATGTTGGTATGGCTGTTTATATATAAATATATATGTGTTTGAGTGTGTCTTTGTGGATGTCTCCGTGATGTTTCTACATGTCTTGCTGTGTTTTGGTTCCATGTTCTTGTGTAAGGGGGTTTCTGTTCTATATACCAAGTGCTCCAGGAGGCTTATCAACAATTATGCCATATGATGTCAAGAATCCTGAGTGTCCTGTTTGTTGCATGTCTTTATTGATGAATCTGTGTGTCTTATTTGAAACTAAGTTAGGGCTGTTAGTCCTAAGATGTCAAGAGTCCTAAGTTTCTGTTTGAGTACGTCTTTTTTTATGAGGCTACGTTTTTTATCTGGAATGGAGAGGGCAAAGCAGTCTGGAAACTTAATTGTGTACTTAATGCAGTGTCTTCCTTAACCAACAATCCAATTGCTGGAAAGATTTGGAATATCTCCACGCCTGCTACAAGAGTGATTTGCATTCGTTGTTCATGGACTCGGTATTAATCAGTTTTATAAGTGATATGCAGCACCACCTTCGCCCAGTGATCCTACTGTGAAGAAAGTTGCTGATAAACTAGCAAGCTTTGTTGCTAAGCATGGAAGGCCCTTTGAGCATATTACACGGCAAAAAAATCCCGGGGATACACCATTTAAGTATGTATTTCATTGCTTTTGGAGCATTTACAGTTTAATGTTTCTGGATTCTCTCTTTTATACACATTACTAATTTGGTACTTGGGTTTTCTGGGTTTGTTGACCTTGTGTATCTTGTGTCCTGTTTCCCAACCAGATTTCTTTTTGACGAAAGCTGTGCGGACTACAAGTACTATGCATTCAGGCTGGCTGAAGAGGAAAAATCTATTTCACAAACCAAGGAATCTGGTGTTCTTCACAGTGGTAAATGCTTGGTACCTGTGCTTGTATAAATAAAAAATCATGCAACTGGTTTTGCTTCGTTTCATGTATTCATTTATTTACAGAATATGCTTAGCTAAGCATGTGCAATGAATATTTGTCCTATTTCTTTTATTTCCAATATAAATCCAGACTTTCCTGCGATATGAATTTGTATATCTTATGTAGTATGTGAAATAATGTGAGGCTACTTTTCCTGCCACCATACGTATCTGGATGTATTCTGAACACCGGTTTCCTTCGTTTTATCTTTCCAGGTGATTCAGGGCCGCGGGCATCTGCAGCAGCAATCACTTTGCAAAAGCCAGCTCAGCAACAAACAGGTTATCAGATCCCTGCCTCTGCTCTCTACGATGCCCCTGAGGAACCTAGAGCTTCCTCTAGATCTGCTCAAGCATCAATTACAAGACCTAGCAACAGTATGTCAGTTAGCCTTTTATCAGCATAGGTCTCCTCTTATCATTTGCATCTAGCTTTGATTGTGGGTAACATGTATGTAAGTGGCAGGTGACTCCTTTAGTGGGTCGAGGGCTGCAGACCCTATATCAATGATGGAGTTTTACATGAAGAAGGCTGCCCAAGAAGAGAAGATGA
This sequence comes from Arabis hirsuta, assembly GCA_964056655.1. Taxonomy (NCBI): domain Eukaryota; kingdom Viridiplantae; phylum Streptophyta; class Magnoliopsida; order Brassicales; family Brassicaceae; genus Arabis; species Arabis hirsuta. Next base: position 7,603,793 of record OZ053310.1, on the reverse strand, counting down.
GACGTCCTAGACAGTCAAAAGATGAAATGCCCCCGCCAGCTTCACTTCAAGGCCCATCCGGTGAGAATGAATCCTATTGCTATATCTGGTTTTGGGCAGCTGTGATGTCTTACTTCGCAACCACTTTTGATTTCAGCAACTCCCTCCACAGACCCTGGAAAGAGAGGTCATCATATGGGTGATTATATCCCAGTTGAGGAGCTAGATAAGTTCCTTGCAAAGTGTAACGATGCAGCTGCACAAAAAGCCACAAAGGAGGCAGCGGAGAAGGCCAAGATCCAAGCAGATAATGTTGGACATAAGCTCTTGTCAAAAATGGGTTGGAAAGAAGGTGCTTACTCGCCTTGCTCTATCTGTAAACTTGTGCCTTTGTTTCTTTCTGTATATTGTGCCTTTGTGGAGGCAAAGCGCTTAGAAAATTGGAGGAGTGGATTACAGGTGAAGGTATAGGAAGCTCTAGAAAGGGTATGGCAGACCCTATAATGGCAGGGGATATTAAGACGAACAACTTGGGAGTTGGGGCTTCTGCTCCAGGAGAGGTTAAGCCTGAGGATGATATTTACGAACAGTACAAGAAGCGAATGATGCTGGGTTACAAACACAGACCTAATCCCCTGGTACTTTTAACATCTTTTGCTCCCATTCTTTTGTAATAGCACTTCCTCTCTCACATTTTGTCTCAATTGGCTTTACAGGGAAATCCCAGGAAGGCGTATTATTAAGGATCAATCAACGTGCTGTGGCATGCACATTCATGAGTTATCTCCCCACCCCAGCTCTGGCTGAACTTGCTTTTTCTTTTTAAAATGTTTCAAGTTTTTGGATTGCTGATAAATTGAAGTGTTGGTATGGATTGGATTTGTGTTCTTTGAAAATCCTTGTGTGCAATTAGAGCTGTATTAGCTGTGGGATACAGTGGATATGTTATTGGAAATGACTGAGATTTCGATCCTATTCTCATATCTTTATTAATGTTTCTGAAGTCTTGAGACATGACACACTAAACAGCATAATTTTATTAAGAGTGAAAGGTAAATGAAAAAGATATGGTAGATGTGGTCCTAGTTAATGACATCGCAGGGAGGGAAATTAGCAGAGCATCTCTGAGGAAGCTGAAGAGCCATGGAGCGGTCAATGCCTGAGAGTGGAGGTCCATTAGCGAGAAGGCAAAGACAAGGACGACCAAGTGTGACAACGGCAGAGCAACATGTCTCGGTAGGTGGGATCGGGCTGAAAGGAGCCACTGCTGCTCTACACGGTATAAGCTGCACCAGCGCAGAGAAGAATGTTCTGCTGCAACCTCCCACTTCTTCCTCGGGCAACATGGGTGGTGGTGGTTGCTGGTCCTCTTGCTGTGCCGTGACTATGGTCATGAGGAACAGTGCTATTAGTAACCCAACTCTCATAGCTTTCATCATCATTGAAAATAGTAGTATAACAGTGAGATGATGCAAACGAGTATAGATGCTTCTTTATATGCATGTACCTATGGTTAGGAGATTCATGTCATGCCGTTTCACACCTCTCTTCTACCTCGCAACCAAATTATCCCCACGACTAGTCCGTGTGTTTCCAACTAGTCCTTAGAGCTTTTAATCTTTGATCATGGTCACAAAATTTACATCCATTGTCAGAATATTTTTTTTACAACGAAAAAAAACTTGGATCGATATTAATGCTCTGTCAACAATCAAATTTGATAAAAGACATAATGCTTTTTAAAATATTTTGCCTCTATTTTTGTGGTTTCAATGGTAAATGTGTGGTTAGGAAATAAAGTAAGAAAATATACAACATTTAATATTTTAAAACAATTCATCGTTATCAAATGCATGGGTTAATTACAGATGACTTGCAATGAATTGCGCATATTTCCCGCGTAAAGAAAAAGCCCAATATAGACAAAACCCAAAGAATGAAAAAGCCCAAAGGGAAAGGGGATGGTTTGGTCATTCTCTCTCCTAGTACTCAAGCATAGAGAGAGAGTCAGAACATCATCAGCCGCCTCTTTCACTTCAACCCTCCTTAAACCTCATCTCTTTCCTACTCCGCCGCCCTCTCCGTCGTCTCCGCCGCAATCCCATTTCTCTTGTCCTCTCAAGGTATTTTACACTTAGATCCTCCATTATTACTCTCTCGCGAATTGGTCTTTTCCCCTTCCCCCACCGTTGATTTCATATCTGCGACTTTTTCCCCTTTTTGGATTGTATTTCTATTTTTTGAACGAGATTCTCCAATTCAATCACTTCTTCATCGTTTTCGTTTTGCTTTGCACTTCCTCTTGATCTGTTTCTGCTACTTCGCTGGATAACCTTCTCTGTATTGTTCATTTCGGTAGGTGAAATGGCTGGGAAGTCAAACAAATCGAAGGCTAAGAGAGCTGCTCAGAGCTCTGCCTCTAGTTCCACTGAGTCCGCCGCTCAAGCCGAAGCTATTCCTGCTGTTCCTGTTCCTGTTCCTGCTCCTGTTACTGCGTCGGTTCCCGATAATGGAACCGTCGAAGCTGTTGACTCTGCCGTGCCTGAAGCCAATCAGACTCCTCCTCCGGTTCCTAAGGCTGACGATGGCGAATCTCAAGTAGCAAGTAACGATTCCCAACCTAAGCAAGGTTAGCTCTTTATGGGTTTTATAGGAGGCACCCAATTTATCTTATCTCCCGATTTTCTCTTAAGACAATCAGATTCATCCATTTCTTCCCGTCCTTGTATTGCTTTCAGTGTTTTGATATGCTTGGCTTTCACAGGTGAACTTCGTCTTTATCCTGTTTCTGTCAAAACACAGAGTGGGAGTAAAATGGAGCTACAAGTGAGTTGATTTTTCTCTTCTTTTTTCCCCTTAAATACTATTGCCTGTCATCTTTCTTATGAGTTTCCAGGGCTTTAGTTCTTATATTGCATTTCACTTTCCTGCTGCTTTTCTCATTTTTCCATTGGAGCGAGTTACTCAATCTGTTCAATGGATCTGTTTTGCAGTTGAACCCTGGAGACTCAGTGATGGATATAAGGCAGTTCCTTCTTGATGCTCCAGAGACATGCTACTTCACATGCTACGAGCTATTGCTCCGTAATAAGGATGGAGAGACTCACCATCTGGAGGACTACAATGAGATATCTGAAGTAGCTGACATCACCAGTGGTGGTTGCACATTGGAAATGGTTGCAGGTATGCTAAGACCAGTTTGTCCTTCATTTTATTTGGGCTGAAAGTAATTGCTGTTGACTTGATATTTAATTTTTTTCCACAGCGTTGTATGACGATAGATCGATCAGGGCTCATGTTCACCGTGCTAGAGATCTTCTGTCCCTTTCGACACTCCACTCTTCCCTGTCAACAACACTTGCATTGCAGTATGATACGGCACTGAACAAAGTTCAGAATCCTGGAGGTTTCAGATTTTAAACTTATCCTTAATGGTGGTTTGCTTTGATAATCTTGCTTTCCATGCATTGCAAACAATCAAATTCTGGTCTCTTTCTGAAACAGATAAACCGAAATCTGATGTTCCAGAGCTTGACAGTCTAGGTTTTATGGAAGATGTGCCCGGGTCTCTCAGGAAATTAATAAATTCTCCAACAGAAGAGATCAAGTGTGTGGAGAACATCGTCTTCTCATCGTTCAATCCTCCTCCAAGCCACAGAAGGTATAGAGCAACTGCTTTTAACACTTGTGGAGACTTGAGTTGACCAATTATGTTTTATCTCATCAATTCATTTGTGCCAGGCTTGTAGGAGATTTAATATATTTGGATGTTGTGACGTTGGAAGGTAACAAATACTGCATTACGGGTACCACAAAGGCGTTTTATGTTAATTCTAGCTCAGAGAATGTTCTCGATCCAAGGCCAAGTAAATCTGGTTTTGAAGCTACTCTTATTGGATTATTGCAAAAACTTAGCTCTAAGTTTAAAAAAGGTGGGAAACAGTATATACATGATTCCTCTTAGTCTATTCGTTACTATTTTTATGACTTGACAATTATCATTCAATCTGTTGATTATCTTTTGTATTTCCTTTGACTTTGAAGCTTTCCGCGAAGTCATGGAAAAGAAAGCCTCTGCACATCCCTTTGAAAATGTCCAATCGCTTTTGCCACCACACTCCTGGCTAAGATCATATCCTGTTCCTGGTGAGTTTGACTTTAATAGCATTTGAGTCCTCATCCGTTTTGGGCAGATGTAACTTATTTATTGTAAAATACTTTTGCGTGCTGCACAGTAATATGGTTTAGTATCTTGGCTCTTTCCTTTTGTGACCGGCTTGGCTGGTTCTTTTAGAGGCTGTTTCTTCGCGTTTTCCCCAGTTATAAGCACCAATAATGGTTCTGAGATATTCACATGGCAACCTTACGAGTAGTGGGGTTGAAGGTTGAAATACCCCTGATTCAAAAGAAAGCTTCGCTTTGATCTTGATTTTGTAAATTGCAATATATCCTTGAAGTCCTTCTCTAGTTAGCATTCCCTTCGTGACTGCATCTTAAGGGCAAAGTCGTATCTTGCACAATCTAGGAAGATAGTCATTTTGATGTGTTTTTTTTCAAACGAGTTTGTGTAAATTAATTTATATGTAGTTCATGGTCAATTTTGTTGGTTGTTTATCGACAGCGTACTCTGTTTTACATGTAGAAGATGTGCTTCTGCTTACAACTATTGATGTATGAGAAGATAAGTTCTTGTTGTATGGGATTGATAAGCTAGGAAATTCAAAACTAATCATCCTTTGCTTCCTGATTTCCTCATAGATACACTTGAAATAAGACTCATTTCTGTTATAACTGAGCATGCACTTGTATCTGGACTCAGATCACAAGCGTGATGCAGCGAGGGCGGAGGAAGCTTTGACCATTTCTTATGGTAGTGAGCTGATTGGTATGCAAAGAGATTGGAATGAGGAGTTGCAATCTTGCAGAGAGTTCCCTCACACTAGTCCTCAGGAAAGGTACGTGTGATATTTGACTAGAGTGATTTTTCGGTAACATGAAACTTTTTCTTTTGGAATTCTGTTCCTTTTGTAGGTTGCTTCAGGTATTCAGTATTTCTTTCTTTGCAGGATCTTACGTGACAGGGCTCTTTACAAAGTGTCGTCGGACTTTGTCGATGCAGCGCTTAATGGAGCAATTGGTGTAATCAGCCGTTGTATACCACCCATAAATCCAACTGATCCAGAGTGTTTGCACATGTCAGTGTGAATCGTTTTGTCTATTTTGTTGGTTCTCGATAGTCACTCTTATGTTTTATTGTTTCTAGCTCAGTGTGAATAACTCGTTCTTTTTTATAAACATTTTAAAATGACAGAGCGTTTGGATGTTTACATGTTTGGGTTTATGTGTCAGCTTTTTTATACTGAACACTTGGTATTGTTCCGCTGTTGTAGGTATGTGCACAACAATATCTTTTTCAGTTTTGCTGTTGATGCCGACATTGAACAGCTATCCAAGAAACGTCCATCGAATAATCTTGCAGTGAGTGAGAAGGTATCGTCATCTGACAAGGTTCCATGCACAGATGGAACATGCGATGGAGAAAATAATGAGGAGCTTAACAGCTGTCATGAGGCGCCGCTTGTTGAAAATGAGCAAGCAACGTATGCCTCTGCAAACAATGACTTGAAAGGCACAAAGTTATATCAAGAAGCAGACGTCCCAGGGTTATATAATCTGGCAATGGCCATTATTGATTACAGGGGTCATAGGGTTGTTGCTCAGGTTTGTGTTAATACTGGAACTTCCAAGTCTTTTTTTCTTGAGATTATTTATATCTTCCTAGTGTGAATTTTAATAGCATCTTTGCAACATGTTTCATGTGTGTTTTAGAGTGTTCTACCGGGAATCCTTCAAGGGGATAAATCAGATGCTCTTTTGTATGGCTCAGTCGATAATGGGAAGAAAATATGCTGGAATGAAGATTTCCATGCTAAGGTGTGGATATAGTATGTCTTGATGTTAGATACCGTAGGCGTTAATGTGAAAATTCTAATATTAGTCCATTATGTATCTTTATCTTTGTGGGAGCTAAGCTTTAGTCCTGATTTATTTTCTTCTGTAGGTGCTAGAAGCTGCAAAGCTTCTTCACATAAAGGAACATTCTGTTATTGATGCATCCGAAAATGTCTTCAAGTTGGCTGCTCCAGTAGAGTGCAAGGGAATTGTTGGGTCTGACAACAGACATTACCTCTTGGACTTGATGAGAGTGACACCCCGTGACGCCAATTATACAGGTCCAGAGTCACGCTTTTGTGTCCTCAGACCAGAACTGATAACATCATTTTGTCAGGTACATATTCTTTATTCGTTAGAAGCATATTTACTTGTGTCTTCCTTTGACTACATATTTTGATCATGAAGGCTGAATCAAAATTAAAAACCAAGACTGATGAAGGAGCCGATATCGTTTCTGATCCTTCTGATGTTAGTGTTGATACTTCTAAAGTTGGTGATGCATTGATCCATGCAGAGGAAAATGGGGCTTCAACTTCTGATAAGGTATATGTTTCCCTTCTTGGTCCTGTTAGATGTGTGCATTAAGATTATTTAGTACTGATTGACCTCTATATTTCATGTTGGCTTTCTATGCTGACATATAGCATTTCACATCTGCTTGATATACCCTCTTTCTTGTGTGCATTGCCTCCTACTAGTTTATGTGATTCTGTGTCTCATTTTTAGCTTTCATAGACGTAGAATGTTTGTCAAGTGAAAAAGCAGACAGCAAAATAGCAAATAGGATTGGCCCTGTAGCAATTAAGAAAATAACTATTTTACTTTCGTAGACCTATACTGAATATTTGCTGTGCAGATACAATTGGGCTGGGTGGTTCATTCCTCTATTATTTTTGCTTTGAGATTCTTTTGCATCTTTGCTTGCTACTGTTGAATATAAATGTCTGAGAACAGATCTATCTGAGTTAAAGGAAAATGTAATTGGTGATATCTGCGTGTTCTCTACAGAAAACTCTTACAGAAAAGCTAGATACCGCCATCGAAGATTCTGCAGCCGGTTCTTCCGAAACTTCCAAATCATGTGATGAAATAGCATTTAACCCCAATGTCTTCACTGACTTCACATTAGGTGGCAATCAAGAGGTAGGCTATGTTGCTTATACGTTATTTGTAGTCAGATCATCTCTTAAAATTTATTTAACTGATTAGCTCTGTTTTTTATTAACCAGGAGATAGCTGCTGATGAAGCAAATGTGAAGAAAGTTAGCTCATACCTTGTGGATGTGGTTCTTCCGAAATTTATAGAAGATCTTTGCAGTCTTGAAGTTTCTCCAATGGATGGTCAGACTTTGACTGAAGCACTCCATGCTCATGGTGTTAATGTTCGTTATATTGGAAGAGTAAGTTCATCGCCTGTCATAAATATTTTGCTAGCTATCTCCATACTTGACTTTATTAACAGTGGCTGTACATGACCAGGTTGCTAATGGTGTGAAGCATTTGCCTCATTTGTGGGATCTTTGTCTGAATGAGATTACTGTCAGATCTGCAAAGCACATTCTGAAGGTAATTTCGAATATTGTAAAAATCATATTACAATAAACATGGTGAACATGAGTTTAGGGTATTATCAGTGTACAAGCGTGTAGTTATAATGTTACTTTCCCTGCAAGTTTGTTTTGCAAGATTTGAAGAATTGATGTTTGTTCATTATTATTTAAAGTTCTTACATGGTTATGCAGGACATTCTAAGAGATATAGAGGATCATGATATTGGAGCAGCAGTCTCACATTTCCTCAATTGCTTCTTTGGAAACTATCAGTCTGCGGGGGGAAAAGCTAGCGCTAACAGCGTGCATGCCAAGAATCAAAAGAAGGTTCTCCTGTAGTATCAGAGTTTGTTTATATATAGTATCTTGTTTGTTCATCTTGAATTATGAGATTTCAGTAAGTTTGTCATGAAAAAATCATGTTTTTTTTTAATTTCTGAATGGTTCTGACCCTTGAATTTGGACAGGATCAATCTGTCACCAAGAAGGGTCAAGGAAGAGGAAAAGGAAAAGCTTCTGCAAAGAAAAGTTTATCATCGTATATGATGGTTGACTCTAACATTCTATGGTCTGACATTCAGGAATTTGCCAAAACCAAATATGAGGTAAGCTGTTTATTCATTATCTTAAGCAAAGAGTCATTAGGAAATTAAGCACCTGAAGCTAATCTGAGCTTATTTCCAGTTTGAGTTGCCCGAGCTATCAAGAACTATGGCTAAAAAAATACCTGTTCTTCGTAACCTTTGCCAAAAGGTAACTAGAGACACATTTCTTGTTCCTTCAGAATTTATTTACCAGGGAATCCCAAATTAGGCCAGTTAACTATTGGTATTAATCCCTCCATTCTGTTACAGGTTGGTATCAGTATTGCTGCTCGCAAATATGATTTTAGTGCAACCTCGCCTTTTGAAACGACAGATATATTGGATCTTTGGCCTGTAATTAAGCATTCTGTCCCTGTATGCTCTGAGGCTAAAGATCTCGTTGAGATGGGGAAGGTCCAACTGGCTGAGGTAGCTTTCTTATTTCACAATAGGCCAATAACTCATCTATATGTGGTTACACTTTGTTGTATATATCTAGGCTGTTACATCTTGATAGTAGGAATACTTCTGCCTTGCTAAATTTTGCCAATATGTTGTATTGGATTAGATCGGGAGAGTACTATCACGATTTGGGTTTGGCAGTCAAAGATCAATAAGCTTCTTGTTTTAGTGTCCGTCTCATACTGTGGCCAACAGTCATTGCCTTGTAATACTAAAATGATTTATCTTTTGTAGGGCATGCTTAGTGAATCCTACACGTTTTTTTCAGAGGCTTTTTCAATACTTCAACAGGTAAGTGGTCCGTTTATGCATCTGGGACTGTCCAAATATTTTAAAAACCCAAAGGTGCTTATCATGTTCATCTGATTCCAGGTGACTGGTCCAATGCACAGGGAAGTTGCAAACTGCTGCAGGTAATGCGTCTTCTGGCTGATTTTTGTTTTTCTGGAAAATTATCTGATGTTCCACCGATTATCGATTTTCTGTTTGCGTAAGGCTTTTATCTGCGGCCTTCTGTTTTAGTTGCCTTAAGATATTTATGTCTTTTTTCGATTTTCAGGTACCTGGCCATGGTTTTGTACCATGCAGGAGATATGGCTGGGGCCATAATGCAGCAACACAAGGAACTAATCATAAATGAGCGATGCCTTGGTTTGGACCATCCTGATACTGCTCACAGGTATCCAACTATTTTCCTCTTATTCTGATAATGTAAGTCGTTTTGAGTTAAACCTGATGAACCTTCAGCATTTCACTTGCTTCAAATATTCTGGATCAGACATTATCGTAACCTAGGGACGAGTGGGCTTTAAACTGTCATCCCTGCAACTGAATCTAATTAAACGAATGTGATTCCTCTTCCTCAATTTCTTCGAAGTAGTACTCCAGTTGACTGCCATTTCGAAGTCATGACTTGCAATATACTCTTTTTCATTTCTTTGGTTTGATATATTTGACTAACGTGACGTAATTGAACTGCAGCTATGGCAATATGGCTCTTTTCTATCATGGACTTAATCAGACAGAGCTTGCTCTACAAAACATGGGTCGTGCCTTGCTGCTACTTGGCCTTTCATCTGGCCCTGATCATCCAGATGTTGCAGCTACATTTATAAATGTTGCCATGATGTATCAAGATATGGGAAAAATGGACACAGCATTACGTTATCTTCAAGAGGCTTTGAAGAAAAACGAGAGACTCCTTGGCCCTGAACACATTCAGACTGCAGTATGCTACCACGCCCTTGCCATTGCTTTCAACTGTATGGGTGCATTCAAGCTCTCACACCAGGTATTACAACTTCTACAAGGCTTTTGAATCCTCTACTTTGTCTCGTCTTTTGAAGCAACTGTTTTGTTTTGGTCAGCATGAGAAGAAAACCTATGATATACTTGTCAAACAATTGGGAGACGATGATTCCAGGACAAAAGACTCTCTAAACTGGATGAAGACGTTTAAGATGCGTGAGCTCCAGGTTTGTGCAACGATGATCACTGATGAGTGCATCTTTATTTATGTATACATCTTTATATTTCTCAAATTTATGGTTGGGTTTTGCATCAGATGAATGCACAAAAGCAGAAAGGACAAGCAGCCAATGCGGCCAACACGCAAAAGGCTATCGATCTCTTGAAGGTATCTTCCTTGCAGCTTTTAGGTTTTGGCATATTTTTGCTGAAAAATCACAAACTCGTTTGTTATAGAGTTGGCATACATTTCCGTTTGATTAGGCTCTTTCCCCGAGTATTAATGAAATCGTTTCCCTTATTGGTATGAAATAGGCACATCCGGACCTGATACATGCGTTCCAAAACGCAGCAGCTACTGGGAGGTCTAATGCACTGAACGCGGCTGTCCTCGGGGAGGCTCAACCTCGGGGCAGAGGTTTTGATGAAAGAGCAGCTCGTGCAGCAGCTGAAGTTAGGAAGAAAGCAACTGCTAAGGGGCTACTGGCTCGCCCCCATGGTGGTGTTCCAGTTCAAGCTATGCCACCACTCCCTCAACTTCAAAAAAGGGTCAATTCAGGAACAGCAGAAACTTCTGAGAAAGGTGGGGAAAATGGGGAGGCAAAGGTAGAAGAGAAGAAAGAATCCTCCGAAAACGGGAAAACGTCGAACCTGGCTCCCGCGGGATTAGGTGCTGGTTTAACATCTTTGGATAGGAAGAAGCAAAAAGCCAAAAAATAAACAAAAGTAGGGAGCTTTGAAAACAAAGAAAGTGCACGATTCTAAGTAGTGGAGTTGGTTGTCTCTCAATTGCGATTACCGCTTTTGCTGATTTTTATTACATGTTGGCTTTTGTACGATAAGCTTTCTTCTTTTCCCTACCATACGATTTGGGTAAGTGTTCCCTTTCCAGATATGTCTGGTCTTCTTTTTTGTTTTCCCTTGCTTTTCTGCGGATGTAATTTTATCCCACAAAAAACATCATTGATATCTCTAGTAACTAGAATAAGCTCACAATTTACGCTTTTGATTTAACCGAATCTGGTCTTTGGCTTCTTGTTCCACAGGTCTTCTTCCTGATCCTAATGTGTTAGGATTTGGGTTCAGGGATACAGAAATATAAAACATAGATCATCAACCAAGTCCCTAGGGAAAATTTGATCAGCAATCTCTTTGTAAATACCATTTTGGAATTGGATATCACTTGGTTACTCTTCTGTTCGTCTACCACCAAGATGAGGTCCACATGTGGTCAGCAGGGATGTTTTCATGTGGTTGTATCACCCGTTGAAGGTTAAACCCACCACGGTCACGGTTAACCCACTAATTCCATCACTAATCTACTTTACATTTGGTGATGTAGAGTCTGCCCGCGGACCAGACCATGGTCCACGGGCAGTGCCGGTTTTAAAATGGGCTGAACCGGTCTGGCCCATCATACCGTTCTGATCTGTAGAGATGTTTGTACTTTAGTAAGCCCAAATCTGAAGCCTGGATTAGGCCCAATGGTTCACAGAGATGAGAAAGTGAGAGTCGTCGTCTAATGGATAATGTTGATAGCACCCAAACATCTTCTTCCTTATCGATATACCTTCATTCTCTCCGACAATGGCTACTTTCCTAACAACTGTTGTTTCAATCAAACCTACAATCTTCTCCTTCAAGTCCGAATCCTTCACCTCATTACAGACGCATACCAATGTATACTCCCCAAAACCCTTTCCTTCTCTCACCGGAACCATCTCCATCTCTCTTCCACGGAGCTCCAGGATGAGATTCGTTCCTCATGCGGTCATGGAGACAGAAGAAAAAGCCACTCTTGACCCTAATTTGGAATCCTCCAGGCGTGTCTACATCGGAAACATACCCAGAACTGTAGACAATGAACAGCTCACTAAACTCGTTGAAGAACACGGTGCTGTTGAAAAAGTCCAGGTTTTTGTTTCTTTCTCGACTTCTTACTTGAATAGCCAGTTTTATCAATCAAGATTTGTGATTTTGATGTGTACTTGTATGTGGATTGATTTGTTTCATCAGGTGATGTATGATAAGTATTCAGGACGAAGCCGTCGATTTGGATTTGCTACAATGAAATCAGTTGAAGATGCAAATGCTGTTGTTGAGAAATTGAATGGCAAGGTGAGATTTTGTTGAATTGGAATCATTTCACCATTCTTTAGATTCTGAAAATAATGACAAAAAGCTTCTTAATTTCTTCTTGCTCAGAGCATTGAAGGACGTGAGATTAAGGTTAACATTACAGAGAAACCATTAGCATCAACTCCTGATTTATCACTGCTTCAGTCTGAAGATTCTGCATTTGTAGATAGTCCTTACAAAGTCTATGTAGGAAATCTAGCTAAGACTGTTACAAAAGAGATGCTTGAGAATTTGTTTTCAGAGAAAGGCAAAGTACTAAGTGCTAAGGTTTCGAGGGTACCCGGAACTTCGAAATCTACGGGGTTTGGATTCGTAACCTTTTCTTCAGAAGAAGATGTGGAAGCTGCCATTTTGGCTCTTAACAACTCTGTAAGTGTCTCAATTGTGATTTCATCTTTCACTTATAGTGTAGTGTGTGTGTGTGTGTGAAGAATCTCTTTTTTTTTTTTATTTCTTTTGTGGTTTGAATTTGCAGTTGCTGGAAGGACAGAAGATAAAGGTGAATAAGGCGTAGTGTAAGACGAGCCTTTTTGGCATCATAAGAACGCGAAAAGAATCGTTTTTTTTTTTAGGAGTTTGTAATGCAAATCATTTTAGAGCATAGTATCATCATCTTGTATTAAAATTCAAAGTTGAAAAATGCCCACTTGAATATGAGAGATTCATGAAGTAGCAAAAACTAGAGATTTCGGTCTATCTTTCTTTGGGATCAGGCATATGTTCGTTTCATTTAGCCTTCCATCGAAGAACCATGGCTTAACAGCTTTTTTTCGAGTACAAAGAGAAGAGAGTTCACTTGACCTTTTTTTTTTATAACACAAAGGCTCTATTATGACAAGCGTCATTTTGGAAGTTTTGGTAGAATTGGGCAAAATTAAAAAATAAAGTAAAAGTGGCTACGTGGCAAATTATGATTTGGAAGTTTTGGTTAGTTTTTATTTTTGCCAATTTTAAGAAACGAAAAATGATTAACATGAAAATCACTTAAAAATAAAAGAACGCAATTTACAGTTTGGGGGAAAAAAAATTAATTAATTTTGGAAGAAAGTAGAACAATCTACTTTACTATTTGTATTTCACAAAATCAATTAAACCAGAGATGAAGAAATGAGATAAGATGCGATGCGATGCGATGCTTAGCTTACAGTGTCTTCCTTCTTCCTTCTTCTCCGGCTCCAATCGAACTCCGACCACCATTTCTTGCTCAACGCCACCGTCTCGTGCGACCGCCGACTTCGCTGCTTCTCCATCTCCTCTAATCTCTCGCAGACTTATCCTTCTCCGTCACGCTCACAGTTCCTGGGACCATATTTCCCTCAGAGGTACACTTTCTCTTACTCTCTTCGTTTCCCTCAAAATCGAAACTCAAATCCTAATCTCTCTCTCTGTCAACGATAGACCATGATCGTCCTCTAACAAAATCTGGACAAGCCGACGCTGCTAAAGTCGCTCAAATCCTCTCCACACTTGATTGGATTCCGCAACTCATTCTCTCAAGGTCTTAATTCCAAAATCCTAAGTTGATCGAATAATCAAGTTTTGTTGTTTTCGTGATTTGAGAACTCGTTCGTTCGTTTGTGTGTGTGTACACAGTGATGCGACTCGGACTAGGGAGACATTGAAGTCAATGCAAGCGCAAGTAGATGGTTTTATGGAAGCAAATGTACATTTCATTCCTAGCTTTTACTCCATTGCTGCTATGGATGGCCAAACTGCTGAGCATCTTCAACAAATTGTCTCTAAATATTCAACCCCTGACATTACCACTGTCATGTTAGTTTCTTCTCATCACTCTTTGTTTTACTTCTGTGTGTGCATCTTCATCTTCCTTGTGGTGTGTTATCAAATTTGATTGCTACAGGTGTATGGGGCATAATAAAGGTTGGGAAGAAGCAGCTTCCATGCTCTCTGGAGCTTCTGTTAAGTTGAAAACTTGCAATGCTGCTTTGCTTCAAGCTTTTGGCAACTCCTGGGAAGATGTTTGTATATTTCATCCTTTTTCAGATATTCCTAGCTCGCTTTTTCTTTGAATTTGAAACTAATTCTTTCTCTTGGCATTACAGGCTTTTGCACTAGCGGGACCTGGCGGATGGAAACTTGAAGGTGTAGTGGCTCCAGATAGCAGCATCTGTGTGTAAGAGACTGGAACCTATCCAAAGCTTCAAGTTTACCTTTTTTGCCAAGGTTGCGCTGTCTCCTCTACGCTTGCTACTGTGTCATTCTTACAACTTCTTGACCTTTTACACAATATATAAGAGGTTGTAAAGTATCATCCTTTTGTGCATTTCTCATGTTTCAAAGTAGTAAAGCTTAGTTTTTAGCTGCTGATGATGAACAAAGCAAGAGCAGATTACATCTCTGTATTAGATGTTTTGCCTTATGTAAGATTCCCAGCATTAGGGATATGTTCAAATGCAATCACATTATATATGAAGAAATTTAGGATTTTGCAATTTAAATTACTTGTATTCATGTTTAGAGTTGGGTATAGACTAATCCTTAGAGATTCCATGGGCTATTGTGTCTTGGAGGGTTAATGTTTCTTAGGGCTTTCCATACAACACTATTGCATTTAAACCCTGACCCGAAACCGATCTGCCAAACTTTATCTCCTCTTTTCATCTTCGCCTTGTGTTCTAAGTAAGCCAGCTCGTACCATATACTGCTGCTTGATGTATTCCCAAAACGTTCCAGTGTCCGCCTCGATGCCTCCATTTTCTCTTCCGTCAACTTGAGATCATTCTGAATCTCATCAAGTACTGTCTTGCTCGATGCCAATACGCATATATGTTCAAAAGACGGCTCAAGACGGCCCAGCGTTGTAATGTTTGCTTTGAGTGCACGGCGAGTAACTTCCATTATGTCTTTAGATACATACAGTCCTTGCTTCCCGTCTCTGTCTTCTCTTAACTCCATGCTCTTGTAACTTGTGTCCTCCATTCCTTTATGGGTTCTTACTAGCTGTTTCATTTCACCACATAATATCGTCATCTATAGAAACCGAGAAGAGAGCAAGAGTAAATCAGTCTATTTCCTTGTTATTATCACCTGCATAAGTTGGTATTTGGATCGCCATCTATCGATACGCCGACTAGAGAGCATAATTGCAGCTGCTCCCATCCGAAACGAACAATTTGGTGGGAGCAACATGGTGTCATTGCCCGAGTACCAAGTGAAGCTCACAATCTCTGTACTCACCACCAAAGCGTAAGAGCCTTGATGAGCATTCAAAAGATCTTTGGCTAAATCAATGGCTATGATTCCGGCGCCACATCCCATACCACCAAGATTGTAGCTCTCTGTGTTATGCCTCAGCTTGTAATGGTTAATCACCATGGCTGATAGAGAAGGCGTAGTGTTGAGGACTCCACAGTTTAGCACGAGGATCTTGATATGCTTCACGTTGATTTTAGTCGCTGCAAGAAGTTCATCAATCGCTCCAAAGATCACCATTGCTGCTTCTTCACGGCCATCGCGAAGATTGATCTTGTGACCAGGCTTGAACACAACTCTTGGCATGTAGCTTTCCTCTCCTATGCCTGATTGGTCCAGCAGTTTTCTTTGAACCTCGATGGAAGTCTCGTTGAAGTTACCAGACTTCATTGCCAGCTCGATGAAGTGGCTTTTCGAGATCTGTACAATTTACATCCACAAAACAAGAATGAGAAGAAGCGAGAAAGAAAGAGAAGAAAAGTGGGAGAGGGAAAAGACATGACCTTGAGATGATCGGGTGGGCGGTAACAAGAGAAATCGAGAAGGAAAACAGAGGAAGGAGTAAGAAAATGGTAGAGGAGAAGGAGGAAGAAGATGGATATAGGAAAAGCCAAGACTGGGAGAAACCGAGACGCAAAGATGAAGAGAAGGAGAAGAGGAGGAAGAAAGAAGCAAAAGGTATGGGAAAGAGAGAGAAGGTAAATGTATCCAAGCTTCACGTATTTCAAATTCACAGATCGGAGGAAATCGGGAAGGCCCTTGCGTGACTTTGACTCAACTCCACCATTCACCATCTTTGTTACCTCTTTTCCCATTTTGCTAAGCATCAAAACCTTGTGGTCTCTGTTTAAATAATCAAATAAAATGAGTTACTGTAACAGAAAGATGGCTTCTTTGGTGCATGTTACCGTTGAAATGGCGGGTTTTGCTGCATCATTCAGTTGGTGTGGTGTACCTAAACCAAAGCTCGGTTCAACTAGTTACTAGTTTCTCACCAATGTAAGCTCCAATTCTCGCCCATGCAAATCTAATACAATAAACAAAATAATCCATGATCTGATCTGCTGTGTTGAAATGCTGAAGAGGATTATCCTTAGAATTTTGATTTTTTCGTATCAAAGATTCAACCACTACATATAATCTAACCACAAGATTCAACACAAAAATTGTACAACACATTTCAAACCATAAACTCATCTTAATCTTACCAACTCTCACTAGCCAAAACTAATAAAAGTCAAACCAAAAGGTCTCTACAATGTTATTATTATTACTCGGACCAAAACTTCACAAAGGCTGTCAAGAAAGATTTCAGAATTGCCAGAAGCGGATTAGTTTCCTGTCCTGCCATATTCGATTGACCTTTCCACGATTCGCTGCAAAGAAAAAGGAAAGGAAGGTAAGGCATGTGAAACCTCTGGGGAACCAAACACACAATACCAAAAAACCCAAAACACGATTGAGACTTAGAAGTTTGTTTACTCACGGTTTAATTCTGTTGAATGTTGCATTGTTTCCTTTCTGAGAGCTGGAACTATCCGAAGCATCAAGTTTCCCTTCTTCCACGGTTGTCTTCTCCTCTACACTTGCAACTTGGTTCCTGGCATGGCTACTCATAGTGTCCACTTTTGCTTTGTCATTCTTACCATTTCTCGACTGTTACACAATTTAAAATGTTGCAAAGTTTTCATCGTTAAACACAGTTTTTGGGAGCAATCAAGTAACAGCTTTGCAAAACAGCAAAAAGATACAAGAGGTTGGCTATTCCATCATTAATGTTCTTCTGCCACGATCATAAAATACGTTTTCCTAAACCGAAAATGCCTATATCAGGACGACCTACTGATCACAAACATTTTTCTTACATGGACACCATGAAGACTATTGGCTCTGATATTCAAACATAATGTAAAAATCAACGTATACTTAGCGAAGCTTACCTCAGTGCTAGATGTGGGCATTTTTGGTTCGGTTGTCAAAGTTCCATTACTAAATTCCTTAGTCTCATGGATGTTGCCAATCGCAGCATTCACAACCACCGCCCCATTAGTATCAACACATTCAACATCTACTGAAGCAGGATTTACAATTTTCTCACCAAATTCCTTTTCCACAGGGACAGAAATATGATTTGACATTTGACCAACAATGACTCCTGTCCCCGTTTCTTCGGGTACAGCAGAAGTGGATGAAGAAATCTCCCCAAGATCAACAGGAATTATGGTACTGCTATGGGTTTCCACAATTGTTACAGCTCCTTTCCCACCCTCACAAACTTCATCCAACTCACTAGACTGTACATCCAATGACTCCACTGATGAAGTCACAGATCTCAACGGAAATGTCTCAACAACTGTTCCTGCTGGCAAATCAATTGCGCCTAATGCGTTCTTTGTCATATTCACCATTTCAGTCATCGCTGCTCCAGCATCATTCACTTTTTCATCATTGTTAACAGGTTTTGTTCCTTCTGATTCCATGAAAGGTATATCCTCAACTCCTTTGACTTTGTTATCCACCTCGAGCTCTTTACCCAGAGGTTTGGTGGCAAAACTATCGCACACTGTCTGCACTCTATCTTGTAGTTCTGCATCATGATTGGTATCATTTTCTTCACTGCAAGATTCTTCAAACTGAGTCCTGGATATGTCAGTAGAGCCCATTGATTGGTGTACTATCAGCCCGGCGTCTTCTTCAAAACGTTGAGCTGTGTTCACTTCCCCACAATTGAATACATCAGATCCTCCGTATTCCGGGCCAACATGGCTACCATTAATGTTTTCCCCGTTTTCATCTGACTTATTCTCGGAAGAAAAATTACAATTTTGATCTGAAGCCGAATGGAATCCTTCTGGGGATAAAGATAAAGGGGGCACAGGATCCATCAGGATTGAACTTGACAGACTCTGATCTTGCAAATTGTCAGAGCCTTTTCCTGCAAGAACCAAGTCACCGGGACCAAGGACTCTATTTTCTTGGATTATCTCTCTGACAATCTCCCTTATGGTGTAGAAAGAACCACCAACCTCCTTGTGTGTGAGACTAAGTGAAGGAAAGCTCCCATTGTTTAGGTTCTGATGCCTGAAAATAAACACCAATAATTATAGGTGCAACTGAAATTCTGGCTAAGGAAAAAGGAATCAGATGCATACTTCTTTATAAATGTTTCAATCAGTGCCTTTCTCTCCTCTTTGGGAATCCGATTACGCGTCTTCTTACCTGCAGAATCGTGAGGCTTAGCTAGAGCAAATATTTGCCCAACGCAAGTAGTCTTTAGAGAGTGCATGTTTCTCTCTTTGTTCTATATAATCCTGTTGCAGACGAGTTAAAGCAAAGTCAGAACCAGACGAGCACCCAAAACAATATTACAGAAGAAAACAAAATCCTTAAGACAGATCCGTTTAGTTCATCATTTCCACACAGAACAACAAAGATTCTCGATCCAGAGAACATTACAAACACGCGAAGCGAAAATTGTAAACATATACAAAAGCGAGAAACAATTGAATTCAATCATTCAAAAGCAAAAACTCCATTGATAAAGAAGAAGAGATTTACCTGCGACCGCGAGAATAGGAAAGAGAGAGAGGGTGATTAGAATTCACGAGTCATCTTTGCAAATGGGCTAAAACCCTACACAGTACACAGTACACAGTACACAGTACACAGAACACAGTGTGAGAGTGTTGGGAGGCGCAAGCGGGAATTTGGGTAATTCTTTCAACTTTCGGGGCAAAAGCGTAATAACATCTTTTTACCCTTCTTTCTCTTTCTTAAATTTCAATTTCACCCCCCCTTCTAAAATTTAACGCTGTTTTTACACCCACAGGTCTTTTCTAACCAATTTAGACCCTCACCGATTTCACATTTTTCTTATTTTTTCAGTTTGAGATAATAAGAGAAGCAGGAGCAAAAGTTTATGTAATTCCCTATATTATTATACTTGAACGTAATACAACATAAAACTTTATGTATTACCAACATAAAAGCATTTTATTGTTACTAGTAACTTGTACATTCACAGCTTCAAAAGCATGCTTTCAACTCTCAGATCTCTGCTTCAGAATAAGTCTCCAAGAACTGGATTATTTTCAAGCGTTCATCCTCCAAAAGCTCAGGGTCTTCCCTCGTTAGTCTCTCCCGGGTCGCACCATCCACGCTCGTTGGATCATCCACTATCTGTTTCATTAAAACAACAACATTATTACAACACTGTCTCATTCACCAAAAACTTGTTCATATCTATCTATGTTTAGAGAAAAGAGACATTTACTTTTACGAAATTATTTGTGTGACCGTCTTTGTTAGGTCCTATAAACGGCTCGAGCTCATTGTGTGTCCATTCACCATCTGTGATGTATTTGTATTCAAACTGCCCTTCCTGCGTTTCAGAATTGTTGTGGTGCTCAGAAAATGATAACAAAAGCAGAAACTGATCTTTCCAGTTCATTAAGAAAGAAAAAACTCACAGGCAATTCTCTCTTTAGGCTCCAGAATCCTGTTCCCTTGTCCAGTGTTAGAGGGATCCTCTATAGAAAGGAAAAATTGTTAAAAAGACAAAACAGAACAAAGGAATTACATTTCTTATCAAAGAGGCCTTTCTTTGGCATAGTAATGAGAAATGTGCATCATAGCTTTAAAGCATATACGGCACACTGTACTTTTTTGACCAAGGAATCATAGTATACTTTTATATGACATATTTTTTTTTTTATATGTCATAGTATATTTATATGACATATTTACCTGTCCCCATCCAATGTCAAGGCCAGAAATTTCTACTGTGGAGAATCCCTTGTCTTTCAGTGTCAAAGTAACAGTCTTCTTTTTTAGTCCTGTAAGCTTTATGTCCATATACCAGAAAACAATAATCAGGATCCAAGGACCTAAGCGACAATTGCTGTAATTTATGCTAATCAATGAAACTGAGAAGCCACAAACATATGTGCAAGCACTGTGAAAGTCGAACGATGACTCACAATATCAATTGTTGCATTTCTGATAGCATCAAGCTTCGGAAAACACGACCTTTTGCTCTGCAGTAAATTTTCGGAGATGTTGTTTAGAGAAATTTTATAGTGCATTTATATTTCACCAGCCATCTAAAGATATCTCAATTAAATTTTTCTAAATGCTAGGCTATATAATGTACGAAAACCAGGATATCGTCTTCGAGTGCTAGAAGTTTTGTTGTTATAATCATCGATTTATAGGAGAAGAAGAAAATCCACATCCTCACATAATACCACAGGCAGTAACATTACTTGAAGTTGAACGTGATTATCACGATGAATTAACCAATAGGTATCAAGAAAACCATGTACGGATAACAGAAACCAAAAGTACATTAGTCTCTTACCATAAGTATTCTATGAGCTTCCATAAGTTTATAGCCTTGCACCCAGAACATGTATGTCAACTGCAATTGAAATTAGTACCTCTTCTCAGTATTAGTCAGCCAGAAGTCAACACTTGTTCATTCCCTTCATTAGTCAACCAAAGAAGCATAATAAATAAGACAACAACTGTTTGCAACAGTCTTGAGTACAACTGAGCTGAAACATTGCTTCAATGTTGGAAAGCAATGCATTTACGCTAAAAAAAGACTCACAATGAAAGATGAGTAAAGATAGAAAAGTGGGAAAAAGAGAAGAGCACAGTTACAAGTTTCTGCAACATACCGCAACAGCAGGAGCCCTTCCCATTCCAGCAGTGCAGTGCACATATGTAACTCCTCCATTTCGCTTAACAGCTTTGTATAGTGTACTAAGCACGGCAGGAAGACGCATTCTCAAATCAAATGCATCAAAGTCTCTGTTACATCGAAGATTATAATATGTCAAGTTTGCTTACAGAATGGGATGGTGGCTAACTTCCCCATTTACTCTAGTTTGAAAACAGGCAAAAGTGGACAAACAAAAAACCAACAGACTTTTACAACCCCTGGAAACAGAAAGTCATTTTCCGTTCTTCATAAACCAATGCTTACACAAAAGTTTTGTCAAGGGAAAGTGAATAGAGTAAAGATCCCAACCAAAGAGAAAAGGAAAATGTAACACTTTAATGATAAAACAAAAGAAATTTAATGATTTCTTGGCTAAATTATAATTGAGACTACTCTCCAACAATCTATAAGCCCTTCTCCCCTCGGTTAATCTGAGAATTCTGAACAAATAAACTCAAGTCTATTTAGGCAAATAAGAAAAGTATTGAAAACGGAACTAAAATCAACCCTCATGATCTCTCCTACCTTAATATGGTCAATTAATTTCCCATGAGTTAGTGCCAATCGATCGCAGATTGACAGCCAAATCAGAAAAAAAAAACATGTAATTAACAAACAATGGCTTATTGCATTTACCAATGACTAACCTTATTTCACAGCGAATATGCTGGATGTCACTAAATGTCTTAGCATATGCTTGAATGCTTCTTATATCTACTCCAAAATATCTGCAAGTATTGGTCAAGGAACACTGCAGATGAATCTTTGTCACTCAAATCAAATGAAAAAGACAGAAAAAGAGGGCTTTTGCAGGATACTCCAAGTCTGGATCTTGTTGCAAGCAAAATATGGTTTTAACCCCGATTTTACGTAGCTTGTCAACATCTTCAGGGGTCTAGCAAGCCAACAGAGTAGATAGTAAGAAAATAACATGATTCCAACAAAAAAATAAACGTTCAATATAGCATAACAGAAAGATGTAAAGGAAACCTGTAAGCAGGATCCAACAATTAAATCTGGACGAAGAAAGCTGTAGTTCATTCCTAACTCGTGCCTGTAATGTAAAACTGAAATGAAAGCACAAAGAAATCAATCAGTGACTGAAATGACCGATCAAGGCCAAGAAGAAAGGTGAGTTTGCCAATAAACAAGCAAAAGGTTGAGTGTTCTTAGTCAGACAGATGGACAAAAACTAATCATAGATGAAAGATGAAAGTAAGAGTAAGAATACAATCTAATGAACCAAATCAAACATCCCAACATGAGACAACAACAACTGGTATAATCTCAACGTACCAGCACCCATAGCTTGAGTCATGTCTTGACTATATTCATCAGATTTCTCTTCCTTGTTTGAAACACCACTCATCTCCGAGCTAGATTTCGAATCTGATACTGCCTACACTCAAAACCAGCAATATATTAACAAAAGAATCTAGTCAAGCATTATCTGACCATTAAACTAGCGTATAGAGATGTATATATACCTTTAGAACAAGTCGAGATTTAGGATCATTAATGGCTTTGATCGGTAGCTGCAAAAGTAGTTTCCAGAAAGTTAAAGACAATGAAAATGAAGAGGGATTCAAAAGAGAAAATAGGTGAAAAAGATCTGGTACAAGCATCTTCAGAGAAGACGAAGAAGAAGAAGAAGGATCTCTTTGATTTCCACCGAATCCCAGTGAAGGTGAGACTGAGGATCTGAAAAACAGTAACAACGATCAAACACACAAAATCAAAAATCGAATCAAAGGAAAGATGAACTTGTGAAAGCGAAGAAGATACCTGGGAAGATTCTGAAGGCAATTCATCTTTAGCAAATTATTATCAGCGGAAGAAAATGTAAACTGCTTCAATTCATGTTCTCATATTTCTTGTGTGTGAGTGCCTCTGAGGATCGCGACAAGGAAATTAGGCTCGGGATATGCAATCACTTTTTTTCTTTTGTTTCGTACGTAAAGGGACAAATATTTGAAAAAGAAGCTATAACTTTTTCTTTTGATCAAAAACACCCCCTCTCTAATTAAATTCGTTGCTCATGTGGCACTCGTTATACTTCATAATCAGCCAATCAGAGGATTAATATTCGTTAGATATTTACTTAATCCAAGTACTATTTCTGATATTTTTCGTTGTTTTTTTTTTTTTTTGAAGCTAATAATGGGACCATTCACGTGACGTCATCATGTCTCTTATTGCTACCGATCTACTTTCATGTGGCTTGAACTTGAAGTTCATGGAAACTCCAGTTCACGTGCACAAGATATTTTTCTCTCTGCAGAAGATATTAGTACCATCCATATTTTATAAAAAAAATTCAGACGTGATTATTCGTAACGATAAATCAAATCAATTATGAAATAAAAAGACTATTCAAGAACAACAAAACGAATTTTAACTCCTGAATCGAAAGAGTTTATTGTCAGGCAAAATCAGAAAGAAAAAGAAAAGAAAAAAAATAGTGAAACAACTTTTCGAAAAGAAAAAAAAAACAAGAAAGTGTGTCATGGAATTACATGATATTTTCTATAGGTCCAAGTTCCACTTATTATGATCCTCTGGAGGTGTGGAAGAACCTCCAAAAAGACTAATCTTTGGTCTTCTTTGATCTTTCCCCATTGGTAACCTCCAAAACGAATCCGAGTTCTCAAAGAAAATGTATGCAGCTACCACTGATGCAAAGAACAAGCAAAAGAGCAGCGCGTAAATCTGCCACTCTGCACATCAAATCAAACAGATAGATACATGAGTCAGAGAGAGGTATATAAACATCATATATACGCCAATTCCGATTTGCAATAGAGAGAGAGATCTGTCTGCAACAAACCTTTCCACTCCTTTGGTACACTGAGTTTGGTCACCATCTCCCCCCATTCGCTCGAAGTTGTCAGCATAACCCTACGCACCAAGTTATAACAAAGAACCAGTTAGAAATATAAACACTAATATAAATCCCAATGGTGAGACTTAAGGAGTTTGATTATCATTTATCTTTTCAATTGATTCACCATACCTTTCACTAGGGCAGAACTCAAGTGAAGCAATGGATTGACCAAGATGTAGCCTCTTACTGTAGTGGTAGATTTCCATTGTCTTAACTTCAGCAACAGACACATCTCCATCTTTCCCACCTCTACAATTGAAATGCAAGATATGAGGTTTTGAACTTTGAACAATCAGAAGCCTGAAAGCAATTATAACCAGCCCGAGATGAAGAAACACTCACAAAGCAATATATTTGCCATCCAAGCTCACTGCCAATGTTGAAGCAGTCTTCTTTGACAGCTTCTTGAAGCCAAGCTTCTTCCATGTGCTAATGTCATAAACATTGACCACAGGCGTATCACCTGATTCCAATTGTTTAGGTTTTCGTATGAAATGTTATGAATTAAAAAAAAACTAGCAATGGTTGTGATAGTTTACTCGCTAGTCATCAAATTATATACCTCTCTGAGCAGTACAGAACAAAAAAGGTTTTGTTCCATCTTTAGAAAATCGACACAGTTCAATGCTTTCATCCTACATACATGACGATATCAAAATCAGGATATATCAGAAGCCAATACAAGAAAAACTTGAAGATGTTACAGAAAATGCAAAAAGGAGAGAGAAACACGAAAAAGACTCCCAAAACAAAGAGATCTCAGAAATATATTTCTTGGAAAACAAAAACTGAAACTCATCCATGCAGGATTTCATTGAATTTTATTACTTAAGAAATATAGGGATGCAAATGCAAACTTTAACTCTTACTATCACATACCCCACTACGTTCCAAAGTAGACAAAGGAACACCATCTTCTCCTTTCCATACTCTAGCTGATCCATCAGTTGATGTTGTAGCTAAGAACTCTGAGTCAAGACTACAACAAAAGATGCAGATATGAGAGAGATGCATACACTCGGATTCGTTTCACAGTCGCCATTAACTTTTATTAGTGTTGTATGATCGGAGTCCCAAATCTTTACAGAAGACCATTTTTATGACCACTAGCTCAATTATGCTTTAAGTGAAAAAGGGAGGTATCATGGGAGAGAAGATTTTGGTAGGTACCTAAAATCCATATCTCGGATGGACTTGTGTGCCTTTGACTCATCCAAAATTACACGTAGGTTTGGCCACGCCATAATTCTGAGACAACCATCCTGAAATATAGCTTATAGTAAGCTACAAGAAATATTGTCGCAACAGCGAAAGAAAAAAAGCCCTTATAAAGCAGTTTTGTTCCCCTCCTTACCACTCCCCCAGTAGCTAATTTAGACCCATCAAAGCTGAAGGCCATACACTTTTGTAGTCCAGCATTTTCGAGAGGGGGGAGTTCTTTTGCTAAGATCGTAATGACTTTTGCTCCTCCGACAATTTCAAACAACCTGAAATAAAAATTTACCATCTAGACCGTAAACAAAAATTGTATAGACAATGAGACAGATAGTGTCCACAATGGTGGAAGTCATTTCCAATTCTCTAGTATGCATGAAATAGACGGAATAGTAGAGTTGCAAAAGATGGAAAGAAGAAAGGGAAGTCAAAATGTAATACAAGGGTCAATACTAGAAAGAGATCAATAATTATAAAAAGGCATGAAGATGCAGGGAAATGTCCAACAAAGGTATATGCAGATATGAGATATATAATAAACCAAACTGCACCACAATAAATTCAAGCATCACTACAAACACATCTTCATCAGCAAAGACAGGGAGTGTAAAACAGTAATACAGCTCTCATGTATCAACACAAGATCGAGAAGCTATCATAGATTTAAAATACCAGCTCAACAAAATTAGCAACTTTGTATCAAAGGCAGGCACTAGAAAGTTTTTTGATTATAATTTTTGGAGGTAAAAGCGAGGTAGAAACATACTTGCAACCACCTTTGGAGGTTGAGCAAACAAAATAATCTCCAGCAGGATGCACTGAAATTGCCACAGGATCACCATCACTCTCTTTAAGCGTATGTGTTGCCTTTAGCCATAGAAAAAAGTTGTTTTGCTTTCATTAGTCGACAGAAGTAGATACCAAAACTAAAAGGGTTTGTCTTGCTTTCTAGGAATCAGAAGAAAAACCCTAGATTTCTTCCATGGTTCACAAGTCCCCAAATTTCCCAATCCATAGAAACAACCTAGCTTTTCGCCCAAAACCCAATTATAAAAAAGAAATCAATGGTGTGTATGAAGAAGAATTACCAATGGAGAGGAAGAGAGAGAAGTAGTGTCGGGATCGAAAGAGAAGATATGAAGCAGAGCAGGAGAAGAAACAGAGGAGCCACGACGTTTAGCAGCTTTGGCGATAATGGCCCAGTTTACTTTCTTCGGTCGACGAATCCATGATCCACACACAACATGCCCACTTTCACGGCTCGCTTCTTCAATCTCCATTCGATTGTTTTTTCCTTTCTGGTCTTTTACGCAAATCTAGATGGTATTTTATATATACACAAGATTGGGTTTTTTTTCTCTCCAGAGGGAAAACAAAAACAAATAAAAGAGTTGACTTTGGAAATTGGACAGAGAGATTTTTGTTGGGTATTATAATGGGATTCCAAAATCTCAGATTTGACAAAAGAAGAAACAAGCGGAGATTTGCGTTGTAGTTTTAATTAAAAATCGTGCGTATGTTGAGATAATTACACAAGTCAAAGGACGGTAAAGGAATTAGGAAAGGATATTCCTTTGATGCTTGTTCTTATGCCAAATTTTAATACAGCTCCGGTCACATCGTGCTTCCGCGATCTTTACCACACTTGCCCTTGCTATGTCATTGTTAATGGATACACAATTAAACGAATATTAAATGTTGGACAAATCGTACGTGACAAATCTTATAAAATAATATTCTCTCCGTTTTAAAATATAAATTATTTTAACAATTTTAATTATTTTTTAATTTTGTGATCGCTAATATTTTACCCTTTTTTATGTGATTTATCAAATTATTTTTATTAAATATATCAAATCATACTTATTAGTAGAAAAATAGATTTTTAATATCCGCGATTTTAGTTAAAACAATTTACATTTTGAAACGGAAGAAGTATGATATATATCGAGTTGTTTGATACAAAATCATACCACTAAGCGTATGCTATATGAATAGATATGTGTTACGTCGTATAAGCATATGTGTTATATAAATGTCATAAGGTAATACAGAATGTAATCTCTTCCCTACAAAATTGTGGACAAGTCATGAGAATACGAAAGTGTGATTTGTGAAGGACAAAACGAAAAAGTCACAGACTAGGAATTCTTTTAGAAAGCCAATTTCCTTCAAAGGTCGATGTGAAATCATGGAAATATCAATGCAATGATTAGGACATACTATGCCGGAATTCTGTTATTTTGCAAAAGTAAGGGATATTGTGGATAATATTCTAAAGTTATCAACAAAACTCGTAATTAGATGTAGTTCATGGAGGTCACGTAACTTTAGCCAAATATACAGAATTTATAACAAAACTCAGTAACGTTGGAACCAATTTTTATTAAAATCAAATGGGCTTGTTATAGACATTTGAATTTGAAAAATGGGTTTAAAATATGAAGGTGAAATGAGATAAGGCTTTTGGGCTAAATGGGAAAGCCTCTATATTGGTTTAATGAATGCACACTTAAAATGTCCCACATCTAAAGTTTGTGACATTTTGGTAGTGTATATATAAGGGTGAGCTTGTGTAGAGTTCAAAACATTACAAGGACACACATGCACCATGAAGAAACCAAGGGAAGCCCACACGCGCGCTGGGCCGGGCTCGGGCAATTGGACCAAAGGTCATCAAAGATTATTCTTTTTGGGGAAAATTTTTGTTAAAACTTTAATTGAAAAATCGCAACCATTCGGTTCATGTTAACCGAACAATTGCGACCCAACCAAAGTGAATATCAATCACATCCCTTCGGTTTATTAACCGCCGATTTCCGGTTCTATAATACCACGCGCGCAAACAGTCATCTTCTTGAATTCTTTCTGCGAAAACATTTCTTCCCACAAAAACCTTCAAACTCCCACAGTAAGTCTCGAGAGTATTCATAGAGTTTTCTTCGTTAGATTACGATATCGAGTGTTGCGAAATGGTTTTTCTTTACGGTTTTATCCTGGGATTCGTAATCGTTTAAAACAGTCACACTACGGGCGATTTTCGAATTAAGGAAAGAGAGTAATCTCGACTCCGTATACGTTTTTTAAGATAGAGAATTTCTTCTTCTTCTTAATTCGTTTTCATCTTTTTCTCGGTTTTTTCTCAATTTGATTTTTGCGTTCCTACACTTAACACTAGTAATTCCCCCCCCCCCCCCCCCCCCATTAGATTAACCCGATGTGGCAAAACAAAGCCAAAGTCAAAACATATGAAACCAGCTAAGCGATAACACTAAACAGAGGTTGAAACACTAAACTGGGAAAATATGGGCGGTCTTGAGTTCGTCAGGAGGCACTTCAAGGTTGGATCAACAATTAGCTATGCAGATATCGAGAAGAAGTTGTTGTCGATGTAACCTTGTAGAGATAGGTTGAATCTGGTTGTCATGTACTTCGAATCTAGTGTGATTATTGAAAGGAAAAAGACTGGATCCGATGCACCGTATGTGGAGAAGTTCTTTCTCAGAACGGTTAATGATCTTGAGTTGTGCCGAACATTTCTGTGGGGAAAATTGTCATTTTATGACAATTTGTGCCATACCAATGATGTACTAACCAAAATTCGAAAGAGTCGTCGATAAAGATGTATGGTGTTTTCCAACTTTTATTATTCCTTTGGAGGTAATTCATTCATATTTTTTAAATTAAGCATTTTTCCTTTTGTATATTTTACTTTGAATATCTTAAATTGTTCATGTCTTACTTATATCCAAGCTTTTTGTGATTTTTTGTTTTAAAATCATAGTTACCTATGTAAAATTTTAAATGTTTTCGTATAGTATATTGTTGGGTTTAATAAATAAAATAAATATTTTTCAAATCGTTAAAAGTTTAAAATAACACATTTAACTTGGATTTATAAGTTTTGGTGGATATCAAAGAAAAAAAAAAAGATAACGGTTAAAGTGTTATTGGCTTATGATACTGAAATTGGTCATCCTTATGTTACACTTTAATTTTTGAAATTAATTTACATTAGACTTAGCTATTAAATTGTAGAAATTAATTGTTAAAATTATTAAAAACATATAATTTTTTTTTTTTTATAAAAATGAATAAAGAGACTAATGTTAAAATAATAGATGACATATGACATCCTTTCAAGACTTAGATTTAGAAAAATCATAAAATATTATATAAGACTAGGTGAGTACCCGTGCCCGCGCATACGTACGGATTTTTTCTGATGAATTTCTTTCACCCAATTTATTCCATTTAGCCTTTTAAATAATCCGAAAGTGGTACATCATACGCAGTCTCTTTGCAATCTTAAATCGGCGAGGTTGCGAAGTAAATCCAACAAAGAGAAGCTATTGAAGATTTAGAAGCCACCGGTTGAGCGAATCGTATGATTATAGCACTTTACAATTGTTTTTGTTTCAACTTTTCACCAATATCCACAACATAATCTAAAGTTATCAAAGAATATTATCACGTGGATTGCCAACCTTGAGAAAATCCAAAGGAAAAAAAGAGAGTCTACGATAATCTTTGGGACACAGAATTTTCCATTCACTCTCAGTAAATTGGTAAGTATTCACCTTAATTATTCAATTTTATTTTTTGTAATTTTATTCAATTAGTACGATAATTTTACTAATTTTTATGATGTTTCTATTCTACATATGGCAATTAAGGATTTCAAAAACAGTTCAAATTGGGACGGAATAAAAAGATCGGATATCTGTTTAGTCCCACCTGTCTTAGCAAATTGGTAAGTATTCAATTTTATTTTTTTGTAATTTTATTCAATTTAAAAAATCGCTAGGCGTTGATCGGGCGGGGAGGGTAGGTCTAGTGCCTAATCAATTAAGCGGAGATTAAGCGGGAGTAATCAAAAATTAATTTTATATTTTTATATGTTTCAGTGTATATATTATTATATATTTTAAAGAAATACACACGAAAGATTGGTGGTGTAGTGGTTGAGTCACTTGAATTATTTATAAAGCCTAAGTTCGAGTATGGCAGTAGTTGGTTTTGTCATAATTTTAATTTTTGCCCTTTAATGAAGGGTAAAATTGACTTTTTCCCTTCGTCTTCTTCCTAAACCTCGCGACTTCTACAACCCTAAACGCCACTCTATGATTTTTTTTTTCATTATACATGTTTTTGGTTTCTTTTTTTTTTCCTAAATTTGATGGATCTACAAGATACTAGTCGATCTTCCTATTTAAAACGAATAAAACTTATATCTTTCGAAAGTTTACCTTTTCGCCGCCGAGGCTGCTGCGTTTTCAAACAAGGCTAATTTTTATAATGTTTCTATTCTATAGCTGGGACTAAACAGGTATCCGATCTTTTTATTACGTCCCAATTTGAACTGTTGTTGAAATCCTTAATTGCTATTTGTAGAATAGAAACATCATAAAAATTAGTAAACTTATCGTACTAATTGAATAAAATTACAAAAAGTAAAATTGAATAATTAAGGTGAATACTTACCAATTTACTGAGAGTGAATGGCAAATCCGGTGTCCCAAAGATTATCGTAGACTTTTCTTTTCATTATGGTTTTCTCAAAGTTGGCAATTACTCCTAAGTGGGATCTATGACCATTAAACCCAAGCTTATCTAAACACTGATCTAAAGCTTGTCCTATAATGGAAAGAATTTCTAAAGTTGTCAACAAAAATCGTCTTGGTAATCATTTTCCATGACCTCCATGAGCTACATTCCAGAAGACGAAGACATTTCACAAGACACTGAAATGCCAAAAGCAAATAAGAACAATAAGAAAGAATCATAAGAATCATGAGAAAATGTAAAAAAAATGTGAAATTCCAAATTCAAATAAGAACTTAATGTTACAATTTCATTCTCACGCTTTAACCTTAACCTCGTGCACAAAATTAGACCGGAGAACTTACTTTTCTTAGTGAAGCACTAAACCTTAATCTCGTGCACAAAATTAGACCGAAGAACTTATTTTTCTTAGTGAAGCACTACACAAACCCTTTCTCTCTCTCATTCTACACAAATCACAGGTATATGACAAATTTTATAAAATAGTACTCCTTCCGTTTCAAAATATTCGTTGTTTTAGAGGTTTTTTTGTTTCAAAATGTAAGTTGTTTTGACAATTCTAGGTATTTTTTAATTTTATTGATATTGTGTCACCACTAGAATTTTGCCGTCTTTTGTGTGATTGATCAAATTATTTTTATTAAATATATCAAATCATACTTATTAATAGAAAAATAATTTCTTAATATCCGCGATTTTAGGTAAAACAACTTACATTTTGAAACGGAGAAAGTATGATATTTATTGAATTGTTTGATACAAAAGCATACCACTAAGCATACGCTATATGAATACATATGTGTTACGTCGTATAAACTATCTAGCCCCACTAAGCTATATGCTATATGTCGCTTGTTATACGACAATTAGAGAAATTCGGTCCAACCACTTAACACATGGTCACCATATTTAGATCATATATTTCCTATTTCTACTCATTCACTACATCTAGGCGATGAAGGATCGAATGATCCAAAGTTGTAGAGTCTCACAAAGAATCTCTAGTTCGTGTTTTTGCAGGGACAACAACAACACTCTAAATGGCAATGGTCTGACCTAATTTCTTCTCGAGATTCTAATGGATAAGCCATCACCAAAATTCGTCTCATCCACCAATTTTTTTTGTTATAATGCCTATAACTTATTACTGAACTATATATATATATACACATAATTTTCAAATTACATATATATATATATATATATATACATATAATGTTTTACCGAATTCACTGAACCGAATCGAAACTATGAACTTCAACGGATGTGCGTCTGATTTTTGTTGATTTTAAAAAAAAAATCATTAAATGTACGTCGTGGGAGAGCTGATCAAAGATTGCTATCTGACGCCATAAAATCAGGTGTGGCGATGGGCATTGGTCCACTGGAGAAGCACACTCAATCTGAATTAGTTACTGGAGCTTTTGTAGCTGGAAGTTATGAAAGTCAAACTTGTTCTACGGTTTATAGAGCTGGCTCTTCTGCTGCTGGCTCTTCCGGGACAAGGTTGAAAGTCAAGAAACCTAGAAGAAGACCCTCTCGGGCTACAAGAATTCAGAAGAATGTAGAAGACGGTCAATTGATGGAGGTAGTGGTGAAACAAGCTCTAAAGACCCGAATTGCTAAACCAATTGAGCTTCATGTTGAACCAGGAGATCAAGGTCACTAGGAATTATCTACTGTTGAAAGATCTGTCAAGAGAAAAGGCACTGATGATTTGGACATGAAGTGTTCTGTCAAAAGTGTTAAGCTGACTAGTGAAGTGGGGGTCCTAATGAAGGGACCTGCCACTCTCCAATGAGTCTTTTAGGTTGGAATTGTCAAGGTTTGTGAACTATTGAGGACTTGACAATTCCTAGACTCAAGGAAATGAGAAAAAAATCATTTCCCTGAGATCTTTTTCCTTATGGAGACTATTAATTCGTATAATGTTTTGGTGGATTTGTAAGAGTGGTTATAATATGATAGGATTTTCACTGTCAATCCAATAGGTAAGAGGGGTGGTTTAGCGGTTTTTTGGAAGACCAGTGTGGATATTGATGTCTTATTTGCGGACAAGAATTTGATTGATTGCTTTGTTAAGTTTGGGGCTCAAAATTTTTTCCTGTCTGGTGTGTATGGAGCACCGAATATTTCAGAAAGAGGGATGGTTTGGGAACGAATTATGCGTATTGGTATTAACAGGAAAGAAAGCTGGTGTATGATAGGAGACTTCAATGAAATCTTACATAATGGGGAAAAGATTGGGGGTCCAGCAAGGAGTGAAACTTCTTTTATTCCATTTGGTGACATGATCAGAGTATGTGATATGTTGAAGCTTCCCTCCACAGGAAATGATTTCACTTGGGGAGGAATGAGGGGAAAATTGTGGATTCAAAGCAAGCTTGATAGGTGTTTTGGGAATAAGGAGTGGTTTAAGAAGTTCCCGGCTTCTAATCAAGTTTTTCTTGCAAAGAGAGGCTCTGGTCACAGACCGGTTTTGGTGAAGTTTTCTTCTTCTTCTCAGTCATATCGGGGAAATTTCAGATTTGACAAACGATTTCAGAACAAACCTTTAGATCTTGAGGCAATCACTTCTGCTTGGAATAGGGTTTCCGGAAATTCTCCTTCTTCTGTTTCAGAGAAGATAAGAGCTTGTAGAGCAGCCTTAAGTAGGTAGAAGAAGGAAAATGTGTCTAACGCTTTAGACAAAATCCAGCAATTACAAGAGGCTTTAGAGATTGAACAATCTTCCTTGTTTCCAGATGGTTTTCAGATGAAAATTTTGAAGAGATCACCCGTTCAAGCTTATAAAGAAGAAGAAGACTTCTGGAGTCAAAGAAGTCGAGAGAGGTGGAGGAAGGATGAGGATCTCAATACAAAATTCTTTCATGCATCTGTGAAGGCCGCCAGATCAAGGAAGATGATTGAGGTTTTGAAAGATGTTAATGGAAATTCTCACAGAGAGGAAGCTTCAAAAGGAGATATTGCAGCTTCATTTTTTACTACTCTTTTCAAATCTTCTCAGCCTGAGAACTTTGATCAGTCTTTTAGGGGCTTTCATTGTCGAGTCTCTGAGCAGGTTAATGTCTCTCTAACTGCTTCAGTGACAAAGGAAGAAGTGAAGCAGGCTGTTTTCTCTATCAAACCTTCTAGTGCTCTTGGTCCAGATGGAATGAATGCTTTATTCTTCCAAAAGTATTGGGGGCTAATTGGGGAACAGGTCTGTCTGGAGGTCCAGGAATTTTTCCAGCATGGATTTTTTCCAAAAGAATGGAACTTTACCCACTTGTTTCTACTGCCTAAAATCGTCAAACCGAAGGTGATGTCTGATCTGAGACCCATAAGTCTGTGTTCGGTACTTTACAAGATCATTTCCAAGATTATGGTGTTCAGACTTCAGCCTCTACTCCCTCAGATTGTTTCTCCAAATCAAACAGCCTTTGTGGCTAAGAGGCTCATTCTGATAACATTTTGGTGGCTCATGAACTGGTGCATGGACTTAGGACTCACAAGGGTATTTCTGAAGAGTTTATGGCTATCAAGTCAGATATGTCTAAGGCCTATGATAGGGTAGAATGGAGCTATCTCAGGAGCCTTTTAACGGCTATGGGTTTCCATCATAAATGGATCAGTTGGGTGATGTATTGTGTGTCTTCTGTTTCATATGCAGTGTTGATTAATGATCAGCCTTTTGGCTTGATTAATCCGGAAAGAGGCCTCAGACAAGGTGACCCTTTGTCACCATTTCTGTTTGTTTTATGTACCGAGGGTTTGACACATCTCTTGAATAATGCTGAGCGTGATGGATTGATCAATGGGATACGTTTTGTGATGGGCGGTCCATCGGTTCATCATTTGCTTTTTGCAGATGATAGTTTGTTCATGTGCAGGGCTGATGTTGCTCAAGCTTCTTGTTTACAAAAGATTTTGAATGACTATGGAAAGGTTACTGGGCAGAGAGTTAATATCCAAAAGTCTTCATTTACATTTGGTGCTTTGGTTAACCCCCACATTCAAGCTAGGATTAAGACCATCACTGGGATCCAAAATGAAGGTGGTGCTGGTTCTTATCTTGGCCTACCCGAATGCTTTAGTGGGTCTAAAGTCAAAATGTTAGACTTCATTCAGGAAAAGTTGAAAGCAAGATTGACTGGTTGGTTTGCTAGGACTTTGTCCTTGGGTGGGAAAGAGATTCTGTTGAAGGCAGTGGCATTGGCCTTACCTGTTTACGCCATGTCTTGTTTCAAATTACCTAAGACAACCATTAAGAAATTGCTTGAGGCTTTGTCAAATTTTTGGTGGAACTCTGTAGAATATAAGAGGAAGATTCATTGGATGAGTTGGGACAAGTTAGGTCTGTCAAAGGAGATTAGGGGGCTTGGTTTTAAAGATTTGGAATGTTTTAATCAAGCCCTTTTGGCTAAGCAAGCGTGGAGACTTTTGAACCATCCAGAGAGTCTTTTTGCACAGGTTTTCAAGAGCAGGTATTATCCACAAGGTACTTTTCCTGAGGCTTCTGTTGGTTCACGACCTTCTTATGCTTGGCGTAGCTTGCTCTTTGGCAGAGACTTACTTGATAGGGGCTTACGAAAGATGATAGGAAATGGCAAAGATACAAGAGTATGGACTGAGCAGTGGCTCTTTGATGGCCGAAGACGTAACCCCCTAATGAAGAACCCAATTGTTGATCTGGAATTGAGAGTGGATAAGATAATTGATCATCAAAGAGGAGATTGGAATTTGGATCTGCTGCGTGAACTTTTCTTTCCAGCTGATATCAATCTCATCATTTCTCAGAAGCCAGTCATATCCATGGCTGATCATCACTGTTGGATGCACACAAAGAGTGGTGAATACTCAGTCAGTTCTGGTTATTGGCTTGCTAATCAACTCAAACATGCGGATTTGATCAGGGAGGCCAGTACGCTCCCTTCTCTGAATGGGATTAAAAGTCAAGTCTGGAACATAAAAACCAGTCACAAGATCAAACTGTTTCTTTGGAGGGTTTTGTCTGGTGCGATTTCAGTGGCTGAGAACTTGGCTCACCGTGGAATGGATTTGGACTTAAGATGTCAAGCTTGTGGGGCTGATATTGAGATAATCAACCATGTTTTGTTTACATGTCCAGTTGCAAGATTGACATGGGCTCTCTCTAATTTCCCTAATCCATCTGATGGTTTCGATCAGGTTTCGTTGTTTTCGAACTTTTACTATCTCTTTTTGGTGCAAAGGTTGAATCATATTAATGTGGAGATTAGGAATAGTTTCCCTTGGATTTTATGGTATCTTTGGAAGAATAGAAATGCCCTTTGTTTTGATGGCAAGGCATTTTCTCCTCTGGATTCAGTAGATAAGATTAGAGATGAGGCTAATCTTTGGTCTTTTGCTCAGAGCATTGATGAATCTCCGTTGTCTCTACAAAATCCTTTAGTTAGAGAGGAGGTGAAGTGGATGAGACCACCTGCACCATGGCTTAAGTGCAACATTGGTTGTTCTTGGTCAAAGCGTAATAGAGTTGGTGGTTTCTCGTGGGTTCTAAGGAATGACAGAGGAGTGGTTTTGATGCATAGTAGAAGGTCTTTCGCGGATATAAGGAATGTAGGAGAGGCTCATCTTAAAAGTATACTATGGTCTATTGAGAGTATGGTGGAGCATAGATGTGATAAAGTTATCTTTGCTTCCGATGCGTCGGATTTGGTAAAGGCTATGAACAACCCTTCCGTTTGGCCTAAGTTTTCGTATCATGTCTCTGAGATAACTCGGGTTTGTTAAATTTGGAGGAATGGAGAATGAGTTTTGAAAGTCGATCTGCAAACAAATGAGCTTTTTTAATTGCACAAATTGTTACTCTTCAAAACAGATGGCGATCGTATGTTGCTGTGGGAGCTCCAGTATGGTTGGACGATTTGTTCACCGAAGAAAGAGGGTAGTTTGTTTGTTTATTCGACTTTGATATTTTAGCGGTTCGGCCTTTTGTATCCTTGTATCCTAAATTATATAGTTTGTACTATATACTTTATCTTTTGATTAATATATATATTACAGATGACAAAAAAAAAAAAAAGTACGTCGTGTGATTATTGTGTCTCATATCTTCCTATAATTTATTAAATTTGCCACAATAACCTATGAGATCTCAACTAGTTAGTTTTTTTGGCAGAAGATATATTATTTGAGTTGACATTTCTTGAAACGTTATTTCGTAAATAACTAGTCAAAATAAAACAGTCCAAGTCGCCTCAGTTTTCTCTTTGTCAAATGCTAATTTCACTACATAACCTACACACATTGTTTTTAGCTAATTGACTCAATTCAGAACAGTATAAAATTGTACATAACGTACCCATAAGGCCATAAACGCTCACAATCGTAGCTAGTAAAAATGTAAAATAAATGGTTTTTTGAAATTTCTATAATTTTCGGTTCTCTACTCAAACCAAGCATTTAAATATGATATATTCTTCACCAAAAATAAAATAAAATAAATATGATATTAATGTTGGTTTTTCGGTTCAGTAGCGATTTACTGTTTTTTTTTTTCTTTTCGATCCAGGCCGGACCGGGCCGTATCTGAATTTCTGAAAACTTTGATGACGAGGATCGTTCGTGCCGTCGCTACGATCTGACCAAAATTAAAAAGCTATTCGATTTCATCGTCGTCTCTCTCTCCCATTTTCGTGATTCCCCGAAGAACCCTTCTCTTTCTCGAAGCGCCGGTCATGGTGCTTCCGCTCCTGCGCCACGCAGCGATCACCCGCACTTCTTCACTTCTCAGAGCTCGTCTTCTCGCTCCTGTCTCCAGATTCCATACTCGGTACGCTTATTCTGTTGACGCGTCTTCTCCCGAAGTTTTGATGTTGCTCTTCCGTTATTTGTGATCCTTTGCGATTTGATGAGTGACCTGGTCTCTCAGTTCGATTTCATTTTCCTTTTCGACAATCCGCCATTGACTTTTTGGAGTTTTTATTGCGTATTGTGTAGTGATGTGTTAAGGGTTGTACTTTGGACGAGATCAATTTTATGGATAGATAGAATTCCCATCTGTTTTGTTGGAGACTATCAAACTATTTTGTTTTCTGAATTGGTATTACGAGAGGAAACTTCCATTTAATGTTTGTTAATCGCATTGAAGAACAAGTGAGTGCCCTACTAGTATTGGTTGATTCCAGTAACCTTGAGCTAGTTAATCGTCTTGTTTGTTCAGTAAAGATGGAAGATGGGTTTTCCATTGTATTTTTAAGCTCAAAAGCTTAGAGTTGGTGAATAATTTGTTGATTGAAATGAAAACTCTGACTCACTTCTTGGGTGATTGGTTGTTCTGAGTCCACTCTCGTTTCCTACTTTGTGGAAAGCACAGTGAGCACAGTAGATTGTTGGTTAGGATTCCCTTTTTAACTGGCATTGGGATCTAAAACCATTGCTAGTGAAAGCAATCAGCATAGCGGTATTCTCTCCAAACAGTTTAACAGCCTAGCCTTTTGTTCGTGTTGAGTAGTTTAGAGGCATTGATAGCTGTTGGATTACCAGCTCCCAGAGCATAGGAATGAATTTCCTCTGCTCTATTTTCTTTTTATTGTGTTGTGTGATTTCTTTAAGCTTTCTAATACGGTGACGATGAACTCTCTTTCAGCTTTTCCAATGGACTGTACTACTTGGACGACAAGATTAGTAGCAGTAATGGTGTGAGGTATGTTTTCCATACCACAAATCTTGGTAGTTCGTGATGGGTGCATAAATGTATACCCAAATTGTAAACCAATTTAGACTATTGTTATGAACGGCACAAACAATCTATTCCAGTTCCTGTTTTATCCTTTTCTCTACGTTCAGCTCTATCCTGTACATTTTCCTTTTCAAGATTTTTTTGTTTTGTTAGACGAAGTGTTTGAGTTTGTCTATACATCGATTTATTCTCTCTTTCTTGGAAATGAGGGCGAGATTTTATTCATAAAGAAACTAAGGCAATTGTAGGTACTCAAGGTTTAAGATTATAGTAAACAGAAATTAAGATGGTTATGTAATTCATTTTTGTGTGTGTTAAAATCCACTTGACTCAGATTTTGGGGTAATATGTGTTTGTCCTTTGTCTGATCTACATTTTCAGGCCTGCCTCGATAAACATGATTACAAGAATGGATGATAGTCCTCCAAAGTCCATTGTAAGTTTTGCAGTTACTACTGTTTTTTTATATGACTTTCACCTATTTCTATTTCTTACATACATTGTTTTCTTGTAGCTGCGATTTGGCGCGCAAAACTTTTCATCTACAGGTATTCATAGATTGTTTTGTCATCTTATGCAATAAAGATCTTCATCAATGAGTCTATTAAGAAATCCCACTATTGAATTACTAAACCAATCGTTATATGGAACTTTCTTCTGATAAATCAACCTACAAACAAATGTATAATTGTTTTAGCCATAAAAATTACCAAGACAAACATTAAGTGGGTGATAAGAATAGTTAATGGCAACTTTCGGTTATCTTACAAAGAAAAAGAGATATTGGTTGATGCAGGTGCAAAAGACTTACATACCACACTTTTCTCTGATATTTGTGCTTCCATCTTACATTTTAATATAGCGAGAGAAGATGCAATTGATTATACAAGATTCGTCCGTTAATTGTATTTGTCTTTGGGTTGTAGGACCCACACCACAGACGGTTCTTACAATGCCGGCCTTGTCTCCTACAATGGTTAGGAAATGAGCCTTAAATCTTGTAACAATATTTTGGCCTCCCTGCGAGTACTCACTATTTTATGTTTGTTGGGCTTTTGCAGAGTCATGGAAATATTGCGACATGGAAGAAGAAAGAAGGTGACAAGGTGGGGTTTTTCTTATTATTGGTTGACAAACTTCAGTCAACTTGTGTGTTGTTTTTCAAGAATAATCATTATACAAGAATGATAGTCTGATGTTTTAGCTGACAAAGAAAATATAGAATGTGGAATTTCTCAGTAACTGGTTTGAATTTTGGTTCTTCCCGACAGGTAGAGGTGGGCGACGTACTATGTGAGATAGAGACAGACAAAGCCACTGTAGAACTTGAGAGTCAAGAGGATGGGTAATTCTGAAAAGCCGGTTCATGATATCGTGTGTTTTAATTTGTGTTTTTCTATTCCACACTTTGGTAATTCAAATATCTGCCTCATAATAAGTATATGCAAAACTCAATTGGCTTACAATGAAGCATGGTTCTGTAGATTTCTGGCCAAGATTTTAGTAAATGAAGGATCAAAGGATATTCCTGTTAATGCACCGATTGCAATAATGGTAAGCACAATGACTGTCTTATCATTTAAAGAAACCTAGTATGATCTCGCAACAGGTGGCGTAGGCATTGACCTATTCTCATTAGGAGTTCCTTTTTTCTTTAACTAGTCTGCTCTCGGCCTCTTCATTTTCTTTTGTTTCCTGGGTTTACATCCTGAAAGACTTAACGAATCATAGAGATATCTGGTGTTGCTTTATCAATATATATTGGGGGGAAAGCTGACCAAGATCCAACCTTCGTACAGTTTCTTCTTATATTACCCTATGTCATACTGAATTCTCATGTCATGTCCCCTACATGATATTTTCGTGTTTAGTCAGCATCTTGCTACATAAGTTATGATGGTAAAAAAAGTTTTATCTTATCTTATTTAATTGTAATCAAGGTTGAGGAGGAAGACGACATTCAAAAGGTTTCTGCTCCTGTAGAGGGTGGACAAGATGGTAAAAAGGAAATATCAGCTCATCAAGAGACGAAATCGGAAGAAAACACACAACAAAAGGGCTCCATTCAGCCTGATGTCTCAGATCTTCCCCCACATGTTGTCTTAGAAATGCCAGCACTTTCTCCCACAATGGTATGAAATTTCATAGTTTGTGCTGGCTTATTTTGGATGAATGCATCCACCTTTTCTGTCCTGAGACCCTAAATCATTTATTTGTTTATTGATGTGCAGAACCAAGGTAACATTGCCAAATGGTGGAAAAAAGAGGGTGACAAGGTTAGTTTGTGGTGACCAAAACTGAAGAGTTAATTGGCATTGTAATTTCAGCGCAAGGAATTGGGTGTTATGCACTTGCCTGTATTGATAATTTTCATTTCCTGGTCAACAGATTGAAGTGGGTGATGTCATAGGTGAGATCGAGACTGACAAAGCCACTCTGGAATTTGAAAGCCTTGAAGAGGGGTATACTAAACATCTTGCTGTCTTATTCCTAAAACCAATCACTTGGAGCATAAGCAATATTTATTTTTCTAGGCAGGCTGGTTATGTTCGTTTTATATAGCATTCAGAATCTGTGTATATTGTTATTTTGCTGGTTTTTAGTGAGAATTGTTGATTGCAAAAGTTAGGTCAACTCTTGTTCAAGTGATCTCCCTTGAAATGATAGTGTCCTATGGTTTGAAAATTGATTTCATATTTCCTAGTTTAGGTATGAGCATGGGCTTCCTCGATAGAAAGAAGATTTACCTGAACTGCTGCATTCCGATGAGTGATCTAATATTAATCGATTGTATAACTTGGTGGATGAATTTTGGTGTAGGTACTTGGCTAAGATTCTAATTCCGGAAGGTTCCAAGGATGTGGCTGTCGGAAAGCCAATTGCACTAATAGTAAGTCTTTTAGTTCAAAAGTACATTGACTGAACTCTTGATGCTGGAAAATTGTTTTTCTACTGGTATATTTGATCCAACTGTTTTACTAGCCTTTATGTAATGCACAAAGTGCATCAATTGGTAGATGCTCTTCGAGTTCCCTGCTATGCTATGTATTGCCTGCACCTACAATTGCTTGCAGATTGAGGGATATTAGAGGCTGAATCCTTCTTCTGTGTAGGTTGAAGATGCTGAAAGTATTGAAGCCGTCAAGTCTTCTTCTGCAGGTGGTTCTGAGGTTGAGACAGAAAAACAAGCC
The DNA here is from genome assembly GCA_964056655.1 of Arabis hirsuta. Lineage (NCBI taxonomy): Eukaryota > Viridiplantae > Streptophyta > Magnoliopsida > Brassicales > Brassicaceae > Arabis > Arabis hirsuta. Next base: position 7,562,159 of record OZ053310.1, on the reverse strand, counting down.
CCTCACATTGTTGTAGATAAATCTGGAGGGAGGAAAGCAGGCTTCACAAAGATCAGTCCTGCAGCAAAGCTAATGATTTTGGAACATGGATTGGAGGCATCATCAATTGAGGCCTCGGGTCCATACGGGACATTACTGAAATCAGACGTTGTTTCCGCTATTGCTTCTGGAAAAACATCTAAAAAATCTGCGTCTACGGAGAAGAAACAGCCATCAAAGGAGAACCTGTCTAAATCCTCTTCCACATCGATGCCTGGATCGAAGTCTTCTGTGACACAGTCAGATAATTATGAAGATTTTCCCAATAGTCAAATTCGGAAGGTAATTAACATTTATTGCTCTCTATGTTATGTTGAGCATAATGAAGTATTTCCTGTTGAAGCATTCATTTCCTATGATAACAAGGTGATAAGGTCGTTTTGACTTCATTGTACAATATGCTGGCTTGTTCAAAGGTTTCTATGGCAGTTTGAAGAAGTTCAGAAGCTGAAATAAGTATCTAATGTATGTTGTTTTGAGTTGATAAATACGTAGTCTAGGTTGACCTTTAGTTATATGATTACATTCTGCATGCTATGGAACAGTTCAATTGATACAGCCATGAAATTGCACAAGGAGATTGTTGCAAGAACTTTTGGCTGCATTTCCCTTGATTTGTATTCTTTGAGATGACGGCTATCTCAGTGGGTGTTAGTAGCTTTTGTCTAATCTACAACTACTGAAATGGATGGAAATAGTTCCATCACTCAAGGGGAACATACTTTCAGCATTTAAGTTTGCTACTAGGTCATATTAAAATCCTGACTTCTCTTTGACTTTTCCCACTTGACAGATTATTGCTAAACGTTTATTGGAATCAAAACAGAAGATACCCCATTTGTATTTATCATCAGGTTAGTAATTCACCAACTTTGTATTTTCTTTTTGTATTTTTTTTTCCTGTTTAAGCATTTGAGTTTCCCTGCAGATGTTGTATTGGATCCTCTTCTTGCATTTAGAAAAGAACTTCAAGGTTTTGGACTGCTCCTTATCCCACTTCCTTATATTAGTTGACAATTTGAGAGGCTCGGATTGAACTGTGGTTTTATGATGTACAGAAAACCATGGTGTTAAAGTGTCGGTCAATGACATAGTTATTAAAGCAGCGGCAGTCGCACTGAGGAATGTACGTGAAGCTAATGGTGAGAAAGTATATTCTCCTCGTAATTAGTCTATTACAAGTAACTAAACCATGGTTTATTCCCTATCCTATTGATGAGCTAGATTAAAACCTGAGTTTGTCCATTAAATGCAATGCCATTTGCCCCCGCTGATAATATTTAGTAAAGGTGTTTTAAGATTGTAGGACTGGTAATGAATTTTCAGAATTCGGTTTAAGTTGTTACGAGTAGGATATTTTTCACTTTTGAGTTTGATGTAATGATCTCTGGATTGAATCATGTGGTTGGTATCGCTCCTTGTGCTTGCTTAAACCTTCTTTTTGGTTGTTTAAAATGCTTTGTCTTAATGTCTGGCAGCTTTCTGGGATGCTGAGAAAGGAGAAATTGTCATGTGTGAGGATGTTGACATATCAATTGCAGTTGCAACTGAGAAGGTACGCTCTTGAGTTGGCTTTTCTAATAACTTGAATAGTTTATTCCTCATCATCTTGGCATGTTTTGCAGGGCTTAATGACTCCAATTATCAGGAATGCAGACCAGAAATCTATTTCTGCTATTTCCTCAGAGGTAGTTTAAATTTCCCTGAAGTTTAACGAACATGCCAGGCTACAGAGTACACCTGTTTGATCAGTTCTTACCATATGTCATGTGCAGATTATCAGTAGTGATAAAATTGATTTCCTTATTGATTTGCGAGCAGGTTAAGGAGCTGGCACAAAAGGCGCGATCTGGAAAGCTTGCTCCTCATGAGTTTCAAGGAGGGACATTCAGGTATTCACCATTTGAACTTCTTACGCATCGTCTGGAATTATGTGAAAGTTTCCCTACTTACTGAGAAACCCATTCTTTATCGTTTTTTCAGCATTTCGAATCTCGGAATGTATCCCGTGGACCAATTCTGCGCAATCATTAACCCGCCCCAGGTAATCATAGCCTTAACGATGCACCCTTAATTACAGATGGAAGAGCAAGTTTTCTGTTTCCTGACTTTTGTCGTGGAAGATTTAGTGTAGTCATAGAGATGCAGATCTGTTTTTGGATAATAAACTCCATGACCGTCAATTGTCTTGCAGGCTGGAATTCTAGCAGTTGGTAGAGGAAATAAAGTGGTTGAGGCAATTCTTGGAATAGATGGTGAGACAGTAACACCCTTTTGGGTTTTCAAACTTGGGTTGATATCCGTGATAAGGTAATGACAAGTTTCCGTCATTGTTGCAGGAATTGAGAAGCCTTCGGTTGTAACGAAAATGAATGTAACGCTATCCGCTGATCATCGGATCTTTGATGGACAAGTTGGAGGTAATGCAACATCCAGTAGTTTCTGTCTCCATCATATTCAATGTGTTTCTCATTTGTTACTCATTGCGTCTATGAAACCGGGTTTTGTCTCAGCTTCGTTTCTGTCTGAATTGCGTTCAAACTTCGAAGATGTTCGAAGACTACTTCTGTGAGAAAGGTTCAACTGTTAATCAAATGAATCTGGGAATTACTACAGAATAAACTTTGGACTCACGTGCACCAATCCAGAACCAGGTCTGCTGGTCTACATGATAAGCTCTGATCACATGTTACATTTTTTTTTTCCATTTGGTTCTTACCACAAAAAAAAATTGGTTTTGGTTTACAATTCTTCCTATAGATTTGGTAAACTACCAGAGGTATTTTTGTTTGCCCAGTCCTCTGAAAAAAAAATTCAATAATTTCAGCTGTCAATAATACAACAGTACAAATGAGGTTATTTTCATTTCTAAAATCAAAAGATTGCAGATTTTATATCCAAAACTTAAGGATTTTGAAGTCCAAATCTGTATAATATTGAATAATGCGGAATTGAAATTTAAAACAACACGACCAAAAATAAAATTCAGATGATGTAGTTGAACATACGTAGTAGTCTAATGTGTTGAGAATTGGGTTGTAATTCGTATTTTATAAAATGTCATACATAATGCACAAAACATATTAATAGGACAAGAAAAGAAAAAAAGTATAAATCAATTGTCAAAAATGTAATTTTCAAAAATTCTGGCCGGAGAAGAAAAGAATGAGCGGCGTCTCGTGTTCAAAATCGGAGCAGAGTCACCATCGTCTCTTCGATTTCGCCAAGACGGCAATAATCAACATCTTCGCACATCCTTATACCACAGTATGTAAACAATCCCTCTTCTTCTTCTTCTTCTTCTTCTTCTTCTTCTTCTCAACTCCATTTCCTTTACAAAAGTCTCAACCTTTATGCCTCTCTGCGTTTTCTAGGTTTGCGAGTTGTACTGCGACGGAGCTACCGATACTGAAAAGTGGGAAGCTGCTTCGATTGGTCACTACATCGGAATCGGTACTACCATAACTTTACTTGAAACTCAGTGTTGTATACTGTGAATCACTATCGCTTCCTCGAAAAGTGATGTTTTTTTTCTTGTTTTGGGTGGGGAATTTCTTGTAAACGTTAGATACATCGTTTCATACAACGTCGTCTCCTGAGATTTCTTGTGAACAAGAACCTTGGGAGAGTGAGAATAAGAAGAGGAAGAAGAAGTACGATGTGGAATTCTTTCAAGCTGATCCTTCCAAGGTGAGGTCTGCTTTGTTAATGCTGATAAGTTAACTAAGTAATTTGGAGCAGTTTTCTTAGTTTTTGCTACGTTGGTGTGACAGGATGATCTTGAATTCCAGCTACAGAAGAAGGTGGGGCAAGCTGATTTAGTTTCCTGTTGGCGTCATTTGCAGGTTTGAGGTTTTGTTTCGTTTGTTTTCTCTGCGTCTATGGAAACGTAGCATAGCTAGAATGTGATATTCTAATATCCTTAGCAAATCTTGTTTTTGCAGTTATGTTTTGAAACTGAGGAGAGTGCGAGAAGACTCCTAAGTAATGTAGCATGTTTATTGAAACCAGGGGGTTACTTCTTTGGTATTACTCCTGATTCGTCTACGATATGGTATGAAATAATGTACTTATGTACATCAGAATTTTTGTTTATTTTTTATGCCCTGTGTACTCTTTTTCTGTCCATGTTGTTCTTTCTTTGCCATATGGTTTCTGTCAATCTGTGTGCTGAATATATATCATAGAAGAGTTGTCTTGTTGCATTCTTATTGTTTGCCTTTTTATGAATCATAAAAGAAATTCTTGTTTGCTTTAACTCACATCTATGCTTTCCCTGTTCTGGAGCTGAGTCCCTTTTTTTTTTTTTTTCTAAAATCTACTGGTGTATAAAACCTATCACAAATGACCTGCCTCCGAGTTTGTTGTGTGGAATATCGAATGATGTTTAGTGTTAAAATTTACATGAGAATTTGTGTAGTGAAGTATGTCAATTGCTTGTGTGTTCTTGGTTTTTGAGTCCCTAAATTGCATGAAAATGTTTTAAATTACTCAAATATGTAAGTCATATCTGTACTAGTGTTTCCTGTGAATTGATAACTGGGATTTCACTTCATCGATTTCAGCTTTTGGTTGCTTTATATATTATCCAGTTAGACTACGCTCCCTAACATCCGGATCAAACAGGGCAAAGTACCAGAAAAATGTTGAAGCATACCACAATAGGAGCGGAGGGACGAAGCCAAATGTTTTTCCCAACTACATTCGTTCTGAAAGTTACTCGATCACTTTCGAAGTAGAGGAAGAAAAGTGGGAATTTTTTCTGAGACAAGTTTGTTATCCCATCAAGTTCCTTTTCTGAAATTAGAGTCTGAGATAATTTCTTTGCAGATTTCCACTGTTTGGAAAGAGATACCAGCTGAAATTTTCTGGTGACAACACTGTTGAAGACCATTGCTTGGTTCACTTCCCAAGCTTAATCAGGTGGGTTCTCATGCACCAGTTACCTTTTTTGTTCAGCAAAACGTAACACCAATTAGATGATATGGGATTGCAATGTCAACGATATACACTTGTTGACATTGAGGCTTGTATCTATTCTTTAACTATAGTAGTGAAAACGATTTCCATTGCAACCATACTCGTGATATTGCTTCTAGTGTTGAGCTACAAATGACATCCAATCTGTACATATCCTTTGCTTCTCGGTCTCTAATTTCTCTTTCACTTTTTTTTGTTTTGAAAGAAATCTCTTTTATATTTTTATTCAGGTTAGCAAGGGAAGCTGGCCTTGAATATGTGGAGATTCAAAGTTTAACAGATTTTTACGATGACAACAGGTTCCAAAGTCTTACAATGCTTACAGATTCTCAGTCTCATACAAGAGCTTTTGTATATCATAGTTGCTTCTTTCTAAGGTTGTATTACATTGCTGATGCTGTTCAACTCTTATTGGCAGAGCCCAATTTGCAAGCTTGCTGATGAATGCTGGCCCTAACTTCATTGACCCTAGGGGGAAACTTCTTCCGCGAGCATTTGATTTGCTAGGTAGCCTTAATCATCATCCTTATGCCACCATATCTTTATCTAATCCCCAGTTTTGATACTTTTCTAGTCACTTATTTATCCCATTTTTGTGCAGGACTCTATGCAACATTCATATTTCAGAAGCCTGACCCAGACCTTGAACCTCCTCTAACGACCCCAATACCTTTTGAGGGTTCCAGTAATCATGATGAGGCAAGTGTTACTTGTCATATCTCAATCGATACTAGTATAAAATCACTCTGAACTTCCCTTTCACTTTAGAAAAAGAGTCTGGCTATGGCTATGGTTATGGCTATGGCTATAGTAGTTAGAACATCTATGCTTTAGTTTGTTGCACTACAGTTGCTTCAGTCTCTACATGGTCCATTTCTGAAACCGTCCTTCAAACCTTTGCAGAGAGAGTTATCGGTGACCACTGACACAAGTGCAGCTGCGGAAGATTCGTCACAAGGAATAGGAAAGATAAGTGAGCAGAAAGGAATCTTGGGGCCAGGTCCAGCTGATTTACGTTTTACTGAAGCAATTTGAAGACAGGAGGACTGCTACGAAAATAAATTCGGTGATATATTGAAAACCGAAAGTGCTGTTTTGATAACACAGATGGGCTAAAACATGGGCGTCTGGTTTTATTACAATATCAGATTACTTGATCCATAAATGGTTATAACAAACCTTAGTTCAGTTCTCCAAATGATTTCCATCAAGATTCAACAACACTTAAGATAGAGATAGTTTTCTATCTTTACTCCATGATTTGAAGTTTGAACACAAAATGAGCTATGGATTAGAATCTTGCAGAGGAGACCTCTGGATTTTGTTAACAAGAACCGGCCACTCCCCCCCCCCCCCCCCCCCGATAGATCCATCCTGGTAGAGTTCCCTTCAGTCGGAATCAGAGTCATGCCTCCTCTTTCTATCCTTCTTCTCTTTCTTGTGCCTCTTGCTGTCATCTGAATCACGAGTGTGTCGCTTTTCATGCCTCTCTCGTTTTTCACGTCTTTCATGTCTATCTTCCTTTTCTCTCTTTTCTGATTTCCTTTCTCCATGCCTATCTTCCTTTTCTCTCTTTGCAGGTTTCCTTTCCTCATGCCTATCTTTCTTTTGGTTCCTCAGAGCATCATCTTCAACAGTTTTGATCTCTGATGTATCTGCTGGCAAACTTGCCAGTCCTGCGTCTTCTTTCTGAGAGGATGTAAGGGTGCTCGGATCTTCCCAAGGTCGTGGTGCCCTGTACAGAGTTGCAGATCGAAATGTGAGAAGAAGTACGAAGGTAAACTATCAATAAAACATAAAGCCACCAAAAACATTAAGTAGATAGAGATAGTCGAGCAGAAAAAAAAGGACTTACTTTGAATAGCCAAGGCCGTGAACCCACACTGCATCAGCATTCCCTGCACCCAAGTCCTCTGCTGTCGAACCCCTCTTCACAAGTTCAGTAAACTCTTGCTTGTCAAGGCGATTGCCTTGTGGTCTTGTAGAGGACTTTGGTGCCAAGCCCAGAGCCTCCCTCATGGCTTGTTCCTCCTGTTCCTTAACTCTTTGAATCTCTTCTTTCATAGCATCCGTGTTGGAACCCTTGTTTTTTTTATCTCTAGCATACCAGTGAAGATCTTTACCTATTGAGTTTTTATCCGCAGAGAAATAGAATGTCAGTCCAAAGTTCTCTACACTGAAGATTAATCTGCAAAAAAACTAATAGCTAGAAAGGAAAAGAAAACCACAAAGAAATATGTGCAAATTCCTCTCAGAGAGAGATAGAAGGCAGTGAATTTATCAAAAGAGGACTTTAAAGTAAAACGAACAGTGACTGCCCAAACCACAATGAGACCAATGATATATACATCATAGGACTTGATGAAGTTGAGATGCCTTACATTCAACCTATCATACACTGCAGCAATTTTGCATAACTAACAAAGGCATAGAAAGAGCTCAGCTAATTCGATGATAACAAATCAAGGACTTTAATTACGTCTTAGAGCTAAGTGAATTTCTTTGTTGCATTAATATGAAATCATGGAGCTAATACTAGAAACAATCAAACAAGTTTTCCAATAAGATTTCAGTCCACAAGACTAGTATTCAGTAAATGCCATAGGAGAAGCATAGCACCGATTAAGGAGCAAATTCATAGAATTCAAGAAACAGGAAAAGAGGAATAAGAAAAAGAACCTTTTTGCCATCTTCCAACAGGGGCCTTGATACTGTGACCCAAATAGTTCTCCCTATGTTTATCAGCTTTCACTTCATCCCAACTGAATTCTGCACATTTGTAAACAAAGTTCATCAGTAATAGAATCTTCATCATGCATAAAAATCGTTATAAGCAGCAAATGTTCTACATCTTGATCTATAAACAAATTGCCAGAACGGAGGCAATCAGAATTCCAGAGGGCAAAGAGGCCACTAATAAGGGAAATTAACCAATTCACTAGAACTATGGCAATAATGCTTCTTATCAAATTCCGCTTCTTTCACAAATGCTTATGCCCAATCCACATCTTCAAACCCTAGATTCTCACCCTCAATACCAAATTTATAAGAAAAAAGTAGCAGATAAGAAGGACGAAATTGAGTTGGAGGATACATGGAAACCCTAAAAAAGTTGAGAAATTTATGTAGGATCTTGCAATAATGAAAAACAAAATCCGAAAACAAATATAATGAAAAACTTACGATCTCGACCACCGCGAACACCGCCTCTCGTCGGATGATACATCTAAAACCCTAAAAGTTGCAAACTTTTCGATCTCTCTGGAGGATAATAAGAATGAGTTTGATGGTTACGAATTTCTCAGATTCTCTGGTTCGGATTGAGGAGCAGCAAGAAACTGGTTTTCTTTTTTTACTACAAAGAAAACTTTTAATATTTTCTCGAAAAAAAAAATTGAATATCAAATTGATGACGGTGTGTGTGATAAGGGCTGATTGGTTTAACGTATCTAAACGCAGCGTTTATACATAATTTGTGGTTGAAAACTTGAAATGATCGCTCACGCCTTTAAAGATAAACCACATTATAACGTTTTATACCGTCATATAACGTTATAAAAGCGTTGGTCGAAGAAAATGTGATATCTGCACATCTTTAATTGATGCATAATGAAAAGTAAACCAGATGTTTACTAAGAAATTAAATATTTGGCTTAACCGGATTGGTCATCCTGGTTTAATGATGATGCGAAAAAAATTTATGTGGACATTCCATGAAGAACTAGAAGTTTCTTCTTAATGATTTATCATAGGTTGCTTGCTGAGAAAACAATATGATAATGTGGTTTTTACCAGATAAAAATATTTTGGAATCTAAAGGTAATGTGAAATATATATAAGGAAATGGTTATGGGCTGATCACCCACCATGTGAAATTTTTGATTCCTTATGGTTTTAATAGACGCATCGATTCACTGGACGCATTGACTCGATTGACGCATAAAATCGATGGATGCATCAACTAGATATTCACATTTATCCTTGTCATCAAACTGCAACCTCAAGTTTGCAGGGTTATTTGATAATGTTGGTGAATTCATTCAAGTCTTTGATGATTATTCTATGTCCACTGGAATAAGTGTTGAACATCCCAAAGTTCATGTTTATACACAAAATGGTATAGTACCATTGATTCGCATCAAGCCAATGAATAAATAATAGTTCTCTCCATCAATATTGGTTTAGGGCAGAAACCAAAAAGTTCTCATATGAATATTTGAATGTGAAAAGTGCTCCACCAAATCACTTTAAGATGGGACCTCAAAAGAGGATAAAAATATATGTTGGATATGAATGATACTAAGTATCTAGAGCTATCCCAGAAGGATTTATTTAAGGCTTTGTTTGAAGACTCTCCTTTAAATGAGTCAGTTTTTCCAACATTAGGGGGAGAAAGTAAAATAGCTGGAGAAAGATATAAGTATCTATGAATTATCAATGATCCTCGGACTAAATGATGAGAATTAGAAGTCCAAAAGATAATTCCAAATTTAGCGTATTGATTGCCAGACGCATTAACTGACCCAAATAGAGTGATGAAATCACCTATCCAGCTGTATATGCTCTAATTAAAAATAATGTCTTAGAAGGATAATATCAGACTACTAGTGAGTCTAAAGATCGCATGAAGCGTGATAGACCTATTTGGTTTCAAATATAAGAATCCTCGTAAAAGAAAATGAGCAGATAATTAGAATGACCAGATCGAGGAAAGAAAGATTTCGAATGATCTCCAGAAGAGACCGAATGATCTCTAAAAGAGACATAAACATGACGAATGAAAATATTCAAGTACTTGACAATGAAGAGAGCTAGCTAGCTATGTCATGTTTGAAATAGAATGGAACCAAAAAGCAAATCGACGTCGTAATATTTTGCATGCTATAAGCAGTTGATTTTATGACTAAGAAGAGGATCATGAAATAAAGTCTATTGAAAGAGTACACAAAGTAATGATTGGCCAAAATGGAAAGGAAGAAATAGACATATTATAGAGAACTAGACCAGCAGTCTATGCACCTGAAGTGTAAAACTAGTGAAAATAAATGAGTATTTGTGTGAAAGGATAGTGAAATTGTTACAAAGACATATAATGTATTATGAAGAGATGTGTTCTCTTGTGGTGGATGCAATATTTATAAGTCTGGCAATATGTTATTGATCACTGGATAACTACATATAATTGCAATCCTTGAAGGATGGAAAGATATAATCCCTGAAGAATTAAGGGTATCAGAATTATGTTCCCGGGAACTCTACTCCATAGAATGAGTAGAAAATATGTAACATGGGGTATAATCATGTATTTATCAAAAGATTTTGATAAAGTGATTCTTAATTGAAGATCATCGAAACTCCAGCAGAGTTATCACAAGTGGTACGATGATAATATATGATAAAAGATCACACGATAGTGATATTTACATGAAAGTCCGAGAAGGATTTAATGCTAGAAGATTTGTGAAAAGATTTGTTATAATTGCAGTGATGTGATGATTCGAACATCACTAGAACTCCTGAAAAGATTAATATCTGAAAATGAGATTTGGGAATATACCTCGGAAAGATAAATTTATCTTCAGATATCTCAAGTTGAACATCTAGCGCAAAGGATGTTATCTGAATAAATCCCTAGAGGATTTTACAGAAAATGCTCATATATGTTTGGTCCTGAAGTACCATAGATAAAAATGCAATGAAATTTTGTATGATAAAGAAAAGATGGTATTGACCAGAAGTCCAATCATCTGAGATATCATATGACAATTATATGAGTTTTAAGGCTATGTTTATAGTAATTTCAAAATATCGAAATTCATCTCCCGAAGAAGATGTTTCCGAGGGGGAGATATATAATGATGAGCGTGGATGTACTCTTTTTCCCTTATCATAGTTTTTATCCCATAGAGTTTTCTATTAAAGATTTTTAACGAGACATCAAAAGAACATGCATATGATAGATAATTAAAGAGGAATGTTACTTTACAATGATATATGAAAGTCTATCAATCTCCCAAATGTATATCATACATTGATGATATCGAGAGAAACAAAGAGAATGATTAAGATAAATCATCCGAAAGATCCATGAGTTGCAGAAAATGCGGTATACATGTTCTACAGATTCGTTCAAGTGTAGCTTTGCCGGACTTATTTTCAAGACACTTCCATTTAGTACTTTCAAGATGCAAGTTTAACATTTGGGTACGTCATCACAAAGATATCAAGTTATGCACTCATCAGGGGGAGAAATAGCGCATTGCACTCTTTTTCCCTTAGCCATGGTTTTGTCCCAATTGAGTTTTCCTGATAAGGTTTTTAATGAGGCAACATCTTAAGCGCATTAGGATTAATTTTTACTATAATGACATCCAAGGGGGAGTGTTATAAACCCATTATGTGGATGTCCATTATAGGCCCATATTCTAGAAGGTTCTAGAATTGCTTGCTCTCCAAGTTCTACTTGTTCTCCAAGTCATTGTAATCATATATATACTCTGTATTATTCATGGAATAACACAACACAATTCTTTCTCTCTTTCTCTTATTCATAACACAATTTTTTTTTTTTCTAAAGCCACTTTAAACTACTAAAGATGGCTCCAAAAATTTGTAACAGAAACGACATGGCTAATTTTTCTCGATTCGTAGAAGAGAATCCATCAATGCTGGAGGAGCGAGACGAGGAAACGGTTTTGCACCTAGCCACGCAGCTAGGGTATGAGGCACTAGCAAAGAAGATAATCGAGCTCTCCCCTTCCCTAGTCAGTTCCACCAACTCCAAAGGTGAAACTCCTCTACATTTTGCTGCTAGCTTGGGACACACAAGCATCTTGATTATGATGCTAAAGTCCGAAACCCAAGATGATGAAAAACTTGCAGAAATGATGAATAAGGAGGGCTTGACACCTTTGCATTGTGCGGCAATGAAGGGTTCAGTTGAAATACTGAGGGAGTTTCTCGATAAGGCTCCCTCGTCTTTCAACTCCGTTACACTAGAGAAGGAAACTGTCTTTCATATAGCTGCGAGGAACAAGAAGAACGAAGCCTTCATCTTCATGGCAAAGAGTGCCAACTTAGGCCAACTTCTCTACGAGCTAGATTCAGAGGGAAAAAATGTGCTTCACGTTGCAGCCTCCATCGGCTCTATTGACGTAAGTTTTCTATTTCTCTGTTTTGCGCACTTTTGTCTAATTGCTAGTTGGTGAAATACATAAACCTTTTATTCTTTTGAGTTTGATGATACTTGATTGGACAATCAATTGCTAAAGTGTAATACCATTGCCACATAGTCTTTTATTTATATCTCTTTCATTTTTATTTGTGTGCTTAGACCAAAATATGTAGGCTATGTAGAGACCAAAACATGTAGACTATGTAGAGCCTAATAATATTCAACTTCTGCACTTACTTTAATTCTACTTGGTAATACTCTATAATCATTAAACGAAAATATCGCAACTAAGAAACATTGAAATGGTAAAATGACTACACATAAATCAAATTTTCTGCATGATTGTATGATTGGTAAAAATCATTGAAGCATAACATCTCATGATTCATACTTGACTAACTGCTTCTAACTTCCAAGGTAATATTTTCATGAGAAGTATAGTTATATGATTTGAAAACTTAAAATGTGCAATTTTGTGGTTTCCTTCATGACTTGATTAATAGATTCCATTTGGACATATGACAGCTGGTAAATTACATAATCAATGAAACAAAACTAGAAGTCGCTTCCAAGAACAAGAAGGGTTTTGCACCGATTGATCTTCTCAACAAAGATGATGAAGATTTCCATCTGCTATCTACCGCTCTGATGTATGATTCGGAAACAATTGAACACCCTCCAAGTCCTAGAGAGTTGGAAAATTTCGAAATCAAAGTATTCGATGAGTTCAAGCATCTCCATAGGCAAATGAAAAAATTTGGTAGAGAGAGTCGAAACATCGAAATGGAGATGCACGCGGAGTCTTTGCAAAGCGCTAGGAACACAATCACCATTGTCGCGATCTTTATTGCATCAGTTACTTTCACTTGTGGTATAAACCCACCTGGTGGGGTCTATCAAGAGGGGCCTTACATAGGGAAATCAACCGCAGGAAGAACCGCAGCTTTCCAGATCTTCTCAATAAGCAATAGCATTGCCTTGTTCACATCAGTGTGTATGGTCATTCTTCTCGTAAGCATTATACCTTACAGGGAAAATTCACTGAAGAAGTTCTTGGTTATAACACATAGGATGATGTGGGTGGCTGTTGCAGCCATGGCAAATGTCGCTGCGGCATGGGTCACATTACCACATTTTGGAGAAACCAAATGGTTACTCTATGCTACTCTTGCTATAGCTAGCTTGACACTAGGAGGTATGTTTGTTTATCTATTGATTAAGCTGAAAAAGTTCATGTTAAGGAAGATGAGGTTTAGAGAGCGCATGTCTTCCTCGCCAGAACCCATGAATGGGTCCGTAGACATGGCAGCCAATATCATCAAAGGTTATTACAATATTTAAGAGGAAGCCATGTTATTAACAATAATTAATTAATGTTTATCTACTTGTATGTATGCAATATCAATTATTATTTTTAACTGCCTTTTTAATTTTAAATTTTCAAAAAATTAATATCAATTTTTTGAAAAAACTTTGCAGATTTAACATTACTTATGTTAGGGATTGTACTTTGGTTCTTTTTTGTCCAATTAATCTTAACTACAAATTAACATAATTAACTTACGTGTGAACTCATTTTCCCGTTTATGGATCTTGGATGTTACTTGTGAGCAATATACATATGATAAGTGGTAACAAGAGAGCGGTTTCCTTGTGCCCCGGGTTCAAACTCTGTATCAACAATAATCTATGTGAATTCGTTTATGTACTTTCAAGATTTTTTATTCGATTAAGATTACTGAACCGAACCGAATATAGATCTTTTAAATCGAACCAAATTGAAATAATTAAAACTCATCTCTTCCTTTTGATTATCTGATTCTAAGAATAAGTAGGTGGCATGAAAACTCCGACCAGTGTCCGTTTTCTGTTTTGAAAACACGTTTTTTTAAATTCTTAATTTAGAAAGGCTATGGAAACGTCATAAAAACGTCGTCCATTTTGGAAACGCGATGGAAACGTCACTTCTATTTCGGAAACGCGACGAAAACGCGATTTTTGATTTAAAAACAAATTATGTAAATACTTTGAAAAATTAAAGATCTATTTGTTATTATTAATCAATTTTAAAACCTATTTATAAAACACTCACATTTTTGTCTTTTCTAAACATTTTACTTTGAGTGTTGTTTTATTTTTTAGTTAAACTATTTAATATTTATGTATTGGACGTGTGTTGTTTTAATTTTTTTTTAATATGATTTTAATTTTTGATATCTTCGTTTCATGATATTTATATGTATATATATATATATAAAGGTTTCCAAAATGTTTTCGTTTTCTCTTTTTTTTTAAAGAAAACTTGTTTCTGTATTTTCGTATTTTTTAACGTTTCGTTTCTACGTATCCGTTTTTAATTCCATGCAAATTAGAGAATAACCCATGATTTTGGTCTTATGATTTTATTTACACTGATTTTCAATATATAGTATGGGCCAGGCCGGTGACCAACTCCTCTATGGCCTGATCGAGATTTCGGCCCGTTTGGGGTTAATCCAAAACAAAACTTGAAAAAGACACGCGTCGTAAACAAAAGGAGAAAAGTGCAGAGAAGTGACCACCAGACAATTTGTAGCAAGCCTAATCCGACGATTCGAAACCCTAAAACCTTCGTGCGGTGTACAATGGCTGGAACCACCGATGATCGTTCTCATGGCTCCGATTCTCCTCCTTTCACTTTACCTCCTTTCGTCTCCAATCTATTCCCGTTTCTGAAACCTAAGGCTCCTGTTTCTGTTATTGATGTTAATGTTCCAAAACCCAAGGATGTCTCCGGCGACGACAAGGAACCTCAGAACTCGACCGTCTCTTTCCCTTACAAGCCTCCCACGAACGAAGAGCCATTGAAGGTTGAGGCTGAGCCTAGCTCCGGCAGGACTTCCAACTCTTTCGTTATTTGGCAGGTATTGTAAAGCAAAGGGTTTGTTTTTCCTGTTCATTAGTGATTTCTTAGATGAGTAATCATGGAATTGTGATTTGATTGGCTTTAAATTTGGGAGCTTTGTCTGGTTAGGTGAGAGCTACTTGGTAGTAATGTTCTTTATGAGGGGAGAACAATTGGAATTGGTAGGGACCATGTCTGTTTATGGCAGATGTTGATGATATTGCTACTTAGATTATTGCTTCCTATTTGTAATCGAAGGTGTTCTGACTTTATTATCTCTAAGCATCTCTGTCCTTGAGTCTACTTGTGAAAGTAAAACAGTTGGTTTCTCGATTTGCAAAAGTGGCTTCCTTTTTTCTAATCTCTTATTGCTTTCAGTGAGTTGCAGTGTGGTCGCAGTTTTTGTTTTGCTCCTGTATCTATAGTTGGAATCGCTTGGTAATTGAGTAGCATGACTTGGCACATGCACCTCTAGACGTTTTGGTTACTGTCTGCTTAATCTGTTCTGATGTGGGTGTTCAAATCCTGCAAAAAAAAAGTTAATTTCTTTGTGGTTTATTGTCCAAAACTATTTCCAGGTATATGCACTTGGAGGGTTTCTTGTCCTGAAGTGGGCTTGGGCGAGATGGAATGAGAGGAACGAGAGAATTAACAAAAAGGATACGAAGGAGAAAGATGATCATGAGGATGATGATGATGATCAACCTTCTCGTGGGCAGGCATGAAGACTAGTCATATTGCACGAATACGATAAATGTTGCCTGTTTTGGTTTTGTATAGCAAAAACACCGCAAGCGTTACGGTGAAAGATTTCATATTTTCCATTGTATGTACTCGACTCTTGAGTTTCATCTCCTTCTGTAATGACTAGAATTCTCTTCTCATGCTCGCAAAAAAAAAAAAGATTTCTTTCTTTCTTCTGGGCAAATTGTGTGTATTGATGTGGCTGTGCAGTATCTTTGGCTCGAGACCTGTAAAATACAAACATTATCAAGAAAACGGGATTTCACACATATCAACGGCCATGGCCCTATTAATACAAAGTTAAGGAATCGCATACATAACTTTTGCCTCTCTTTCTTTACAGTATTTTAACTCTGTTTCTGCCAAATTCATACAATTCTGATATATAGTCTACAAACGGTGTATACAACAACAACAACACTCTACAAACATCCGACAATGGTATTGCGGCTTTGATCATACTTGCCTATATAAGCCGTCATCTGAACCACCAGTAGGAGGCAGCCCAATAGGGCGTGTGTAATAAGGAGTCGAATACATTTCTCTACTACGCATAACTGAATCCGGATACAAGCTTCTAATAGGTGTCATGGGCGTATATGCACTTACTTGTCTATCTGAGTTGAAGCTAAATGTGGATGCTTGGTTACCTTCAAAACCAGATGTTCCACCAGAGATGGCACTGCTTATAACACTTGGAGTGCCTTTATAAAGTCTGGATTCTTGAGTATCCACGACTGGTTGACCATCTGCCCTGAAGCCTGCCCATAGTTTTGGTCCACAAATATATGGGGTGGTCAAAAGTCGGCCATCCACTGACAAAGGAGGACTGGTGTCTAGTAATTGGCTATCAAAGCCAACATTTAGGAGGTTTTTTGTGGATGTTTTGCTGAAATGCTGATCTTTGGGTAACATCGTAATGTCTTGCTCAGGTATATGACTAACCAGAGCTCTCTGAGAACTCGAAGGTAGAAAGCTGTTCCTCATTGACGCATCAGGGGAAAAATCAGTAGGTACTCGGAAAAGTTCAGCACAGCCAACAGGAAAATCTACCATGGCTCCGACGCTGGAAGCAGGGAGAGATGATTTGGTACCAAATGCTGGTTCTATTGGTAGTGCGTATGTGTTCATATATGAACCTGGCGTTGAAGGATAGGAGCTCTCAGAAAGATACTCAGGTTTTGTGATATGTAAGCTACTGACTTTCTCTTGTAGAGACAACTTAGCTTGCTTTAGCGCAGTGAGCACAGTATCACAGGTATCAGACTTTTCCTTTGGCACTGGAAGTAAGGGATAATCTACTTTCTGAATGGTAGTAGTGGCATTACTGCAAAAGGAACCACCTCTCGAGTTTGGTCGAGTTACAGGAGGTGACCAAATAGTTGATGAAGGGTGCTCACGGAAGCTCTGTGGATGGGAAGGCTCACTTTTAGGGCTCTCAGAAATATGTTTTCCTTTTTCTCCAGAAGCATCTTGTTCCACAGATTTGGAACAACAACTTTTGCAGCACTTATCAGGTTGTGTTACTGAATGATCAGGCGAAGCATGCGACAAAGTTTCGAAAGGTCCTCTAAATTCAACTTCATTGGCTCCTAAAGACCTTGTATCACGGAGTGAGGGAACTACTGTGGAATCTTGAAGCTGAGCTTGGGCTTTTTCCCCGTTACATTCGTCTGTCACATCAGAATGGTTTCCTATGTCACATAAATCCTGCAAGACAGGACAAGAAATATTGATCAGGATTTCCAGTGAACACACTGAAATTTCTTTATCCGATTCCTAACTTTACTTGTAATGTAATGATGGAAGCGGAGACTAGATTCAATTGAGGTTTTTCATATTTGTGACAAAAGCTAATCTCTTAGATAACGCCTTCAGGAACAATATCGCTATATGCGAGATTGAATATAAAGATAAAGAAAAGCAAACATTTCCCTAATTTCTTAACACATTAGAGAGAAGACAGACTACAAGAATCAACGTATTCACATGCAGTTTCTTAGTAGATGTTCAACCGAGTCATGCGCTATAATTCTGGAACTATCTTGTGAACATTCTTGAAGTTTGATTCATATAAGCACGAGAACATACCATAATTACAACTAATGAACTAGTTCACATGAATAAATAAGATCCCTCAAAATTTTCCAGTGGTCAAAGCCTGAGAATATAGAGCATACCAGGGCAGAGGATTTATTCTCTGTGAACTTTTTCTCCCATTCCTTTTGAGTCTCTTCCATATCTTCAAAAGAACCAATAACTCGAGCACGATTTTGTAACGCACTCTCTAAGTTGATGTCCATACTGTTTCTCTTCTCTAAAACATTTGAATATGACAACTTCTGCAAACTTTCGTCTCCCTTCACATTGTTCACAACAGTAACATCAGCAACAGTTCTGGATGCTTCTTCACTCGTATTAGGGACTTCAGTGCAAACCCCGTTTTCTTTAAGATCAACTGGATTTCCATCTCTCTTATAATCTTCAGATACAGTTCTGAAAAGTTCAGAAATGTTGGGTTTTGAATACACAACATACATAAGCAAGTATTTTATTATGTCTGCACAATTTGTCTTTCTTATTAGCATGCACACAATAATTGCCATTCATATATCACTGAGCGGCAGAGGATAATAAACAGACCTTGATTCACTGCGTTTGATCTGTCGACAAGATCTTCCTTGGCGGTGTCTAGACGAGGAAAAATAAGCAGAGTCAAAACGCCTCTGTCTCCTATTAAGGGATTCCTTGATCTTATCGGAGGAACCTGGTTCTCTCCTGCGCCCTTTCCACGATAGACTTTTGCCAGACACTAGAAACAAAAACAAATCTTCGATACTGAGGAATTGCTCGATCTCATTCAACACCTAATTCAGAAACTTTCCTCCACTGAGATAGAAACTCTAACCTGAATTTATCTGAGAGTAGCATTCATGATCAGAGCTTGAATCATAAGCATCCGAGAAATCAGTAAACCCATTTTCTTCCAAAATTGCAAGGACATCAGCTGTTGCCTGTTCTGCCTTCTTTCTTTGCAAAGACACAATCTTGAGCTGTTCCTCCAGCTCTGCTACCTAAAAGATTAACACAGGCTATAAAAAAAAAACAGTTCACAAGATGATACAAATTAGCAAAAAAAAAATCATACTTTATCAGAAAGTCCATCAAGCTTAGCTCTAGCACTCTTGGAAACAGCTCTTTCAGCAAGTAAACGTGCACGAAGAAATTCAATGGTCATTGAAGTAGGATCTTGTGAGTCTGAATCAATAGACCTATAAAATGCACACGAATCAAAAAAGGATCAAACTAGCTTCTAACTGTGATTCGATTGTAACTATGGAAATGGAAAGTAAAACAGACAAAAACTATACCGATGATCCAAGTTGTCTTGATTCGCCATCACCAAGAAAGACCAAAAAGATCTGCAAATTTCGAAGATTTGTCTGAAATTTTTTAAAGAAACTGAGCCTGCGGTGGAAAGCCGTCTCTTTAATAAATCAACTTCACAAGTCAATGAGTTTAGGTTTTTAATTTTTCATTGGTTGTTAATGATATATTTGATTAATATTAGAGATAATGATTAGTGATTAATTTACTAACTTGGATTTAAATACTTCGAGTTAAGAAAAAGTCTTGGGTAAAAAAAAAAAAAATTTTACTTTTTCTTTTTATTTAATTTTAAAATAGGAGTAAATCATATAAATAGAGCGGACGCCAAAAATATATTGAAATACGGTTTTATTGGCGTCTTTAGGTTACAAGGATTTTTCTCTCTCTTCTCTCTCCTCTTTTTCTCTATCTCCATTCTCTTCTTCTTCTTCTTCTTCTTTGGAGCTTTATACAGAGAGAAATCGCCCTGAGATTAAAAAAAAAAAAATCCACTTTGTCTGAGACCCGTAATTAAAGGAAGCCTCTTTTTCTCCTTTTTTAGCTTTATCTTCTTCTTCTTCTTCTTCTTCTTCTTCTCCTTCTCCGGTGGAATCTCCGTTCTTCTCAGTAGTGATTACAGCTCGGCGCACGCTCCCTTCCAGGTTTCCTTTCGTTTTGATTCTGTTTCCACCTTTTTGGGTCGGATTCACGAAACCCTAGTGTTCTAAAAGCGGCAATCTTTCTCGGATTTGGTTTCAGGATATGGAGGCTCATTGATTCATTCAAGCTCTCTTCTTTTTGTTTTTTTATCTCGTTTGGTTCACGGACGGAATCTGGAGTGGGTTCAAGGTTACTCTTTATGCGATTGTTCTGGATAACTTGATGCCGCAGGATCACGCATCGTGGGATCGGAAGGAGCTCTTGAGGCAAAGGAAACACGAGAGGCCTGAACCATCTTTTGATTCGGCTTTTAGATGGAGAGATTCGCCTACGGCTCCTTCTTCTCACCATGTTCCCCGCGAGTTTTCACGTTGGGGATCTGGAGACTTTCGCAGGCCTTCTTCTTGTAAGACCTAACCCTCTCTTTTCTCGCTAATTTAGGGATTAGAATCCGCCGGCTCCCTTTCTTCGATACATACTTGTTTTGAATCTGTTGATTTAGAGGGATCTCTTTGTTTCTTCTTAAATTGGTTTCTTTTAGGGTTTTTTTTTTGGGAGCATTACCACAACTCTGAAGATTGATAGGAAGTGAGTTGATGAGGTTATTATTACCCTTGAAAGAATTTTTGGAATTTAATACTCAGGTAGATATGGTTTTGACAGCCAGAGGACTTTGTTATCTCAATTGAGTCAGTGTTTTTGTGCTCATGAATCTGAAACAGAAAAAAAGAACCTAGCTTTCTTCCTGATGAGTCATTATCATACAAGACTTGTTTCCAGCAGTAGAAGTCCCCAAAATCGTGGAGTGTTGTTAGTTTTAGTTTTACATGTTTATAAATTTGGATGAAGCCAGGTCTTTTTGTTTTTGGTGGTTCCATCCCTTTTCTGGTAGATTTGAAATCACTGTGTGGGCTATGATGGTTACGATACAACGTGTTTTTCCTGCAGTAGAAGTCCAAAATTTGGTGGAGAGATACCTTTGTAGTTTTAAGAGTTTATACCTTTGTAGTTTTAAGAGTTTATACCTTTGATGAATATAGGTCTTGCATAGTTTATAATTTTAATCTTCCTCTTTGTCTCCAAAATTTTCTGAAGGTCATGGTAAGCAGGGTGGACGGAACCAGTTTGTTGAGGAGACTAGCCATGGATACACATCTTCTCGTTCCAGTGCGCGGATGTTTGAAAATGACTACTATAGACCATCACCATCACGTGGAGACTGGAGATATACCAGGAATTGCAGGGATGATAGAGTCTCTTTTAACCAGAAGGACTGGAAATGCAATACATGGGAGATGAACAACAGGTCTTCTAGAGGTTTTGAGAGGCCATGTGGTGGAATTAGAAACGGTCGGAGGTCAGTTGATGAAAGGCCACCACATGCTTCAGATACTCATGCTACTATGGTGAACTCTTGGGATCCAGCCAACTCCACTCATCAGCCGGACGTTGAGGTCTGTACCCCATTACGGAAGCTTAAATTTAAAAATGAGCAGAAGTTTTCAGATCAAAGGCTATCACATCCTTCAGATCCTCATTCTGACTGTGTTGGCTTGTTTGAACGGCCTTCTTCGCAGAACAATTATGGCAATAAGGCTTGTTCTCCAGCAAAGCAATGCACTGATTTGATGTATGGTCAAAGGTTAGCTACTGATAATTCATTAGATCCCCCAGTCCTCAATGCCGAGCTAGAGGAGACCTGGGACCAGCTTCACTTGAAAGAACCGCAAGATAATGGGTTCCATGGAGTCAGTGATGTAGACGGTGCGAGGAAAAGTGGGAAGGAGAATTCCCTTGGAGCAATTGGGAAAGTTCCAGTATGGACTGGTTCTGGGAGTTTTGCATCTCAGAGTTCAAGTTTTAGTCACTCAAGTAGCTTGAAGAGCTTGGGGGCTGTTGATTCCAGTGAGCTGAAGAATGAGGTTCTTCCGAAAATTGTTGCTGTGACTCAATCTTCTTCGGGAGATGCAACTGCATGTGCCACAACTACTCACCTTTCTGACGAGATGAGTTCTAGAAAAAAACAACGGCTTGGGTGGGGTGAGGGCCTGGCAAAATACGAGAAAAAGAAAGTTGATGTTAACACAAGCGAAGATGGAACGACATTGATGGAAAACGGTACAGAGGAACTGCATTTTTTGAACAAAAATATTGCTGATAAAAGTCCTACATCAGCTATTATTCCAGATTATGGTTCCCCTACAACTCCATCCTCTGTAGCTTGCAATTCATCACCAGGTACGGTACATTTTTCAGTACATTTCTCTACATGCGATTCTCATTCCCGTGCTATTTGGATTTTTATCTGCATCATTTTCCTATTACTTGAGCTCTTTTGTCATGTATCTGATTTTGTGAACACTGATCTCCCTTTTCCTCTTTCTATCATGTCTTCCATTTGTTTTATATATTCTGCAGGGGACAATGTATCATTCCCATCTAATTTTTTTTGGTATGTGCAGGGTTTGTGGATAAATCATCTGTGAAGGCTGTTAAAGCTGCTAGTGATGTCAGTAATATGCGCCGTTCACCTAGTCCCGTGTCTAGTATTCACGTTGAACGATTTCCAATCAATATAGAGGAGCTCGATAACATCTCAATGGAGCGATTTGGCTGTTTGCTCAGTGAGTTGGTTGGTACTGATGATCTTGGTACGGGGGATTCCAGTTCTGTCCAATTGGCATCAATGAACAGATTACTTGCCTGGAAAGGTGATATTTTGAAAGCTGTGGAGATGACAGAATCAGAAATTGATCTGCTTGAAAACAAACATAAGACGCTAAAGCTTAAAGGTGGAAGACACTGCCATGTTGTACCCAGTTCATACCTTTGTGAGGGAACTGAAAATGTGCCCAAGGAGCAGGAAGCTTCTTGTAGTTTCGGTCCCAAGGCAGCAGCTTCCTCTGTAGCTGAAATACTGGTGGGAGATCCTGTTCATCAGGCAGTTTTAGCCAAGACTCCTGTTGATGTTTTTGAAGATAGTGCTGTAGAAGTTAAATCTCTGCCCCAATCTCTTGCCACTGTCGAAAGCAATGAGGATATGTTGCCAATAACATCTATGAAGGCATCTGCTTCTTCCAAAGAGATAAACACATCTGCTTTTGCCAATCAGGAAACTATTGAGCTTTCTTCTGGTGATGATATCATGGCCTCCAGTGATGACTTGCTCTGTGCTAAGTTATTATCTTCCAATAAGAAATATGCCAGTGAATCATCTGAAGTATTTAATGAATTGCTTCCAAGAAATTTCAGTACGTTTGATGACTCAAGATTCCCTGGCATAGGTCAAAGACAGGTTGATTCTCATGTCAAAGAAAAAATTGCAGATAGGATGGAGCTCTTGAGAGCTAGGGATAAAATTTTGCTCCTTCAGTTTAAAGCGTTTCAGCTCTCATGGAAGAAAGATGTGCATCAGCTAGCTTTGAAAAAGTACCAATCAAAGTCTAACCGAAAAGCAGAACTATATCCGAATGCAAAAAATAGCGGGCAGCTTAGGCTTCCCCAACCTGTACGCCTGAGGTTCTCTTCTTCAGGTAAAGTTCTCATATCTCTTTTTCGCTCTGCTTTTTGCTCTTTGGTACTTTAAGCTTTTAATGGTTTCTAATTGTTTGGGACAAAATTTGGTTTTTATTTCAACTCTTGAGAACTTTTGATACAGTCAATTGATCCATGATGCAATATGTTCTCTAGGCACCCGAGCTATCAAATAGTGAGACATAATTCTTTATTTGCAAGCTAAGTTCAAAGTCATTCCAAGTTAACGAGTTTGTTGGATATTAGTAGTGCTAGGTTAATTTTTGTTAGATTTTGGGTTTTATTCTAATATTGTCTCCACTGTAATATTCATTTTAATACCTAGCTTGTATAACTAGGTGTAGTCCAAAATGATGCTTGATTTTTTTCTAGTTGCCTTGAGCGAGCCAGTAGAAGGTATCTCAGTACGCAGGAGATGATTGCCTTAGAAAAGTTTTGGATAATGATCGTAGATTAATTGAAGTATTTTTTATTCATCGAATTCTAAGTTTAAACTGTTTTATTCTACACGTGCAGCTCCAAGAAGGGATAGTGTAGCCCCCACAACAGAGCTCGTAAGTTATATGGAGAAGCTACTTCCGAGTACCCATCTAAAGCCTCTTAGGGACATTTTGAGAATGCCTGCGATGATTTTGGATGAGAAAGAGAGGGTGATGTCGAGGTTTATCTCTAGCAATGGACTGATTGAAGATCCATGTTACGTTGAGAAGGAAAGAACACTGATTAATCCTTGGACCTCAGAGGAGAAAGAAACGTTCTTGAATATGCTAGCACTGCACGGGAAGGATTTCAAGAAAATTGCTTCATATCTTACCCAAAAGACAACTGCCGACTGTATTGATTACTACTACAAAAACCACAAGTCTGATTCTTTTGGGAAAATAAAGAAGCAGCGTGCGTATGGTAAGGAAGGGAAGCATACTTACATGTTGGCGCCACGAAAAAAGTGGAAACGTGAGATGGGGGCCGCCTCTCTTGATATTTTAGGTGCAGTATCCATTATAGCAGCAAAAGCAGGAAAGGTTGCATCAACCAGGCAGATCTCTTCCAAAAGAATCACCCTTAGAGGTTGCAGCAGTTCTAATTCATTGCAGCACGATGGAAATAACTCTGAAGGGTGCTCCTACAGTTTCGATTTCCCTCGTAAAAGAACTGTTGGTGCAGATGTTTTAGCTGTTGGTCCTTTGTCATCAGAGCAGATAAACTCTTGCATAAGGACGTCCGTGAACTCTAAAGAGAGGTGTATGGATCATCTGAAGTTTGATCCTGTTGTAAAAAAACCTCGGATATCTCATACTACACATAATGAGAACAGCAATGAAGAAGATGACTCATGTTCGGAAGAGAGTTGTGGGGAAACGGGTCCTATTCATTGGACAGATGATGAGAGATCTGCCTTTATACAGGGGTTCTCGCTATTTGGCAAGAATTTTGCTTCAATATCGAGCTTTGTCAGGACAAGGTCGCAGGATCAGTGTCGGGTTTTTTATAGCAAAGTTCGGAAATGCCTTGGGTTGGAATCTATACAGTCAGGATCTGGAAATGTAAGCACATCCGCAAGTGTTGATAATGGCAATGAAGGTGGTGGAAGCGACTTGGAAGATCCTTGTGTTATGGAGAGTAATTCTGGCATATGCAATAATGGAGTTTGCACTAAGATGGGTTTGAATTCCCCTACCTCACCTTTTAACATGAATCAGGAGGGAGCTACTCATTCAGGCTCTGCAAATGTGAAAGCCAGCCTTAGTAGATCAGAACAAGAGAATGGGCTGACATATATGCGTTTGAAAGATGGCACGAATCTCGTGAACAATGCATATAAAAATGGGGGTTGCCCGGGTCTAGTTTCGGAATCTTGCAGAGATTTGGTAGACATTAATACTGTAGAGAGCCAGAGTCAGGCTGCAGGGGAAATTAAGAGCGATGATCTACTGTCAATGGAAATAGATGAAGGTAATTTAACATCCGTCGCTGTATCTTCTGATCCCTTGTGTTGTGGCTCAAGCGTTCTTTCCAATGTTGTTGTGGAAACTCCCAGAGAAAGCTCACGAAAGGGCTCAGGAAGTCAAGGTGCTGCATTGCCTAAACATAGCTCAAAGAATCAGGATGGAGTGATGCAAGCTGCAAACAGAACCAGAAATTCTGGCCTTGAGGCTGAAACTGCATCTTCAGGTTTCAAGTACCCTGAGTGTCTGCACCATGTTCCGATTGTGGTGTCTACAGAAGATCCTGTAGGCGTCAGTGTACCACAAGGAAATCCCAATTGCCATACAGAATCTGAGTCACCAAATTCTCTTGTTGGACAATTTGTCAAAACGAATAACTTGGGTTGGCAGTATTCCAAGGTCAATCTAGATTTGGATGGGAGGCTTCATGTTTTAGGCCATGTCAACCCTGAGCAGAATGGTCAACTGAATGTGACTAACACAGAAGCTTCTCAAATTCCCCGGATATTATTCACGCAAGATCCGAGTAGGATAAGTAGGTCAAAATCTGATTTGATTGTGAAAACCCAACGTACAGGTGAAGGTTTCTCACTTAACAAGTGTACGAGTTCAGCTGCTATGCCTCTGGCTGTATCCCATAAAGATGGAAGATCTGGTCATAGCAGGAGCCATTCGTTTAGTTTGTCTGGTACTGAGAGGCTCGATAAGAATGGAGATGTGAAGCTGTTTGGTACAGTACTAACGGCCGATGAGAATGGAAGCATACAAAAACACAATCCAGGTGGAAATATCATCAGGTCATCATCAACCTTGAGCAGGGACCATGATGATACAAGACATCAGTACATTAATCAGCAACACCTTCAGAATGTTCCTATAACGAGCTACGGTTTCTGGGATGGCAACAGAATTCAAACCGGGCTCACATCTTTGCCGGAGTCGGCCAAGTTGCTTGCAAGTTGCCCCGAAGCATTTTCCATGCATCTTAAGCAGCAAGTTGGTAATAGCAAAGAGATTCTACTGGATGTTAATGGTGGTATTCTGAGCTTTGGGAAGCACATCGATGATAAAGCAGAGGCCTCAAGCGGTAAGGATGAAGGTAACATAGGGGGAATAGACAGTGTAGCAGAGGCAGCCACGTTATCAAAAGCTTGTTAGGGTTCTTCATTAGTTTTGTTTTGGAGGATTGACATATTCATTGTTTGTCATCCTATATGTATTATATATCTTTAACCTACTTTCTTTTAATTTAGAATGTCAGTTGATATAGGCATTTTTTTTTTTTTTTTTGGGTTCAGCTTAAGTTAGGTGCCTGCAGAAAATTCATAGATGATGTTTGTATTTGTAATGTTGCTGATAATAACAAAGAGAGCTAAGCTTAGCTCTCTGTATGTTTTTCAAGGAAGATAACACTTTATGAACAAGCATACTGCTTAATTCAACTTCACTTGCAGGAGGAATAACTTTTTTTCTTCTGCTTCGGAACTTGTGTGGAGAATTGGTGGTAGTGGAGCCACGATTTTAACAACCTGTAGAGCCGTAATAACAGAATATCAACTGATCTAGGTAAAAGGACTACAAGCGATCTGGTGAAGGACCTTTTCCAAAGACATTCAGATTCAGTTACCTTACGAGTGTCCAACAGGTTTGGTAGCTCTACTTGATGAGCATGCAGATGATATCCACAATCCCCAGGAACAGCCTGACTTGGCCTTTGGTAACCCCTGAATCAAAATTTTCAGCCGCAGTGCATTCATCAATTCGATATAATCATGACACATGCTATAACACTAGTCTATACGCCAATCAGAATCTACACTCCACAAGAAATAAATTGGTTCTACATTGGTTAACTAGAATATTGTTTCATTTGCGGATTGGAAAATGCAAGTACGAAAATGTGATCCAAGTATGTACCCATCTTTGGCAAGAGCACTAGCATCTACAAAATCTGGATCGAGGCACTTTGGTTGTCTGCCTGCAATGTAAAGAGGGTCCCCTGCACTTTGGACAACACGCAACTATGTAAGCTATTGGTTTCCTGTTTGCTGACTTGCACTGAGATCCTGCGAACTACACCACTTCCATAGACTACTGCCAAAATAAAACTCGTGTAGCAAAATCTTCCCAATCTATGCAATAAGCAATTCATGTCCTTGACTGCTAGTACTATACGTATATGGCTCATACAATTATAACTACCTGAAGCATCACGTGGGAACTAAAGCATGATTCCATCCTGTTATCTTCAATGTTTTACTGAAGTTTTTCTATAACCAGCTACCAATTTGGTTGTTCCATGATTGCCTAGTTGATTAGATAACTAAGGCTGCAACAAAGTCTATACAAATCTTGTTTTTCAGAGATAAGTATTCAAGTTTTCTTGTTTTAAGATAATGCAGGACTACAATGCACAAATCTCTCAGAATACCAGCTCTAAATGTGTGACAGACCAGAAGGAAACAGGAGTTTTTACCTACCAAGGGATGTCCGATGTATGCAAGATGAATCCGGATTTGGTGTGGTCTTCCAGATTGTATCTCCACCTATTTTGCATAATACAAGACGAATTTCAAGAACTTCGTTTCGGTCTTACTATCTCATTCGCTTTCTGCATTATCCTTGTGAGATATGCAAGTGCGAAAGCTAATGGCATTTATACAAATAGTGGCACTGAAAATAAGATGAAAGAGAAGAAAAACCTTAACCAGCGTGCAATTTCTTTGTCTGTCTCTCTCCAGAACATATAGTTTACTGAGAGTAGGTTTGCCTGAAAAGAGTGAAACGCAGAACAAACACAAAGACAAAACAAACACTAAAATAATAACAAACTAGTTTTAGTGTGGAATATTCTGTCGCCGTAGCTAATGGCATAAGATACTAGAACTGACCTTCCGGAGATGCAACGTATAATCCTTTTGCGACCCCAGGATACTGAATCACTCCAATAGGCTGTCTGATAACTACCTTCAAAATGTAAATAAACAAGAAGCATTGTCAAGAGACAGTATCTCAATCACATATATACGCATAAATACAAAGGATTTGAAAATTAATTCACAACACAAATAATAAAGTGGCATTGCCTCATCTTCTTCAACTATACCGTCAGCTAGTGCTCGATATATCTTTGATATTTTTCTTCCGGTTCCACACTCTTGATCCAGGTTACTGTAACAATGAAGAAATTACTTCCTACGAACGTAGTGAGCAGACATACAAATAACACTTAACATGTAGCTCTTCTGGCCAGCTGATACGTTCTTGAAGTAGAAAAACATATCTTTCTTGACTAATTAAACAAGTACAAGCCTAAGCATGAAAGGCCGAAGTATCAGAATGAGAACTACAATGGTTAAAACCCTCAATTTATAAGAGAGTCTTCTTTTAACTACTTCCCACTTCTTCTTCTTATCCATAGCACTTATATGCTTATCACCAGCATAGACAGGGTGATGATTGATATAGGAAAGGTCTAAGATCCATTGATTTGTAGTCTTTGCAAAATCAGCAGCAAGAGGGCTTCAACTCTAATGAGCCTAAATTCTCAATCGAGATGTATGTTACTCTCCATTGTGTTACTAGCTGAAGTCTAAAAACACAAGGTGCAAATGCAACACCCCCGTTCTGTGCAGTGTTATTAGAATAGTTCTGTTTTCTTTTCTCCTGACTAAGTTATGTTTTGAAACATTCCCAAGTTCCTATTATGTCAAACTTTAGGTCCAAGATGTTTGATCAAAATAGTAAACTATTACATGCTTAGCGAGTATTATTACTAGGGATCACCATAGATGAGACCAATGATCTTTTCAAGAATCAAATATTTCCTGAATAACTAACTAAAAACCCTATAGATGAGACAAAGGATCTTTTCAAGAATGAGTAGAGTATAAGAAATACGCCAACAATCATGTTTGAACTCACCCGGACCCAACAAGAGATGTTCCCTCAGCAAAATAAGCTGCAAGTTTAGTTTTTGCAAGCTTTGTCTTCGCACAGAGAAGTATACCTGCGAAAAGAGTCCATCCATTAAAACAAATTGAAAAGAACATATCTTAAACAACTTTCCAAATATATAGATTTCATTGTAAAGATGCTTTTGTGATCTTAACTCATGAGTCCATTGAAGAGTGCAACATTTATAAAAGCATGGAAAATACTTCAATCTTAGTTGGTCAAAGGAAAAGAAAAGGAAAAAAGACTATAGACTAACCTGATGTTCCTCTACCCAGTCGATGTACAGGGACAGGGTGTGATTCAGGGGATCCGGTGGAAGAATTTTGTTTACCAAAACACCACTGCAGTTGCGTCAACAAAGTCCGTTGCTGGAAAAGCCCTCCTGGCAATACTTGAAGTCCAGAAGGCTTGTTTAAAGCGATCTGCATTAACCATTAAGATATATAAAATCCACCAAATATACACACATCACTACAAGTTTAGAACAAACTTAAGAGAACAAAATGATCTCACAATACTAAATTTGATTTGAGACATACAAATTAAGCCAGTTAGGAACAGAATATTAAATGCACACCAAAAACAAACCAAACAGGAAGTTGCATTGGCCATTAGTACTTGTATATAGCAGCAAACAAGCAAAGGAAACAAACTTTAACAAGTAGAAGAGATTTTTTTATGTTTTTGTTCAGAGCAGGAATTTACCAAATCATCGTCTTCATACAAAATGTCTAGCGAAAACGGCGTGTCAGGTTCCTTCCAAGGAAGCCTATGGTAAACTAACTTGGAACCACTCCTGAGAAAGTATATAAGAAAACAAAAGCTAAAGAATTTTGCAGTGCCAAAATCACACTTTAGTAAGAAAAGAAAAACAATTGTTAGCTGAACCTAAGAAGTGTGTTGGGATCTTTTACAACTTCCCCATCAATTTGTATCTGCAAAACGAGAAATGAAATTACAAATTCTCCAGAATCAAACCAGAAACTCCGTGAAGTTTTGGTATAAAGAGTAACCTGTCCGTTTTGTATTCGCTGAATCCACCTACAAAAGAACAGAAATTTAAGAATGAAAAGATGTAAAGGACGAAACTTTAGAGAAGCGTAGAGGAAGAAGAGTAGAACCCTAGCAATGGAGCTGAGCTCTTGTATTTGGTTGAGTAGAAATCAGACAAAGTCGTTAACTCTGCATAGAAATTCCACAAAAATCAAAACAAAAACGAAAAACATTAAAGATCAAACTTTTTGAATCACGAAGCAATAGTAGTGGAAAGACCTGACTCAGAAGATGAGACGACATCTTTATATACCAAACCATCGTTGAGCTCCGGCCATGGCAAGCCGATATGTTTCTGCGGCGGCGACGACGACATCGTGACCGGAACCACCGGTTTGGCTTCAATTTGCTTTTGCGAGATTTTTTTGTTTTTGACTTTTCTCTTTCAAATAAAAAGCCAAAAAGCTTGAACGAGAATTTTATTTTAAACCAAACCGAAATAAACCAATCCTAACCTAATCCAAAGCTCATACCAAATTCGGTTCTTCAAATCTTGTTTTTTTAACCAAATTACAAGTCCTTAAAAAAAATATTACTCTCTTTTCGAACGGAGAAATGTGAGTTTTTTTTTTAAACAATGGGAAAATTAAATGTTTTGGTTCGATAGTTCTTGAATCCAATTCCTTACATAGTTTTATTACTTTGTTGATGAAAAGTTTTCTTAAAGGACAAGTAAAGCTAAAACGTTTTCTATTTAGGGATTGAGAATCGAAAGCAAAAAAAAACTGATTTACTTTCTAAAACATTACAAGAAAAGATTGGTTAATTATCGTGAAGATTTAAGGCATACCATTGAACGAACCTTATAGTCATAACCAGTAGTTACAATTGAAGTAACTAACTAGGTAACCTTTAATTATTAGATAATCATCCAAAACCTTAAACCCTTTTGACCAAAAAAGACACTGAGAGAGTTCCTATTCCTGTGGGGTTTTCTTGTACTCAGGCTTTAGCTCATAAGTTCCCTGATTGCTTCCTTTGTTGTTGTAAATGCAAAGATCTCTAAGCAAGTCTTTCAAAAATTGCTGCACCAAACAAAATCTCATTTTTGGTATTTTGTTTTCTCATTTTTCTTTTCAAATAATCTCAGTCAAGCACTATAACACAAAAGTTTCCTTTTGCTTACCTCTGGTTGGTCAGTTTCTTGAATGAGTTGCCTCAGAGTCCAATTCGATTGTCTTTCAAAGAGATTAAACATGACTTCCTCCATCTCTCTCCGGTCTCTCCTCGTTCTCTTCATATCCGATGTCTTGTTTGCCACTTTCTTCTTTTCCTGCTAACAACAAAACAATGAGTTGTAAAAATTTCAACATCCTTAACCAACAGTATGTCATGTGTGTTTTGAGTGGTAGAGATATAGATACAGGAGCCGCGGTGGGGATAATCATTCCTGGCATTGGCCTCATATGCATTCCATTGGCATTATCAATGACCTGATCAAGAAACAAGAAAAAAGAAACATCATCATATGGGAAAAACACCCGAGGAGGCTTGTTTACGACATTTGATTTAACCGTCTTTATAAGAACCTGGATCTGTCTATTTCTGCACATATACTTGCTTGTTCTTTCACGGCAAAGTTTTCCATAGCTCTCGATGTTCTCGCTATGAGGCCTCATGTCAAATTTGTTTTTTATCTTCCCTTCTGCTGACATCTTCCCTAACACCTCAAACAACATCGTTGAAGAAAATCAGTAGAGTTACCAGACAAAATGACTGTAAATAAACAGACCAATGCTACATAATCTTCACCAAACTGTGATAAATGTTACAACAACAGAAGCAGAGATATGAAAATGACATTATTCAACAAAGTCAAATTCTAACTTGTGTCACCTCAAAGATTCATTCCGTATAAGAACCAACAGTTGTAATTGAGTTGGGCACACGCAGAACTAAAGCCGCTGAAATCGACCCGAAACAATGGGAAAAAGAGGGACAGGAGAATCTTACTTACCCTCTGAAGCCTCACCGAAAACAGCCATGGGGACAAAATCTTGAGACATATCCAATGTATAACGTTTTGGCATGTTTCCAGATTCAGCTCGAGCTAATTCCATTACGAACTGCGAGGCAAAAGAATCACAACGTTTTAACTCAGCAGTTTAAGTGACAAGCAAGAAACTTCCATTAAAGCAAACGTAAAATCACCAAAACTCTTTTTGCAGAGAAGTCAATAAACCTAGAAGACAGCATCTAGAGACAACAGAGTAAGATCTCTAATTATCAGAAACAGGTTTCATACACTACCCAATCCTCAAACTACAGTGGCCTCTGAAGATTTCGATCAATCTGAAACAGTCGAAAACCACTCGATATCTCAAAGCTCTACAAAAACCCATTTCCCAAAATATGGAATTTCAGAGAATGTAAAGCAAATTTCTCTCAAAGGATGGATTTTTTTTTTCCAGTGGTACAACAAACCCTAGAGAAATCACGCGAATCAACGAAACGAGGTACGCATGCAGAGAAGATAGAAATGGCGCAAGGATCGATGAATGCTAAAGAGGAGAGAATAGAGTTGTGAGTGATCAGAAAAAAATCAAAATGCTAAAAGACAAACAGAAACAAAGAAAGAAAAAGGAATACTTTGGCTTCTTCTTCCTCGGGAGCGAGAGGATCGATGAAGAGGGTCACTTTAGCAACAGGACGGTACGGATCGTCGGGTAAAGGAGGAGATTGTAGAGAAGGTGCTACGAGTGTAGGGCATTTCATTAGCCACATCGATCTATCTGACAAATTCGTTTCCAAAACCTGATTCTCATTCTTCTTTGCCTTAGTTTCTTCCATTTCTGCAACAAAAAAAACTGAGAGACGAGAAGAGAAACAGTGAACTTCAATGCGGGTTTATATCTAAATTTAGTTAATCTCTCTATTTATAGTCAAATGAACAAAGGTATCGTTTTTATACATCTTCTTGTCTACTAAAGTGCACATAGAAATCACAAAGGCAAAAGCTTTTTTTTTTAATAGGTTGCATTTGTCACTGTTAGTAAAATCCAGGCACTAAGTTGAAGCAACTGTGGATGATCACATCACAAGCGTGACCGTTTTGTTCTTCTCTCTGCTATCTTGTTAGTCGCAGTTCGCTTGTTTGAAACCTCTTTGTTATGTGTCCCTCTCGAATCTCCAGTCTTTGTTGTCTCTTCTTCCTTCTTCTTCTTCATTTGATCCTCCAACGCATCTTTCACCAAAAACTTTAGCCTCCACAGTGTTGGTTCGTCCTGCATACATACAAGAAAACTAGCTGAGAAGAAAAGAAAAGACCCGTCTTTGATCAAAGAATCACAAATGGCGGTGGCTTTAGTAAGAGAATTACCAGTACATCCATCTCAATATTCACTTCATCTGCTCTAGGTTCGAAGCTCGAGTCAGCCTGAGCAACTACACTCAACACTTTCTGTAGATCATCCGGAGACAGCTTTAACAATGCCAAGCCAATATTACGCTTCTCCTCGGTTGTAATTTTCCTGATACAATCAGTGTGAGAAAATAATATATTGACCAGAGGACCACAAAAGGTGTTTAAAAATTCATTAAGAGCCAACCTGCATCTTTCCACAACTACATGCCTTAGCTTCTCCAGCTCCTCATTAACATTGCAAATCTGGACAGCAATATATCAGTTTGTTAGTTAAAAGCACGTAATAATACAAAAGGGTCGTTGAGATTGAAAAAATCACCTCATTGCTCAATTCTCTAGTTGTTTTGGAATGAGATGCTTCTTTTGCTAGCAGCGCCTCTATTGTTGCTTGTTTCTCCTCTTCCTCCCGTATTTTATCCTGTAATCAATTTTGTTGAAAACTTGGCTAACTTAAAAACCTTGGTGCGAAGATCCATCAAGAGAATAGTGTGAAAGATAATAACATATTGTTATTACCTCTTCCTGAACCTTTGGAAGAAAGTGTGCCCATTTCTCCTCAAACTTTCCCAGTAATGTTTTGGCCATAGAGTAAACTTCACTTGATTCTTCATTATACTTCATTGCGTTCTCAAACACTAACCGCATATCAGCATATATTTGCATAACATGTTTGTACCCGGTACCATCCTTCGCCTCCATTTGATTCTTTATCGTGCCAAAGTCCATCGGCTTGTCAATAATCTACAATCAGTTAAAACACGCTACAAAGAGACTCACTAACAGAAAAAAAATGACAAATCTAATAAACAAAGGAAAACACACACACAAGATCATAAACATATTCACAAGGCAAAACATAGTAGAGTATTGTGTTCACAAGTTCAACCTGCATTGATCACTAGCTTTCTCTCCATTTTCTAATCAACTATAGACTTGATCAAGTCACAGGATTCTAGCACATCCTAACAAAATATATGACCGCTTATATTTTGAACGATAAATGCATGACTAAGGCAGAAACTCCATAGAATTGGCATTACAGTACTCCCACACGAG
Organism: Arabis hirsuta; assembly: GCA_964056655.1. Classification (NCBI taxonomy): domain Eukaryota; kingdom Viridiplantae; phylum Streptophyta; class Magnoliopsida; order Brassicales; family Brassicaceae; genus Arabis; species Arabis hirsuta. Next base: position 7,527,399 of record OZ053310.1, on the reverse strand, counting down.
ATTTTGGTAGCTCTGATAGGCAAAAGCTAGTCAGCCAGATGAACATTGCAGTTATACCGAAGGAATACAATAAAGAAAGGCGAACTTCTGGTAGCTCTAATAAGAGAACGCTGTTTCGTCAGCTATTATGTCCTACCAAAGTAAGAATCAACCGGGAAAGATCAAATTTGTATGTTTAACCCAAAAAGAAGATATCAACAAGAAAACTGAACGTTACCTCATAGTAGTCATGCAAACCAAGACCTTCTACATTGACAGGATGCAAAAATGGCCATGCGCATTTATGCTGAGTTATCTGAGAAACCCAATACTATCAAATTTAGTAACGAATTCAAAATTCTTCCTCTCTAAGACATAAATGCCAAGATCAATTCCGGTGGAAAAAAATAAGAGAGATGAGTTTTACCTGACGGAAGATTGTTCCGAATTGGCGAAAGAGATCATTCATTCTTTTCGCAGCAACAGCTTCTCTACGCGCCGCCTCTTGTTGAACCTTCCTAATCCCCACAACATGTCTAGAGCCACCATTTGAGAGGCCAATGCTCGAGTAAAAATCCTCTACTTGTTTCAGTTTATGCTCAAGCTACAGGCAAAGTAAAAACCAATCAAACATTATCCACTGAATCAACATTCTACAATCATGACTATGCCACTTCAAAGCAAAACTCAAAGAGACCAGTTATTTTACAGAAAGAGCAAAAAGCATTAGAATATGTAAGAATTTGGTTCAAAGCTTAAGAAACAGAGCAAGGATAAGGAGTCATAACACGAAAATGCCCTAATTTCAGTAACGAGAACAATAATAGAGCAATAAGAAGGAACCAAAGCTCGAGTTTTTATACCGAATCAACCCAAAGTAGAGCCTCTTCGACTCGCTGCTTGATGGAATCGGCCTCGACAGGGAAAACCTGGGAATCTCCGGCGGGGATTTGACCTAATTCTGGCCCTGAATCAGCCATTTACAGGTTCTCCGAGCAACTAACAAGCAAAGACAACTGAAACGAAACCCAGAAGAAAAAGGGTGCGCAAATTGAACTACATGTCGTTTTGCATCCAGAAAACGACATTTCTCTAGAGAATTTAAATATTAAAAAAAAAAAATATAGACCATTTTTATTGTGCGCAAATTAAACTCCCTGTCGTTTTTGGATGCATAACGACATCTATATACAAATTAAAATTGAGACCATTTTTTAATTAAAAACAATTCTTTAATTAAAAACTATGGGTGGAAGTCTTTTGACCCAATAGTTTGACAAATGGTTCATTAATACTTATACACCAAGATGTTTGGGATTTGAATCCCAGAAAATGCGATTTATTATTATCGATACATATTAATAGAGACAAGCTTACATGAGATTTTCAGCGTGTGACAAGATATAATCGTTTGACGTGGATCAAGGCGGAAGACTTGTCCGTTGTATAATCGTCGATGTAACAGTTCTCATAATTTGTAATAGAATAATAATAAATTCAGACGATTAAAAAATAATAATTAAAAACTATGGAAAACTGATTTTTTTGTTTGTTGTCAATTTTTTAATCATCTGGATTTATTATTATTCGATTACAAACTACGAGAATTGTTACATCAACGATTCTACAACGGACAAGTCTTCTGTCTTGATTCACGCCAAACGATTATATCTTGCATCACGCTGAAGATCTCCTGCAAACATGTCTCCATTAATTTGCATCAATATTAATAAATCGCATTTTCTGGTGTAGAAGTATTAATGAACCTTTAACCGAACTATTGGACCAAGAAAACTATGGAAAATTGATTTTTCTTTTGTTGTCAATTAGAAAACGCATTTCATATGCAAACGAATTAATGGATAAGGCAAATTTATAGTCCAACCACCGACAGTTAATAAACGTGAATCCCACTTCTTATTCTTTTTCAATTGCATGCCTTTATATCTCAAATTTGAGTAATGTAGTAAACCAAAGAAGAAAAAGAATGCAACACAAACAAAAAAAACTCTCATAGATATTATTTTGGTGTCGGTTTTGAATACAAACATTCGTGCTTGTTCACTGATCAAAGTCGGCCGCAAAGTAAAGAGAGAAAATTGGCTATTTTGTACATATTCATCCTTTTTAGGCAAAGATGGGTAAAAAAAGCCAATTTTTTTTGGATTCTATGTAAAAATTTTAATTTTTTTTTAAAAATGATTTATATTTGCTAAAATCTAAAATTTTGGACCATTTTATATAATTTTAATAATTTTTGGACCCTAAATTATAATAAAAATTAACTAAAAAAATGGGTCATGTGCGATTGCACACCTTACACACCCTCAAAACCTCTCTTGTTTGGTCCATTTTGTGATTTGTGCTTGAGGACCGGTCAGGTCACTGTACTAATCTTTGTTAATTGTTACAAAGCCAAGGCACTCAAAACAAATACCAGTTCGTTAACACAATACATAAAACATACAATGAAATGTTATAAACTAATAATAAATAAATATGGTTAATGAAGGAGTAAAATAGTGCAAGTATGAAGAAAATGTCTATTATACTTGACCTATTGTCACGGACACTGTTTCATTCCCTTGGACCCCTTCTCCTTCAAGATCTGTTTCTTCCTTCTTTTCCTCTAACCAGATTTTCTCTATCTATCAGAGATCCATTTCCATTTATCATTTATCTTTTCTTGTCTGAATCTTAAGAAAGACACTCACTTTCTTTTTTTGGTCTGGTCGATCTCAGAATTTTTTAATTTTTTTTCTTGTTTTGTTTCTCTTCCAGTTTTTCAATATTGCCACTCCCTAAGTGTATACTACGCAGTTACATATGTCTTTACATGTTTCTGTGTCCTTTCAATTCATTTCTTAAAAAAACTGATTTTTTTTTTCTCTTAGATTCTTTGAGTTTTTGATCTACACAGAAACGGCTTCAAGGTTTGGTTTTTTCTCCGAGTTTTTTTGTCCTTCAAAAAATACTTCGGTTACTCTCTCTTTCTCATCAAGAAGATCCAAGCTTGATTTAGAATCTGTGAGTCTTTACATTCCATTTCTTGCTCCGATTTTGTATTCCTTAATTAACTTTCACCAAATTTTTCCCCGAATCTTGTAGTTTCCAAATTTGAAATTCATGATAAAAATGAAATCTTGAATCTTTAGGATTAGTTTTTGCAGATAATTTGAAAAGAGAAACTAAAAATGGGTAAGAGTTGGTTCTCTGCAGTGAAGAAAGCTTTAAGTCCAGAACCAAAACAAAAGAAAGAACAGGTATTTTTGATATGTATTTTGAATTATTCACATTTTTTGTAATTCGAATCTGTAAACACAAATGCTTTGCGTATTCCTTTGATGAATTGAAAAACTGACGCTGGAACTGATTTTCTTCTGTTTCATTAGAAGCCTCATAAGTCCAAGAAATGGTTTGGTAAATCCAAGAAGTTGAATGAAGCAGATACACTGCCTAGCAATACTCTTCGTGTTGCGAAGGAAGCAAACCTGAAGGAGATTGAGGAGCAACAGAGCAGACATGCTTACTCTGTGGCTGTTGCAACTGCTGCAGCTGCAGAGGCAGCAATTGCAGCTGCTCAAGCTGCTGCTGAAGTTGTTCGTCTCACTGCAATATCACGCTTCCCCGGGAAATCAAAGGAAGAGATCGCAGCTATCAAGATTCAGACAGCATTTAGAGGATATATGGTACTTTGTTTTCATCACTTTTCCATGCCTAGTAACTATGCCAATGGAACAAGTTTATGCATTTTTGTTACCTTTTCTAGGCAAGAAGAGCATTGCGCGCGTTGAGAGGCCTCGTGAGGCTAAGATCTTTAATCCAAGGGAAACGTGTGAGACGTCAAGCTACATCTACATTGGAAAGCATGCAAACACTAGCTAGATTACAGTATCAGATTCTTGACAGGAGGCTTCGATTGTCCGAGGATAAGCAGGCTTGTGTGCGACAGCTCCAACAGAAACACAATAAAGATGTTGATAAGGTAAGTAAATCCTCACACTTTAGCTTTTTCTTGATCTTGGAATATTGAGTAATTCACATTTTGATCTTGTTACAAACTTGATGGTTGTATTACATTTTGTGAAATAGATTGGAGAAAACTGGAATGATAGCACATTGTCGCGGGAGAAAGTTGAAGCAAACATTTTGAATAGACAAGTAGCCACAATGAGAAGAGAAAAAGCACTCGCATACGCATACACTCATCAGGTATCGAACTAGTTCTCTATCTTACTCTTAATGTCTTTAGACCAGAAGAAGATGAATCTCAAAATGGTGAAAACTGTTAAATATGCAGAATACGTGGAAAAATTCATCTAAATTGAGTTCTCAAACATTCATGGACCCGAACAACCCACATTGGGGTTGGAGTTGGCTAGAACGTTGGATGGCTTCTCGACCAAACGAAAACCAGTCAACTACCCCAGACAATGCTGACAAAAACTCTTCTGTGAAGAGTGTAGCAAGCCGTGCCATGTCTGAGATTGGTCCACGTATCAAAAACCTTTCACCAAAAGGAAAGACACCAAATAGTCGAAGAGGTTCAAGCCCGAGAGTGAGGCAAGTCCCACCAAGTGGTGATGAAGACTCAAGGAGCAGCATCCAATCAGAACAACCTTGCAACCGTAGGCATAGCATTTGTGGGTCAATTGCATCCACTAGAGACGATGATAGCTTAACCAGCATTCGCTCTCAGTCAGTTCCAGGATACATGGCGCCTACACAAGCCGCCAAAGCAAGAGCACGATTCTCAAACCTTAGTCCTATAGGCTCAGAGAAAACAGCGAAAAAACGGCTTTCCTTCTCGGGATCTCCCAAGACTGTAAGGCGGTTTTCCGGTCCTCCGAAGCTGGAAAGCAATGGTACTAATAAAGATACTGGACTTGCCTAAGCAGGAGAAATTTTCAGAAGAATGGATATAGTTTATATCTGACATTGTTGACTAGGTGAAGTCTGGAACAGAGGTGAATTCAGAGAAGATGTACTGTGTCTTGATTTGTTTTTGGGGTTCATTTTTTGCTACAAACTTACTTATTTGATTTTTTGATTGGTTAACATTTTGATTGTTCTTGTAACTTTCTACTGATGAGGAGACAAATAAAATCAAGATTGATGATTTGCAAAATAATTCTCAAGTAGTATTGATTATCACAGCAACAAGTCTGTGTTTTTTTTTCACTCCAAGAACAAAAATGTGAACATATCACATACAAATTGCCACAAAGATTTTTTTTTGCTATAGCCCAAAAGTAATCCTAAAACTCAAACAAGAACTGAAAATGGGTGGTTTTAGCAAATTAAATAATAATGGGGTTAATTTGGAAACAATAATAAATAAAAGGGCCTGTAAGGCTTTTTGGGATTCTAGGGCTTTTTTCATTTCATTGGTCGGATCAGACGACGTTTACATCTTCTTCTTCTTCTTCTTCCTCCTCTTCGCATTCTTCAGTGAGTTTGAGGTGAAATTTGAGAAAATGAGCGGAGCCGGTAAGAAAATCGCCGATGTTGCTTTCAAAGCTTCGAGGACTATAGATTGGGATGGTATGGCTAAGGTCCTTGTCACCGATGAGGCTCGCCGAGAGTTTTCTAATCTCCGTCGTGCTTTCGATGAGGTTAACACGCAGCTCCAGACCAAGTTTAGTCAGGTTTGATTTTCTCTTTATCTTATTCGATCTGATTTTCCTCATCTCCATTTTGTCCGTCTCCGATTTTTTTGGTTACTGCTTCTGGGTTTGGAATTTTAGATCGTCGTTCATTTCGATTCGACATTTAGTGTTCTTGATCAGATGAATCAGTTCACGAATTTCACGATTTCAGATTTGTTGTTGTTGTTGGTGACACTATTATTGTTTGTTCCCATAGTTGATTCAGAAATATATTTTGTTAAAAGATCTTTTTCCTTTAAGACGTATTATTCAGAGAACATTGGGTATATTTTTCATCTGCGTTTGAAATGTTGAATTTAGTCTAAGGAAGAACTGATTCTGAGTTCTGACCATGTTCTATTGATGATTGGTTTCTAGATTGCCAATAATTCACACAAAATTGCCATTTCCAAAGAAGTCTTTTTTATGGTGTAATTCTTGTTTTGTGTCTTGGTTTGTGGAGTGATTTTTTTTCATTTCGTTGATTTATGTAGGAACCTGAACCCATTGATTGGGATTTCTACAGAAAGGGTATTGGGTCTGGCATTGTGGACATGTACAAGGAAGCTTATGACAGTAAGTACTAAATTCTTTCTGCAAATCTTAATCTTGAGCAGACCATGTCTTGTTATGAAACTTGTTAGCATATGTGTGGTCTTGAAATTTATAGTGCAACATTTGATCATTCTTTTAACTAATTTGTGCTGGAAGTCTTCTGCTTGCCTTTATTTCGTTTTGAAACTTGACTGATAGGTTTTGAGAGAGATCTCATCTGGTCCATAGGGCGTTGAAATTGAAGTTCCCTTAGTTGTTGTTTTCCCTGTTTGATTATGGGAACCGTGGAGGTATACCAAAGGAGATTATAAGAAACTTTTGTGTTATCTTCTTGTTTTGACGCAGGCATTGAGATTCCCAAGTACGAGGATAAAGTTACCCCTGAATACAAGCCAAAGTTTGATGCGTTGGTGAGCAATAGCATAGAAAACTCAACTGCTCACAAGGTCTTTCCGGTTAACTTACTGGTTTCTTTTGTGTCATGTTTAGTTGGTGGAACTGAAAGAAGCAGAACAGAAATCGCTGAAGGAGTCTGAACGGTTGGAGAAAGAAATTGCTGATGTCCAAGAGATAAGCGTAAGTAACCCCACAAAAACAAATTCTTGGAATAGCTGTGTATATTTTGTGCTCGAGATTCTGATATAATGATTATTGTTTCTACGTGTTTGCGCCATCAGAAAAAGCTCAGCACCATGACTGCAGATGAGTACTTTGAGAAGCACCCAGAACTCAAGAAGAAGTTTGATGACGAAATCCGTAATGACTACTGGGGATACTGATCATGTTTTCTGTATCCTCCGGGCTCGAAAAGAAACTCTCTTCTCTTACTCTTTCCTGTTACTACTGTGATTTTGTGAGCCAATCATAACATATAATAAGTACACCATTCACTTTAAGCAGTGTTGAGATCTTCATTGGTGGAGACGCAATGATGTTTTAAACCCATTTGGTTTTAGTTATCAATTTCATAAATTTGTTTCTTTTCGTTCTAAAGGCAATAATAAGAGTGATAACTTGTCATTCAATATTTGTATTTTCAAGGAATGAACTCTTCATTGTTGCATTTCCTCTCTTAGTTAGCTCACAAGAAAGTCAAAATGTGATATTTTTTACTTACTGTGTTACATGAGATCATTGCTAATCATTATAAAGCGTATCAATCAACCAATTGGGTACAAATCTGAACCAATATTTACGTACAAACTTGGTTGATAAGTCTTCCGGTTTGTTATTTTGCCTTCGGTTTCCTCGAACCGGATATTGGTTAAGCAATGTGCTTAATAGTAAGTAGAAAGACAAGTCCTTTATTGGGTGGTTAAAAGGAATCAAGATCCACGTGCTCTTCTCCTACCCTCACTCTTTGTACCGAAAGTCAGGTTTTGGCCTTTTGCTAATAAATTGTGTACCAAATAAGAAGATAGGGAGATAAGACCATTTCCTCTTTAAAGTGAATCACTTACCATCTGTAAAATGCATGAGCCAGAGATTACTTTGTAGGTCATGGTCTCATGTCTATCACGTGTCTCTAAGGCCAAAAGAGTGTGTGCATTTGAAGGTATATTCGTAAACTGCCCAACTCTATAAATAGGTCATGTTTATGTGTCTCATCTCCAACCAAGAACACAAGAAAGAGCTTCCCAAAACCTCAACACAAAGGTAAAGTTGTAACCCTTTTCATGAGGTCAATTAATGGTTCCAACAAAAAAAAAAAAAACTCAATTCCTTTTTTCTGATTCTGTAATGTGCAGAAACAAGATGGAAATGGGGACCTCTTCATCATCAGGCTTGGTCAAGGCCAAATCTGAAACACTAGCAGAAGCTCTTAAGTCTACTTCACTTGATATCAGCAACGGTGGTGGGAGCAAGCAGAATGTGATGGCTAGGACATTATCATCGCCGAGCCACGGTAGTAGCAACAGCAAAAACAGAAGGAACACTCACATAAGGAAGGCCAAAAGTGCACACCCTGACCTTGGTCGTCTCACTGGTGGTGCAGCTCTTAGCCGAGCCTCTAGTGCTTCCCTTGGACTTTCCTTCTCTTTCACAGGATTCACCGTGCCACATGAAGAGATAATTGCTTCAGAGCGATGCAGCAATGACGATCTCTGTAAGAAAACCATTAAGCACGGCACCTAATTGAAGTTCTTGATGTAAAATTTGGAGGTTCTTGTTCATGTTATCTTTCATGTTGCAGTGGAAGATATTGAAGCAGCAACAAGTAGTGTGGTCAAGTTTGAAGCAGAACCAACCTTTCCAATATATTTGAAGGTAACTTATTTCCGCGGATAGATAAATTTACGCCAAAACATTGGAAATTGATCTTTATGATACTCTCTATTTGAGCGCAGGCACTGATGGAGATATGTATCTAAAATCATCAACACACCCAAAAGTCCATAGAAATATATTAGATTTTGCTGCCATTGGTCAGTCCAACTTCAATGGGTCTATTCTATTGTATCTCATATGCACAAGAACTCGCCGTTAAAAGTAGAATTATCTTTATCAGTGCATTAAGAATAGCATTATGAATCTTCCTAGACATTGGAAACCTCTGTTTTACCTTCTTTGTTGGTCTAACTTTGGTGCCCAAAAGTCAAGCTTAGGAGGCTCAACTACAATTTTGCTGGTTATCGGCAACATGTGAAGCAGAGCTTCACCGCTGGACCAAGAGGGTATGGTTATATATATAGGTACATAAATCAGAGAGAATTTAAGTCATATTTCTGTAGAAAATATAATAGTTTTCTTGCAATTTCAGGCATATTGGAACTTTTGCTTGCAAAATGTCCTGACCAAATAAATTCTTGTCATGTTCTGTGCAGTTCATAGATATCACATACAAGATAACGACTAAAGGAATGAGATCTTCATCAGAAAAGAGCATTCTGAATGGGATTAGTGGTTCAGCATATCCAGGGGAGCTTCTAGCTCTCATGGGACCTTCTGGTAGTGGCAAGACTACACTACTCAATCTTCTTGGTGGTAGATTTAGTCAGCAAAACAACGGTGGATCGGTTAGCTACAACGATAAGCCATATTCTAAGCACTTGAAATCCAGGTTATATAAGAAGATCCTAAATATAACCGTAGATGCATATATAAGCACACAAATTAACATAGGAAAGCATCATGGCAGGGTTGGATTTGTGACTCAAGATGATGTTCTGTTCCCTCACTTAACTGTAAAAGAGACACTAACCTACACAGCTCTTTTACGCCTTCCTAAAACCCTCACAAAGCAGCAAAAGGAGCAAAGAGCTGTTGGTGTTATACAAGAGCTTGGCTTGGAAAGGTAACATTATCATCTTACAACTTAGGCACTTCCTCTTTAGGTGAAGCTAAGTCTTAAGAAAGGAACCTAACTAGAACATTGTGACTATTATTGTAATAGGTGTCAAGACACAATGATTGGAGGGTCATTCGTGCGCGGTGTCTCCGGTGGTGAGAGGAAAAGGGTTTGTATTGGGAATGAGATTATGACTAATCCTTCACTTCTTTTCCTTGATGAACCTACCTCTAGTTTGGACTCTACTACTGCTCTAAAAATTGTTCAGATGCTACAAAGTATAGCAAAAGTAAGACGTCCACTCTTTGGAGCTCAAAATCCTGTTTTTTAATGGATTTGACCATATCCAAGTCCTTTACTTGTTGGCATGCAGGAAGGGAAAACTGTCGTAACAACGATTCACCAACCGTCAAGTAGGCTCTTTCACAGATTTGACAAGCTAGTTGTACTTAGCAGAGGAAGCTTGCTTTACTTTGGGAAAGCATCAGAAGCAATGTCTTATTTCTCTTCCATTGGATGTTCTCCTCTACTCGCCATGAATCCAGCAGAGTTCTTGCTTGACTTAGCTAATGGAAACATGAGCGATATCTCCATACCTTCTGCGCTTAAAGAGAAAGCGAAAACGGGAAATTATTGCGGCGAGATAAGATCTTCCAAGCCAACTCCTACAGTTGTATATGAGGTGAGACAAGGACATGAGATACCTTTATATATCAAGATATCTTTTAGAGCAATGTTAATTGTGATGTTGATGTTAATGTGGAAAACACAGTATCTTGAGGAAGCTTACAAGACAAATATTGCAGTCTTGGAAAAGAAGAAACTAATGGAACCAGTTCCTCTTGATGAAGAAGTTAAACTGATGATAACTTGTCCGAAGCGAGAATGGGGATTAAGCTGGTGGGAACAGTATTGCATACTTTCCTTAAGAGGATTCAAAGAAAGGAAGCATGACTATTTCAGTTGGTTAAGAGTCACTCAAGTTCTCTCCACTGCAATCATCTTAGGTTTACTTTGGTGGCAATCAGACATTCAACATCCTAAAGGCCTACAAGATCAGGTTTGAAAAACATGTTTCTTGTTTAGAAATTAGTCTCTTACTTTGAAAATGGACACTCACTCTGCATTTCAGGTAGGGCTACTCTTCTTCATTGCTGTTTTCTGGGGGTTCTTTCCGGTATTCACGGCGATCTTCACATTTCCTCAAGAGAGAGCAATGCTGAGCAAGGAACGACAGTCGAATATGTATAGATTAAGTGCATATTTTGCGGCTAGAACCACAAGTGACTTGCCACTTGATTTGATATTACCTGTGCTTTTCCTAGTAGTTGTATACTTCATGGCTGGATTGAGATTAAGAGCTGAGTCTTTTTTCCTAAGTGTGCTCACTGTCTTCCTCTGCATCGTTGCAGCTCAGGTACGCATATAAAAATAAAGAGATTCGCATAAGGACATGTCAAACAAAAGATGCTAAGTACTAAATAATGATTCAAAATGTTGGTTTTTTAAGGGACTTGGATTAGCAATAGGAGCGAGTTTTATGGACTTGAAGAAAGCCACAACTTTAGCATCAGTAACTGTCATGACTTTCATGCTCGCTGGTGGCTACTTCGTGAAGGTAAAAATACAGAGCTTACAAGTCAAATTCAAGATCTTTCTGATGGTTTCTATACTAATTAACTTTCTCCACATTCAATCATATTCTAAACTTCTACTTTTTCTCTGTTTGCAGAAAGTTCCGGTTTTTATTGCTTGGATACGTTTCATGTCATTCAACTACCACACATACAAGCTCCTAGTGAAGGTACAATACGAAGAAATCATGCAAAACGTAAACGGAGAGGAAATTGAGAGTGGTCTTAAGGAAGTGAGTGCTCTTGTAGCTATGATTATTGGCTACCGTCTCTTAGCTTACCTTTCTCTTCGAAGGATGAAGCTCCATTCTCCAACTTAAACTTTAGATACAAAAACAGATTTCATTTGTCTACTCGCTTTGTAATGCTATCATTTAAATTGGAATGTCTAAAAAAACAAAAACTCTTTAGATTTCCAAATACATGATGCTCTCACAATCATACCAAAAAATTGAGCGCGACCAATTGGTCTTGACGCTACCATTTCCTCCAATTGTAGAGGGACGATATTCATCTGAGAAAAAGGCAAGACAAAAGTCTTCTTGTCCGACCATTGACTCTTCTCAGCATCTTCAAGAACCCAAACATCCATATTACCATCATCAATAAAACTCAAGTGTACAAAAACAGCTATTTTTCCTTTGTAGTTCATGAGACTGGCCCAAGGCGACTCTGCGCGGGTACGAACTATTATCGGGTATTTCAATCAGTTTGAACTCTTCAGAATTCCAGTCAAAACTCATAAGCACACGGCTACTGCTATTTGCACCAGTCCTAGCTTCATAAAACAGAACACCATTAATGGTGTTCCAAAACCTGCCTCGTGGTGAGGTTACATATTTGCACTCTTTTCTCAAACATAAAAGTAAAACACACCAAGCCACGAACAGAGCTTACGAAGTAACCTCCCATTCCCGGCAAAGTCAGATCTTGGTCTATTACAGAGACTAATGTGTCCGAGTGATCACGAGCCGATGATGCGAGCAACTCATACTTGCTACCTAAATCATCCACTATATACGCGAACGAACGTTGACGTGATGAGCAAGATTTAAGGAAAATGTTGGTCAAAGTATCGAGAGGTGATAAGGGAAAGCCAGGGTTTCGGGACACACTTGAATCTAATCAGAGATTTCACCGTCCTTTGTTTTCTTTTTCCCCACGGCGAGAGATAAAAACGATCCCATTGTTTGTTGTTAGGGTTTTGTGTTTCCGAAGCTTCTTTACAAACCTAGGTTTTATAGACATGCTTTCTAAATATTTTTGGGAAAAAGAAAGAAACCCTCTTTAGAGATTCATTCACCACTTAACCTTTAAGGATCTATAGCCCGCATATTTATCCACAACAAGTTTAATGGACTTGAAGAAGACCACAACTTTAGCATAAGTTACGGTCATGACTCGCTTCCCTTGGTGGCTACTTCGCGAAGGTAAAATATACAGTATACACATATGTTCCAATTCAAAGTCAAGAACTATCCTAGTACATTTTTGAATGGTTTCGATATTATAACAGGTTTTGGACAACATAGTACATTGTTCTTACCTACCTTTCTCAGCATCAATGTCGTGTTTAAGCCGCCTGTAGGGGTTCGAGCCGAATAAAAAAAACAAATACGTTTTTAATATTTCTTTTTGAAATGATATAAAATATTCAAAACAAAAAGGTAAACTTTAATCTAAAAAGGGTTAATTTTCTAGATAACCAAAAAAAATTAATAATCAAGAAAGTAACAAAAGTTGGGATATGTGGCAAAAAATCTACCATTAGATCTAGGTTAATTAGTTAGTTTTTTAATTATTATTTTTTGTTTGGTTATTAAACACAATTTCCCATCTAAAAAGCCTACAACATATTTTTTTCTTTTCTTTCTTTTTTGATACATAATCTTTTCTATTTAGTAAACAAAATTTACAATCGTTTTTTTTTAATTATAAAAAATTTAGGTTTAAGATCTAGATTTCCAAAAAAATACAAATTGAGAATCAAAACCGTGTTCTTTGAATGAAATTTACCCACTAAAACCACTAAGATACTACATATTTTTTGAAAATAAGGGGCTCCAAAATTTTATATATTTTGGGGGTACTAAACAAATGCTTTTTTTGTGTACATGAAATACTTTGTTTTGTGAAAAAAAGAAAAAGTATTTTGTTCTTACCTATCTCTCCGCATTCAGACATGTTCTAAACCTCTATATACACTGAAATGTTCTAGAGATGTTTGCCTCTGATTAAGATCTATATGTGCAATTCCAACTCTACATTGATTCACTCTTTTTTTCTTCTGTAGAAAGCTAAAAAAATTCCATTGCTTGGATACCTTTCATATCGTCCATGCGCATGGAATTTATTTAATTTTCTATTTGATTGATGATATGGTTTTAGTTTAGAAGTGTACAATCATGTTTACAATGTGGTTTCGTTTCGGATTTTCTGATATCTAATTTTATCGATTTTATAATAAAAATTGAAATCATAAAAAGCCGTTTATATTTTTGGTTCGGATTTACTAGTTTATAAATGTTTGTCAGTATGCAATTTTAGTTTGTTTGATATTGAGAATCTAGGTAAACGATTTGGTATCCGATTTCAGTTTGGACAATCAATTTGGTAATCGTCTCCGTTTTTTTGTTTTTTTATAAAAACCGAAACCTTGTAAGTTGTAATTTGCTTTGTTTTTGGTTTCGTTTAACAGTATTGTGTTTTCGTTTGATTTGGTATTCGATTTAAAAATACCAAAAACATCGATTTTGTTTACCGGCACACTCAAGCTTACGATCCATGCAAAACAGACTAAATCATGCTTAAGTAGATTTAGATTTCCAAATGCATGATGCTCTCACTATCATCCCAAAAAGCTGAGCACGACCAATTGGTCTTGCTACCAAAAAGTTGACGTATCATCCCAACCCTGTCACGTAATGGTCTTATTTCGATGCTTGAATTCGTGCAATCTCATTTCTCTCCAAATCATAAATGAAAAAGTGTAAGATTGCGGGTAGTAGTTCCCCCGGCGTGAGAACTAACAATTTGCCAACCAAACCTTACGACTGTGAGTAGTGCCACCGATTAACACCATATCTATGTCAACAAAATTCATCTGAGAAAGAGGCACCACAAAAGCCTTCTTGTTCGACCATTGACTCTTCTCGGCATCATCAATAACCCAAACATCTACAATACCATCCCTGATAGGAATCGAGTACCAAACAACAGCTAGTTTGCCTTTATAGTTCATGATACAAAAGTTCCCGGTACGATCTGTAGCGGGTAATTCAATCAGTTTCAACTGTTCAGAACTCCAGTCAAAACTCATAACCACATTGCTACTACCATTTCCACCAGTCAAAGCTCTATAATACAAAACACCGTTAATAGTCATTCCTCGTAGGACAGGACGGTGAGGAATGTGGCATATAATCTTTCTCCATGAAGCTCCAGCTCCAAGTACCAACACTTTATGTTCTGAAGATTTCTCCATGCAGCTAGCTAAGCACTTTGTATTCATCATGAACTGGATCGTGTCCAAACTTCATTTTTACCTGTTTAATTTTAGGGAGATTTACTAGAATGACCTTGTCAAGCAAAGATTTGGACTAGAATGACTTTTATCTTTGAATATTATTAGAATGACCTTGAAAAAATTTTAATTCCTATGTTAACCTTATTTCATTTGAAGAAAAAAAACGTATTTACGAAAATGCCATTAATGAAGCCGAAATTTTTTCCCGCCAAAATTAAATAAGTCTACCATTCTGTTACGGTAGACTTATTAAACGTCTGGTAGACTTATTACGGTGTACACGATGATAGACTTATTTATAGTTGTGGTAGATTTATAATATGTGGTAGACTTATTCGTAATACTGGTAGACTTATTTGTAGTAGTGGTAGATTTATGAAGTGGTCGGTAGACTTATTACGGTGCAGGCAGTGGTAGACTTGTTTATAGTACTGGTAGACTTGTTTATAGTACTGGTAGACTTGTTTGTAGTAGTGGTAGACTTATTGTAAGTTGTGGTAGACTTATTGAGTAGTTACGGTAGATTGATGCATTGTAGTGGTAGACTTATTTATAGTTGTGGTAGATTTATTTTTGAGTGATAGACTTATTAGTGGTTGTGGTAGATTTATTGTTGTGATTGGTAGACTTATTGATGGTTCGTGCGATGGTAGACTTATTTATAGTTATGGTAGATTTATTTGTCAGTGATAGACTTATTAGTAGTAGTGGTAGACTTATTGATGATTTGCGCAATGGTAGACTTATTTGTAGTAGTGGTAGATTTATAAGATGTGGTAGACTTATTTGTAGTACTGGTAGACTTAATTTTATGATCGGTAGACTTATTTGTAGTGATGATAGATTTAATTTTTTGATTGGTAGACTTATTGATGTTTAGCGATGGTAGACTTATTTATAGTAGTAGTAGATTTATAATATCTGATAGACTTATATTTAGTGGTGGTAGACTTAATTATTGTTTCGTCCCATGGTAGACTTGTTTAAAATTGTGGTAGATTTATTAAATTTGATAGACTTATTTGTGGTTGTGGTAGACTTATTAAATCTTTCAGAGTTTTACTAGAATGACCTTACTTAATTACAGTTATGGTAGAGTTAATTTTGGTTACGGTAGACTTGATCTGTTCGCGCGATGGTAGACTTATTGATAGTATTGGTAGATTTGTTTGGGTATATTCAGTTACGATAGACTTGTTTCTGAAAATTTTTGACGATAGAGTTGTTGTGATTCGAATAAGCCTGATGGTAGACTTGTTTGTCGTAGAGTTAATTTTGGTAACGGTAGACTTATCGTTGTTCGCGCGATGGTAGACTTATTGATAGTATTGGTAGATTTGTTTGGCTATATTCAGTTACGATAGACTTGTTTCTGAAAATTTTTGACGATAGAGTTGTTGTGATTCGAATAAGCCTGATGGTAGACTTGTTTGTCGTAGAGTTAATTTTGGTAACGGTAGACTTATCGTTGTTCGCGCGATGGTAGACTTATTGATAGTATTGGTAGATTTGTTTCTGAAAAATTTTGACGATAGAGTTGTTGTGATTCGAATAAGCCTGATGGTAGACTTGTTTGTCGTAGAGTTAATTTTGGTAACGGTAGACTTATCGTTGTTCGCGCGATGATAGACTTATTGATAGTATTGGTAGATTTGTTTGGCTATTTTCCGTTACGATAGACTTGTTGTGGTAGGTTTTACATTTTAACAGTATGCGTCAATGGTTGTGGTAGACTTATTGTGGTAGGTGGTAGACTTATACGCGAAATGTCATTTTTGCCCTCAGAAGAATTAAACAATCGCAGGCAAAACCTGCAACTAGGGTTGGCCGCCATAGCTTCTTCTCTTTGTTTTGTCGAATCTCTTTGCTTGAACCTAAAAATTGGGTTGGTTTTCAATGGAACAAATAATTTTAGTATGTGGTAGGTGGAGTTTTCCGAAAAATCGATGGATCTTCTTTGTTGACAACTCAAAAGGGTGTAGAGTTATAGGAGCAGATCATGCAACCTCCTATGATGAGTTCCTTGGTATGGTATACGAGGATTTCGGCTTGGATCAACGTATTTTTATGGTAAAGTTGAGTTACATGTTGTCAAAGAAGTATTTGGCAGATTTACCTCTGATACACCACCAGTTTTTGTTGGGAATTCAAGACAATTGAATGGGTTTTTGCACCAATTTAAGAAGGACAAGATTCGATTGTGTGTGGAGATTGAAGAAAGAAAGGCGGAAACTCGGGTTGGTGAAGACGAGAAAGTCAAAACCAAAGCGTGTCATGAACATGTTGAAGATGACGAAGGAGATGATTGTAGATTTGACTACCGCAACTCTCAACAAGTCTACCACAACAGTTAACAAGTCTACCACAAATACAATATGAAGAAGTCTATCACAACTATAAAACAAGTCTACCACAATTACAAAACAAGTCTACCACAACTATAAAACAAGTCTACCACAACTACAAAACTAGTCTACCATAACTACAAAACAAGTCTACGACATACATTTCCGTGATTTTTCATCTCCTCTAACAACACAGTCTCAATGTTGTATCTGGCGCGACTTGAACCCCAACGTAGTAGAGGAATTGGGGCTTCTCTTTGATTCCCAAATTTCTCACCAAGGACTGGAACCGACTGATATGCCCATACAAGCATCGCATGGACACAACCATGAACTGTCAACGACCCACCTTCCAAAGATGCAACATTGATCGACTTGATAAGTTCCCTAAAGGAAACACGTCCCCATGTATACCTCTCAAAGGCCTCTGGATCCAACACTCTTTTGGCAGCCATGAGAAGGATTCTACTTGAATCGACCATGAAATTAAAAATCTAATCTACAATCAATATCAATAAATCTACCATCAAGTAGAATATATCTGCCATCAAAATCTACGACCAGTTTTTAAAAAATCTATCATCACTACGAATAAGTCTACCATCACTACGAATAAGTCTACTATCACTAAGAATAAGTCTACCATCAAACGAATTATTTTATCCTCTTTTTAATTAATTTTTTAATTTTTCTTTTATTAATGGCAAAATCGTAATTATAATCATCTTCTTCACGAAGACTCTTTCTGTAACTCTAATCCAACGGCCGCCATAGATATATTCACATGATTTTTTTATCGTTTTTTTACCTTTAATCTTACTTTTACACACTAAATCAATAGATCTATCGTATAAAAACCTTTTTGCAACCTAAAAAACAATAAAAACTAAGTTTTCTTGATTGTTCGGAGTTAATGGCCGATTACATCAAAATCGCGGTGGCTCCGGGCTGCCGAGCGCTTAACCGCCACCTGAGCGACCGCGGAGACCGCGTTTTTTAACATGGAGCGGAGAAGATGATGCGTGAAAAACAAAACCCGACTGCAAACCCGACTGAATATGTTTTTTTTTTTTTTTTATGTTTTGCAGTGGCAATTTTGTTAATAAAAAATCTTACTAAGGTTAATTGGTCTTTTATGAAGTTGTGTGAAGTTTGCAAATTTGACAAAGTCATTCTAGTAATTAACCTACTTTTCAAAGTCATTCTAGTAATTAACTCTTAATTTTATAACGCAATGAAAGTTGGAACTTTCAAAGCCTAGGAGATAAAGGATTATCCCGAAGAACTGAGATTCAATGTTGATGGAAGAAGATGATGATCGATAGAAGGAAAGAGATTGAGAAGATAATTTGTCTGTTCTTTGATTAATATTCCAGAATGGCCAAAAGGCCTTACAATATACGATGAAGTTTGCATAATTAAACCGGTTCACAATTGAAATAACTAAACCAAGGCAAAGAAGATAAACCAAAGGATATAAGTAAACCGGAAGATTGTAATTCCTGTAACATTAATATACTTAAATTTCCAAATGCATGATGCTCTCAACATCATTCCAAAAAGTTAAGACAGCCCAATTGGTCTCAACACTACCAAAACGTTGTCCTTCTCCAATTGCTCTCAGTATCATCCCAATCCTGTCACGTAATGGCTTTATTTCAATCCTTTGTGTTATCTCATTCCTCTCCAAATCATAAATGAAAGCGTGTGCGGGTCGATCCCGGGTGACATTTGTTTTTGTCAACCAAACTTTACCACTGTGACTGGTGCCACCAATTATCACGTAATCTCTAGAGACAATCCCCGTCACCTCATGTATGTGGACGAAATTCATCTGATAAAGAGGCAAAACAAAAGTCTTCTTGTTCGACCATTGACTCTTCTCAGCATCTTCAAGAACCCAAACATGCACACTACTTTCACTCATACAAGTCAAATATTCTAAAACAGCTATTTTGCCTGTGTAGTTCATGAGGCTGGTCCTAGAGAACAACAGCCAGGGACGAAGAACTGTATTGGGTAATACAACCGATTTGAACTCTTCAGAACTCAAGTCAAAACTCATAATTACAACCAGTCGAAACTTCATAATACAAAACACCGTTAATGTTAATGGTCATCGCTCCCTGGAGAATATGAGGAATATGGCATTGAATCTTTCTCCATGAAGCTCCAGCTCCAAGTACCAATACTTGATGTTTTGAAGTTTTTTTCGTGAAATCCGAAACCACGGTAAGCACTTTGTATTCATCGTGAACTGGATCGTGTCCAAAATAGTGCTTCATCTTATCTATATTAATACCAAAGTCTTCAGATCTCATTACGGGCAATTCCACGACCTGCCTCGTGTTAAGGTTATAAATCCGCACTCTTTTCTCAAACGTGAAACACACCAAACCACGAAGAGCGTTGACGAAGTTGCCTCTATTAATTCTCGGAAATGTCAGATCTTGGTCTATTACAGAGACTGATGTGTCCGAATGACCATGATTCGATGAACAGAGCAATGCATACTTTCCCGGATCGTCTCCCAATAAATACGCGAAGAAACGTTGACGTGATGAGGAAGATTCAAGGAAAAGGTTGGTCAAGTATCGAGAGGAGATAAGTGAAAGCCAGCGTTTTGAGGCACACTTGAATCTCATCAGAGATTTCACTGGCAATCTCATCAGAATCTCGATCACCAGTTCCTCGGGGATCTCCGGTAAGATCACCTTCTTCGTTTCCTTCTTCCCCACGGCAAGAGATAAGCACAATCCCATTGTTTGTTTGTTCACTGGTTTTGTGTTTCCGAAGCCTCTTTACAAACCTATATTCATGTAAAAAGACATAAAATCTCACTAAATTATACATTTCCTTTTTTATATTTTGTATTTATGCCCAATAGAATATTTGGGAACGGAAAAGGGAAGAAACGTACCCTCTTTAGATTCGTTCACCAATTAACCAAATATTTTAGGGATCATGATTTTGGGCTCACGTATATTATGATTTAGGGCTTTAAAGATCTATAACCCTTAATTACATATATCCACAACAAGTTTAATGGACTTGAAGAAGGCCACAACTTTAGCATAAGCGTAATTATAATGACTTTCATGTTCTCTGGTGGGGCATTCGGTTGGTCGGTTCGGTTTTTCGGTTGTGGCTAAAATGAGTCCATATAAAACCGAATTAGTTATAGGTCGGTCTCGGTTCGGTTGCCTTCGGTTTCGGTTCAGTTTGGTATCACATTTTAGAAGTCCATAATAGACCGAATTTCTTATGGTTCGGTTTCAGTTTTAACCGAAAAACCGAATTCAAACCTATTACAAATCAAGCAAACAATTCAAAATGAAACAGATGGAACATCATATTCAAAGAGTTTTGAGTTTAAAATCCATAATAAAATATAAAATGAAACATAAAGTCCATAAACATAAAATAAAGAAACACAAAGTCCACAATCGATGAAACTCTTTTCAAACCTTCTTTTTCACAATTTTTCAAGACTAGCTTTTGTCCCTCACAATCCTAACTCTACAAGTGAAACATTCGAAAGTTTAAATGTTTGGGTTTGGGAAGATGAGAAGTCGGGGTAGGTTATAGAGTAGTTTAGGGTTTACAGTTTTTTGGTTTTTATTCGGTTTTTTGGTTTAAACCGAAACCGAACCTATAACCTATGGACTATAAATGGTGAAGACCAATAGGTCTAATCCGAACATCCAAAACCGAACCCATACCCTCTTTTCGGTTCGGTTTCGGTTTTTTGGTTAAAGTCAAGAACTTTGCTATTACATAACAGGTTAAAAAGTAGTTAAGTCGTTGCACCATACATAAAGGAGTTTTGCAACTCTAATGCATTCGTTGACACACTTTTATCTTTGGCAGAAATTTCCAATTTATATTGCTTCACATACAATTAAGCTCCTTGTGAAGGTATATATAGGCTTAATTAGGAAGCGAGTGCTCTACATCTACACAAATTGATTGTTTTGCCAAACATAAACAATAAAAATTAAATACTAGATAAAAATTAGTTTTTTTCGTCGATAAATCTAATAAATAGATTAAACAAAGTCATGCGGATCATATTCTTGTATATATAAAAAAAAACTTACTAAAGATTTAGGTCCCTGCTCTTTCGCTTGGAGAATCACTACAAGAAAACAGGCAAATTTCCGACGGTCAAAACCGTCGGAAAGCCGTCGGAATAGGGCTTATTCCGACGGCTTTCCGACGGTTTTGACCGGTCGGTTCTATCTCGTCGGAAATAAAATTCCGTCGGAAATACTGACGGATTTCCGACGGAAAAGAAATAACTGGAATCCGTCAAAATTCCGTCGGAACTCCGTCAGTATGTCAATGTCCGACGGATTTCCGACGGCTACACATACCGACGGATTTCCGACGGCTACACATACCGACGGATTTCCGACGGCACAAATACCGACGGATTTCCGACGGCACAAATACCGACGGATTTCCGACGGCACAAATACCGACGGATTTCCGACGGATAATTTCTTTATTAAAAAATTTTTTTTAATTTAATTAAATTTAAAGAAATTAAATTAAAATAAAATAAATTAAAATAAAATTAAAAAAACAACATTTAATAAGTTCCAATATTTGTAAGAAAATTAAAATATTACATAACGTGTTATCTATCGGTTACGGAAGAACTCGTTCATCCGTTCTTCCATCTCCCGCATTCGTGCCATCTGCTCTTCCATATCCCGCATTCGTCCCATCTGCTCTTCCATTGCCCGAACGCGTTCCTGCTGTTCCTGCAAGAGTGTCTGCTGTTCCTCGTAGCGAGCTGCATCTTCTGCGCGTTGGGATTCCAACCCGGTCACCCGCTCGAGAAGCTCGGCATTCTGTGCCCTCAACGTACTCTCTGCATGAAAGCGGTAAGAATTGACGGACGTCGATGAACTGTCTTCCGGGAGGCCAAACACACGACCTCTGTGCTTAGGCGCAACCTACGAAAAAAAATCAATCAATAAATGTTGTAAGTTGTTTATATTTAAATTAATTTAAAATTTAATTAAAATTGACAGTGTTACTAACCTGATAGGTAAACTCGTTGATCATCTCGAGAGGAACTTCCGTGGCCGGGGGAGTTCCTTCGACGATCGGTTGGGATTGGAGGTACTCCTCACCCAGCCTCTCCATGCTCTCCACGATTTCACGAGCAATGGGATCTTGAATTTCCCCCGTCTTTCTGTTGGTGTGCGCATCTTTGACCAAGTCAAGATGTGACGGACGCACACCGGTCCTCTCCATCTGTTGGCATAGATAATGAAAGAAATATGAGAAGTGTTATAAATAAAATTTTAGTAAAATTTATAAAATTACCAGCTTCTGAAGACGTGACGCTTTGCTCGTCGCATCGAGGTTACGGGTCGCCGGTCCCTTCCCCTTCCGGTCGCTGTTCCGGTTAGACGAGTTCTTTCCGGAACTTGCTTTTGTCTCCTCTCGTTCCCAATGGGCAAGTAGTCCACCCCATAATGTGGGGTTATCTTGCAATCTGCGCGGCACTTTTCCCTCTTTGTACCACATGTCCTTCCATTCGTTTATCTTCAACGAATATTTCCGGGAGGCTTTTCTGTAGAACTCCCGTCGGACCCGGGCAGTCAACTGTGGGTCCCAAGTAAATTCTTGCTGAAAAAAAAAACGTACCCATATTAGTATTGACAATTTTAATGAAAATAAAAATCTAAATTCTTAATAGGAAAAGAAAACATACCGCAAATTGCCGAAACCAGATCTCCTGGTCTGCCACCGGCATAGAAGTAAATGTGGGATACGGGGAAGTTATCAACGAATTAGTCATTGCGTTGATCGAACTCGTAATCCCCGTTTCCCGAAAATTGAAACCTAAACAATATTTAGTTAAATATTTTTTTAAGTTAATATAATCAAATACATTTTTAAATAAAACTTACCATGTCGTGTTAGGTGGCAAGTCAGGATCTAGGCGAGGCAACCTATCCCGTCCAGGTTGCGAAACAAACTCCTCAATGGACATGGCCGTGGTAGCTGAGAGCTGTGTACCCAGTGGAGGAGACGGGTGTTGGGGATCCGGAAAGCTAGTATCTGGGATTTGCGACTGACTCCCTCCCCTACTGGAAGTACCGGATCCAGTAGAGTGATGAAATCGTCCATAGTCCCTACGATTTCCAAAATCTTTACATACCGTTGAAATTTACTTACATATATAAATATAAATTCTGATATTAAATATAAATATATGTAAATTTAAATCATAAATTTTAAAGATAAATTTACATATAATTTAATTTACATTACGGATTTAGGGATTTTCAGTTTTTGAGATTTTGCCGACATCGAATTTTTGAGATTTACGAATTATAAAATTTACCGGAATAGGGGACTTAGCGATTTTAGGATATTGATATTTTGAGAAATAGGGATTTTGGAATTTCGGGATTAAGTTTTGGAATTTCGGGATTTCATAAATTAAGTTTTAGAAAGTTAGGGATTGTGGGAAATTGAGGTTTCTCTAAATAGGTATTTAGGGATATTTGGATTATGGATTTCAGATATGAACATTTAGGAATTGACAGATTTAGAAAATTTTTGAAATTTCAGATTTGGTAATTTAAAATTTTAGATATTTACGATTTTTCTAAAATTTGGGATTTTGTAATTTAAACAAATAAAAAAATTAGTAAAATTTCAACAATTTAGAATTTTACTAATATTTTTATATTATAAATATTTATAATTTTCTAAAAATAACAAATCCATATTACAAAATTTTATAAATAATTTTCTAAATTTTATAAACCCGAAAATTCCCTAAATCACAAAATTTACAAAATTCAAAACTTTTCAAACATCCTAAACCCGTACATTTCTACATTTCTATTAATTTTTAACATCCTAAATCTAACAAATTCACAAAATTCTCTAAATTCATAATTTACAAAAAAAAACTTCGAAAAACTTACATTGGATTGATGATTTGTTGATAGAGATTGAGATTGTGGATGAATATGCTTATTCCGGCGTGTTTCCGGCTTGGAGCGATCGATTTCCGGCGAGTTTTTCGTTTTTTTTTTCGACTTTTCGTTCTGTCGATGCGAAGAAGAAGATGGTGATTTTATTACAGGTTTCCGACGGAAATCCGACGGAATTTCCCGCTTTTTTTCGATGAGATCGAGGCTCTTAGGCGGCAGAAATTAGGGTTTCCGTCGGATTGTAATTTTTTTATTAAATTAATTTTTTTTTATACGGTTTTGTTTTATATTATAAAAAATATTAAATCCGTCGGAAATCCGTCAAAAATACCGACGGATTTCCGACGGATTGTAATTTTTTATTAAATTAAATTTTTTTTTTATACGGTTTTGTTTTATATTATAAAAAATATTAAATCAGTCGGAAATCCGTCAAAAATACCGACGGATTTCCGACGGATGGTAATTTTTTATGAAATTAATTTTTTTTTATACGGTTTTGTTTTATATTATAAAAAATATTAAATCCGTCGGAAATCCGTCAAAAATACCGACGGATTTCCGACGGATTGTTATTTTTTATTAAATTAATTTTTTTTTATACGGTTTTGTTTTATATTATAAAAATTATTAAATCCATCGGAAATCCGTCAAAAATACCGACGGTTTTCCGACGGATTGTTATTTTTTATTAAATTAATTTTTTTTATACGGTTTTGTTTTATATTATAAAAAATATTAAATCCGTCGGAAATCCGTCAAAATACCGACGGATTTCCGACGGATTGTAATTTTTTATTAAATTAAATTTTTTTTTAATACGGTTTTGTTTTATATTATAAAAAATATTAAATCCGTCAGAAATCCGTCAAAAATACCGACGGATTTCCGACGGATTTAATATTTTTTATAATATAATTTTTTTTTTATATCATATATCTGTTTTAAAAATAAAAATTACAATCCGTCGGAAAACTGTGAAAAATCTATCGCTTAAAAGTCCGCATGGTGACCCGATTGCAGAGTTAAAAAAATGTTCAAACATTTATTCATAAATTATTTTAAATTTATCCGGGAATTGAATAAAAGATTTACACAACGAAATTTTATAACAGATAAAAAACAAAAGCCGAAAGGAAATTTATTTATTTAAAGTTTGAAACACATATGTCTCTGTATCCGCTCCAAACTTACCTTTTTTAGAACCCGAAACTTTTTTTTCCCTTTTTTTTTTTGGCGGAGAATCTACATATCCTTTGCAAAATTCCCTTTCGATTGCATCAACATCTATATTTAAGTTCGGACTTTCAGGTCTTTGGGAAAATTCATCATCATTGTACTGATCCTTTTTATTCTTCGGTGTACCTTCTAAATATCCGCCGCAAACATCTCTTTTGATTGCATCAACATCTATATTTAAGTTCGGACTTTCTGGTCTCTGGGCAAATTCATAATCATAGTAGTGATCCTTACATTCATTTGAAGTACTTCCACCGTAAGTATCTGACGTTTCAATCAAGCGAGATGGTTGTACGTCTTCGAGAACACTCTTCTTGTCTGGATACCAATCGCACTGCGATTGCGTTTCCCACGAGACGTTTGGCAAGCACTGGCTCTCTGGCACTATTGTTGATGAAGAATCTCCGATTGAGATTGGTGAGACCGTATCAAATTCCCACGAGTAAGTGGGTATCTCTTCAGTGTGTGTGTCGCATTGGGTTTCGGTTTCCCACGAGTATTTTGGAAGTAGAAAGTGGTTTGCCACGATTTTTGAGTCTTCATTAGGAGAGTTAGAAGACATTATTTGTGTTGTTGACAGGAATGAACGTCTGAGGAACCTTATATAGAACGGAAAACCGTCGGAAATCCGTCGGAAATCCGCCAGAAACCTCCGACATAATACCCCGCCAGTCCCATCGGCCGCAGATAACGCAATGGTAACCACTCAAACTTTGCCGACATCGGAATTCCGACGGAACTAATTCCGTCGTTATGTCGTCCGAAAATTAGGACAGCTTTTATCCCGCGCGCGGAAATCCGGCGGCAAATTTAATAAATGATTATGGCGAATATTACCATAAAGTACATTATATTAGAGGGAACGCATAGGGGTTATAGTACAACATTGGAAAACAAACATTTATTCATAAATTATTAATCTGACTCTTCTGATGAACCTTCACTAGGGATGGAGTCTGAATCGTCGTCAAATTCTTCACGTAGTTGATCTTCATCCGAATGCACTAGATCATCGCCGATGTGTGACATCAGTGACAAGGTCAATGTTATCCGTCTCCTCAACATGTGACATTTGGTTGGTTCGCGATACTTGTAGAGCATCATGTTCCGGAACTCCATATATTTTTCCTCGCGGATTAATTGGAGTTACTGTCATCCAAGGATCTGTCCTCCGCCCAACTCGAGGATATGGAATGTAGCAAACCTATTCATTAACGGTGGATGTTGTTAATATACAAGAATAACAAACCTAACGTATAAATATAACGGAAAACCTATCAATATATTGATACCTGGTCTGCTTGAGATGCAAGGATAAATGGATCGTAATGATGTAATTTCTGGCTTGAATTTATCGAAATAACACCAAGACGGTCAATTCGAACCCCACTACCATTGGATGGATCATACCAATCGCACATAAACACAATGCACCTCAAGTCCAACATTCCTGGATAATGGATTTCCAAGATTTCTTTTAAATGGCCATAGTACATGGTATCACCTGATTGCGCCGAAATACCATTGTCCGAAGTTGGCCTTTGACGTCCTTCGTCACGAATTCTGAACGAATATCCCCTAGTGCAAAATCTCGGATATGAAGTCGCGGTGCTGCGTAAACCATGAGAAAACTCCACTAACCATGTCGAGAGGGTTTGACCACTTGCTAAACCTTCGGAAACCTAAAAACAATATAAGTAAGCAATCAATAACATATGAACGTGAAAACCTTATAAAATAAGAGTGAGGAGTCATATTTAGCGTACAAAAAATTTCAACCACTCCAGAAATTCTTCATCTTTTAATACAGTAAGTTCGGATTCTGTCTTATCAGCATGGTAAGTTTGTGCTAGGGACATGTATATCCTGTAACATATCAATTGTTATTAGATGAAGACAAATAATTGCACAAATTTAGTATGCGAAATGGTGTACCTTTCATACTCTCCAAGTTCGTCACAATTTCTGAGGATATATGTATGCAAATGTGTGACCTCTTGTGGTGATAGTATGCGTTTCTTCCCTTTTCCACTTACGCGACCCACTTGCGCAAACAACTCAGGTACAACCACGGGATACACTGCTTTCTCACCTCTATCATCATGTCGCGCCGGCCGTCTACCTTTAGTCTGAACATCCGAAGGAAAGTAATATTCGGCAAAGTGTGATACTTCTTCGTTTAGACTTTGTGCAACAATAGATCCCTCAACTTTACTCAAATTTTTTACCTTTTCTTCAGGTGGAACATGTAACGCTCGAACGGGTACATCCATCGGTATTGAACAGGGCCTCCTAATGCTGCTTCTCGTGGGAGGTGAATAGGAAGATGTTCCATAACATCAAAAAAAGACGGTGGAAATATCTTCTCAAGATTACAAAGGAGCACCGGGATGTTGGCCTCTAAAGACCGGATCCCGTCCGCTGTTAGTGTCCGTGAACATAAATCTCGAAAGAAAGCCCCAACTCCTACAAACGAAAAGTAATCAAGTTAGTACATATATAATAACATTATATTAGTAATAAACTAAAGAAAATTATGAAATATACCTCCAATTGCCTGATGGATGTCTTGTGGAAGAAGATTAGAAAATGCAAATGGAAGAAGACGCTGCATCACAACATGACAATCATGACTCTTCATTCCAATAAACTTCCCTTCTGTCGAATCCACGCAATTACGCAGATTAGATGCGTAGCCGTCAGGAAATTTAACAAAAATTTTAATCCATTCAAAGAAAACTTCCTTCTTACCCGCGTCTAACCGGTACGCAGCCATCGGCAATCTACCATTAGGCAAAACATGAAGAGATGCCCTTGAACAAATCAATGGCAAGTCTAATCTAGATTTCCAGTTATCTTTTGTCTTTCCTGGTACATTTAAAATGGTGTTCATGATGTTGTCAAAGAAATTCTTTTCAACATGCATGACATCTAGATTATGCCGCAGTAGATGATCTTTCCAATAAGGCAAATCCCAAAAAATACTTTTCTTATGCCAATTGTGATATTCCCCACAGCCGTCGACGGGGTGATGGCCATTACCCCCACATTCAGGAGTTCGCTCTGCACTAAAATCTCGTAACTGTTCCAATATGCTGCGACCATCTATCTCCGGAGGTGGACCAGTAAACACTGGAAAATTCTTTCTGAAATGTCTTCTAGACCGACGATATGGATGATTTGCCGGCAAAAAACACCTATGGCAATCAAACCATGAAGTCTTCCTTCCGTTCTGCAATTGGAATGCTGTAGTATTGTCTTGGCAATAAGGACATGCCAATCTTCCATGCGTTGTCCATCCAGATAACATACCGTACGCCGAAAAATCGCTTTTGGTCCACATAAGAACCGCACGCAAGTTGAAATTCTGCTGGATTGAAACATCAAATGACTCAACACCATGCTCCCACAACATCTGCAACTCATAGATCAATGGTTGGAGGAATATATCGAGTGATCGTCTTGGATGATCTGGCCCAGGAACTAGAACTGAGAGAAACAGGAACTCTCGCCGCATGCACATAGAAGGAGGCAAATTGTAAGGTGTTACGATGACCGGCCACAATGAATATTTTTTTCCATGCTTTCCAAATGGGTTGAAACCATCAGTGGATAAGCCGAGGTATACATTTCGGCGTTCGTATGCGAAATCTGGATATACCGATTGAAAGTGTTTCCACGCTTCTGCGTCAGAAGGATGCGTAATATCTCCATCTTGATTATGCTCTGCATGCCATCTCATAGCCTTAGCAGTGCGTTCTGATTGATACAGCCTCTTCAACCTCTCTGTTAATGGTAAATACCACATCCGTTTGAAAGGAATCTTCACTCTGCCACTTGTGTCTTGGAACCGTGGTTTACGGCAAAATTTACATTTTTTCCTGTTCTCATCTTCTCTCCAGTATAGCATGCAGTTGTCGATGCACACATCTATTATCTGGTAGGGCAAACCAAGACCGGCAACAAGTTTCTGGACCTCGTAGTATGATGCTGGAGAAAGATTATCCTCTGGCAAAACATCTTTCACAAACTCGGCGAATGCATCAACACATTCTTCGGACAAATTGTAATCGGTCTTCATGTTCATCATCCTACTTGCAGAAGATAACGGTGAATGCCCTTCCCTACAACCGCTGTACAGTGGTTGGTTTGATGCGTCTAACATATCAAAAAACCTTCGAGCTTCTAAATTAGGTTCTTCAACCCTATCACCCTCATAACCACCCGACTGCAAATTCTCTCTAAACGCGTCGTTAACCATCGCAACCGTACTTACCCCAACATCTACTTCCGTTGTACGTTCTTCTACGCTATCCAGAAAATAAGGTGCATTACTACTAGTACTACCATATTCGTAATTGCTTTCTCCATGTAAAAACCAAACCTTATATCCCGGCCTAAATCCATATCTATATAAGTGATTCCAAACAGTATGAACCGCAACACTAATTCTGTTACAGCAATTAGAACATGGACATTTGATATCCTGACCTTTTTTTGCTGCATCTTGGTTTCTGGGTAAATTCATGAACTCGCATATACCTGCAGCGTAAGCGGATGTTAATAAGTTCGAGCTCATATCCATCATTGGCTCGTCCATCCAAGACCGAAAATATGAACTCATCGCTAACAAATTTTTTTGATTTATAAAATTGTGTTATGAATGAACGAAGAAACGAAGGAACTTATATAAAACGAATTTCCGTCGGAATTCCGTCGAAAATCCGTCACAAAACTCCGACATAACACCCCACCAATCCCATCGGCCACCGCTAACAAAAGGTAACCACTCAAATTTACCGACATCGAAAATATCGGATTTCCGTCGGTAGTCCGTCGGAAAGTCGTCAGAATATTACGACAGATTATTTTCCGTCGATAAAACCGTCGGTATACCGTCGGAATTTTGCGACGGAATACCGACGGATTAAATGTTGGTCGGAAATCCGTCGGAAAATTCCGACGGAAATATTGGCCGTCGGAATAGTGGCTGTTTTCTTGTAGTGAATCTGGAAGGAGATAGCAAGAAGAGTGGCTTTGCTTCCATGTAGACACTGGAAGGACTCTCTCAATTCGCTACACTCTCTCACAGGAAACAAAGCGGTGAAGGGCCTTCAACTTTTGGCTTGGCAAGTGACTATCTATTGTCCCTGGACCGAGAGAAATCACAGACTTCACCGGAAGGAGTTTAAAGCAGGTGACTCAATCACCGCTACCATCAGTGGCTTCATCAAAAACAGAATATCAAGCCTCAGGGAATTCTAGCATCTAAAATGATGCAGCTTTGGTTTCACGGCACTTCTACATCAGCTTCAATCTAAGTACAGATTATGCTTCTCAACTCCCGACTGCTAGGGTAATCTCTCGACGTCTTCTCTTCCTGATCATTAACTCAGGTGGTTGGATGGTTTGGCACAACTCAACAATATCAATCTCTGGTTCATTCCTTACTACCGGTTTCCTTCTGGTGTGGTTCTAACGTGGGTTGTTTAGTTAAAACCCATAAGATTACAATTTGGTTCATGTTTAATCATAGGGAAATTAGGTTGAATAACCATTAAAAAAACTATAATTAAAATTCTAACCAAAAAACCTAAATGTAGTGGTTGATGTTTTGCCACATATAGTAATTTTGGCTAATTTTTAATTATAATTTTTTTTTGGTTAGTTAGCAAATTGACACTTAATTATAATGTGTAATGGATTTTTTTGGGCTACTTGGTCTTTAAAAACCAAAACAATGGGTAGAACCCTAAAAACAATTTGTTTTTCATGCTTTAAATAGAAGAATTTTTTTTTTTTCTTTTTAGAAGCTCCCTTGGCCCAATGATTTGGTTAAGTGTTTATTAATACTTTTACACCAGGATATTTGAGGTATGAACCCCGAAAGATGTGATTTATTTGATATTGATGCATATTAATGGAGGTAAAAGAGATCTTCAGCGTGTGGTAAGATATAATCGTTCAACGTGTTGTAGAATCGTCGCTGTAACACTAATCATAATTTGTAATTGAATAATAATAAATCAAGACATTTAAAAAATATAAGAAATTTTTCAATTTAGGTCTCCAAAGACATGATGTTCTCAATATCCTACCAAAAATTTGACAACAAAAAAACTTGATAGAAAACTTGGTCTAGCTACGAGAAAGTTGAGTACCGTAAGGTAGTGGTCTTATTTCAATCTTTTGTGTAATCTCGTTCTTCTCCAAATCATAAATGAAAAACCGTACCGGTACGTGTTGATTATGCGTGAGACCTTTCCTTTGCCAACCAAACCTTACCACTGTGACTAGTGGCACCCATTTTCAGCTTACCTCCAGGGACGATATTCGTCTGATGGAGAGGCAAAACAAAAGTTTTCTTGTCCGACCATTCACTCTTCTCAGCATCTTCAAGAACCCAAACATCCACACTATCATCTCCCCAAACACTATATTATAATCAAGAAAAGCTAGTTTCCCTTCGTAGTTCATGAGGCTGACGTAGGACAAGCCGACCTTGCACATTAAACTCTTCAGACCTCAAGTCAAAACTCATAATTACAAAGCTAAAACTTTAAACTAAAATTAAAACTACATGCCCCAGTGAAAGCTCCATAATACAACACACCGTTAATGGCCATCCCTCGCGGATGAAAACAGTGAGCAGAAGCGTGAG
The DNA here is from genome assembly GCA_964056655.1 of Arabis hirsuta. Lineage (NCBI taxonomy): Eukaryota > Viridiplantae > Streptophyta > Magnoliopsida > Brassicales > Brassicaceae > Arabis > Arabis hirsuta. Next base: position 7,495,555 of record OZ053310.1, on the reverse strand, counting down.
GAATGTGGCACTGAATCTTTTTCCATGAAGCTACAGGACCAAGTATCATCACTTGATGTTTCTGATCTCGCCGTAAGTTCCTTAGTGAAATCCGAAACCACGTTAAGCACATTGTATTCGTCATGAACATGTTCGTGTCCAGAATAGTTCCTCTCAAATATTTTCCCTACCGCTTCAGATCTCATTACTGGCAATTCCACATCCTGCCTCGTGTTAGGGTTACAAATTCGCACTGTGTTCTCAAACGTGAAACACACCAAGCCACGAATAGCACTCACGAAATAGCCTCCCATTCCCGGCAAGGTCAGATCTTGGTCCATTACAGAGACTGATGCTTCCGAGTGATCATGAGACGTTGATGCGATCAACTCACACTTGCTATGTTCAGGCTCGCTAATCACTAAATACGCGAAGAAACGTTGACGTGATGAGGAAGATTGAACGAAAAGGTTGGTCATGTATCGAGAGGAGATAATTGAAAGACATAGCTTTGAGACGCACTTGAATCTCATCAGAGATTTCACCGGCAATCTCGTTAGAATCTCGATCAACAATCCCTCGGCGATCTTCTATGAGGCCACCGTCAAACTCATCTTACTCGTTTTCCTTTAGGACGTCAAAATTAAAGCCCTAGCTAGGATTTTTTTTTTTTTTTTTTTTTGGTTTTGGCCCTAGCTAGCTAGTTGTTCACAGATTGTTATTTATAGGGTTTTTATAGGAATTGTGTTGCGTAGAGCTGTAGACTATCAAATTCTGAAGCCTTTCGCCATTAATTAGGGGGGTTTTTTCGAAATTTTCGGAGATTTAACTGAATATATTAATTTTTTTTTTAATTAAAGATTTATTTGGTTCACTTACGAAATTCGGGTCCGCTTCTTTTTATTCGGTTTAGTTACAAAAGTTTGGGTACGGTTCGAACTATTTGGTATAAATCAATGTTTTTAAAACCGGACCGAAGACCGAACCGGAGAAACTTTTGGGTTATGAGTCAATGTGGTCCGACCGGGTCGAACCGGATTTAATAGTTTTTTTAAAAATAGTAATATAAATAGTTTTTGTATAACTATAATATCCAAATATATAATATAGCCTTTGAATAAACATATTTTTAAAAATTAATCATGAAGAAAATCATTTTAATAACAAAAAAACTATTCAAGGACAAAGTTTAATGAAAAATAGTTAAGTTTATATGTTAAAAAAAATAATAATAATAATAAACCGTAATAAAAATTAACTAAATTCAAAACTAGTATTTGTTTCTATAAATTTTAATCATAAAAAAAAATTAAATATTACAAATTGGAAATTAAAAAAAAAAAAAACTCAAACCCGGGTCAACCCAACCCAGCTAGCCGGGTCCGGTTTTCAAAACATTGGTATAAATCTATCTATCTATTATTATACTTATAATTGAGAAGTCAAAAATCTTATGTGGCGGCTCCAGAATGAGTTTAAGACTTGGTTTGCCTATATTACCCTTAATGAATCAATATATTACATATCAATGTCATCATCCAATTAAATTAAAATTTAAAAATTCATAATTGTGAACCCTAAAAACCAACTTAATTATTACGCTTGATTAAGAAACTAACATTATGCCATCGATTCAATAATATGGCCCATCATGTTTTTTTATGTGGTCCATGAGCCAAAGTCGATTACAAAAAAACCCTACCAATTGGCTCTAAATTTTCTTATATATATAAAATAATTGATGATCATGAGCAGCCGCAACATGTATTATATTTTCGATTATTAGTTATTGAGAGATTATGATCAAAAGAATAATGAATCAATATATTACATATCAATGTCATCGTCCAATTAAATTAAAATTTAAAAATTCATCGTGAACCCTAAAAACCAACTTAATTATTACGCTTGATTAAGAAACTAACATTATGCCATCGATTCAATAATATGGCCCATCATGTTTTTTTATGTGGTCCATGAGCCAAAGTCGATTACAAAAAAACCCTACCAATTGGTTCTAAATTTTCTTATATATATAAAATAATTGATGATCATGAGCAGCCGCAACATATATTATATTTTCGATTATTAGTTGTTGAGAGATTATGATCAAAAGAATATTCTTGCAGTTTTTATATTTTTCTAATCTATGTATGAGCAACGTGTATTTTGTTTTCCTATATTTCGTTTATAGAGTCTTTGATCTACTATTCTAACAACTCTTCTTTTTTTGGTTTTATATATTTTCAGAATTTGGCTCTTTCTACAAGGTAATCCTCTTCTTTTTCTTACTTTTTTATGTTTTATTATTTTAAAAATTTTGTTTGAATTGTGATTTCTTATTTCAATATGGCGAGCCCGATATATATTTTATACAATTTTGATTATTCTCTTATTTTTGTTCTCCATATTTTGTCTATATCGAGGTATGATTGTCTTTGTGTGCTTGATTTAGCTATTGTTTAATTTGGTGCGGTTTTGTTTTGATCTTCATATATAAATTTATTTACTTGCATGTTTAATGTTTGCTACAAAAATATGTATGTATTTTTGGTTTGATTATTATTTTATGTTCTAACTGGTGACATGATGATATATGCTTTTCAGAAAAAAGATATGACGATATATAAATAATTTGGTAATTCGTTTGGTTGTATATTTTTATTTATTTATTTCATAAGTTTCATCTTTGTTACCACATAATTTTGTGGATTTTATTTCCCATGATTCGCTTGGTATTTAGTTTTTTTTTTATATATAAAAACTCTAGATTTGTTGATTGTTAGTTTTTTTTTTAAGGATATTGTTATTTTTTACGTTGTTGATATGTTCGGATATGATTTTATGTGTTTCCATGATTATGAGTCTAATAGATTATGAGTTCACATATCGCATGAACCATAGGTCCTTCGAAAGTCGAAAATGAGTTTTTTTTTCTTTAGTTCTTCTAATTAAAGATATGTGTTACTATCACCTTGTGGTTTATTTTGTCATCTCTTGCCCATCGTTGGGTTTAACAATTAAATATTAATTTAATAATATTATATAAGGTAACATCGATGTTATTTACGACCATATACTTTCTCAATTATCAGGTATGTTTTTGTTTATTATATATATAGACCGGCAGAATTAATACATAAGGATTATAAAAAATTAATCATTATGTGTTGTGTCTTTGCTAATTTAAGGCATGACTGGTTCAGACGCAGCGGGTGCGGTTGCAGTTGCGAGAGATTGCGGAAGCGAGTGGTAGCGGTTTCAAACGTTATTGAGCGATTTATACGACTGACGTAGCGGTTAAAAACTGGTGCGTTTGCAGAATGTTTATGACTGGTTGCCAGCGGGTGGAATAGCGGTTAAACATTAAATTAATAATATAAACACATTATATAGTTGTTGATAAAAAAAAAACACACATTATATAGTAATAAAAAAATCAAAAACCATACTATTAAAATAAAATATAAAAAAATATTTGATTCAATATAATTAGTAATAGAATACCATGAATATATTTCTTATGTTCTTTTTAAAAAAAAAATTAGTTTAGACGAAAGTATGATTGTGACAAAAGAAAAAAGAAGATGAAATTCTGATTTTAATGGAGAATTTTTTTTTATTTTAGAGAGATTAATGTGATTTTGAACATTTTAGTTTGTTAGATTTATTAATCAGTGATCAAGAACAATTTATCGAAAAAATTACGATTTGAAGATTTTATAAATATAAAATTATGATAGGTTATTAAGTTTTAATTAGAAAGATTCAAATTATTGATATATTTCGTAAATTTAGTTACTAAAATAACAATTTTTAATTTATTATAATTTTTAAGTAAATTTTCTCTTTTTTGATAAAAATAAAAAATATTTTTTATTTTTGTAATTATCCAACTGCAACCGCCCGCAACCGCAAACGGTCGAGGGAATGAGCTTTTGGGTTTGAGAGGTTTGGAGCGACACAGAGCGGTATAAGGCGTTGTCCATGATTGTTGTCAAACGCCAATAGCCGCTTACACCCGGGTGGAAGCGGGTGAATCAATAAACCCCTTAGTTTATTATTTTAAATGATTTTTGTCTATTAAAGATGATAGGGTTTTTTTCTAATAGACGAAAAGTTAGAAGCATCAGAAATGGAAGATGAAGATTACAGTGTAGAGAGTGAGTTTTATAATTGGGTTAATGATATATCACAGCCGCAGAGTTATTGGGATGAGCTCAGGAAGCAACGAAAGGATGAGGTTTGAACAAGGATCAAAAAAAGATGATATGCGGAATATGATAAAGAAGTATGATATCATATTTTCTTAAAAAACAAGAAAACATTGTTTAAATTACATCAAGTTTTTCTATGAAATGACAACATGTGGAGATCTTATTGTTGTCTGCTAATAGAAGAAAGGCTACTTGAATATTTTAATCAAAGGAATCTAGGTATAATTTATAATGATTATATGCATGTTTAGGGTTTAGACATTCATGCTAGGGTTTAACATCTCTAATCAAAGAATTTGATAGCTAAAGATTACTAAAAATGATCAAATTTTATGAGTTTGTATTTGGGTTTAGGCTTTGATGCTAGGGTTTAGAGTTTATGATCTATTTATCGTTTTAAATTTGTGTGTGCATTTGTGAGGATTTAGACTTTCATGTTCGGGTTAGATTCCCATTAAGAGTTTAGTATCCATTAAGGGTATAATATTTTTCTTTTTAAAAACTATAAATAATGTATGTATATATTTAAAATATATATAAGGTATTAGCATAAAACGAGTTTTGGTTCGTTTCTTTTTTTTTATGTAGTAACTACACCATGATTATTGTGGTATTTTTTATTTATTGAAACCTATATACGATTTACATAAATTTAAAAGTTTATGTTTACGTGTCTATATTTAATTCTTGGAATTTAATGCCCGCGGTCAAACACCATAGTTTGTTTAGTTTATTAGGGTTAAGGGTTCCTTAGAGTTAAGACTCTCACACTTAGAGTTTAGCTCCTTTTAGTCCTAATCGAACACTCGTACACGAGCTATATTTATAATTTAGGTGAATCGAACCATAATTTTTTTTATTTTGTTAGGATTAAGGCTTTCCTAGGTTAAGACTCATCACTCTTAGGGTTTAGTTCCTTTTAGTTTGCAAAAACATTAATGAATTTTTGATGAATTTTTAATTTGCTAAAAATATAAATGGTATATGTATAACTAATAAAGAAATGGTTCCTGGAAGGAAAGAAAAGCAACATCTGGTTTAGGTTGGGTTTGTTTGCAAGGTGACCAAGTCATGCTCCTTGGCGTGCAAGGAATGAGACATCGAATGTCCCCGTTGCATTTTGAAATGGAACCTCTAATATGGACAATGTCATCTTTGTTAGAAAGAGGAGTAAAGTGCCATGCTCTTGAGACAGATTGTTTTGATTTGGTGGATATTATCAACAATCGTGAGGAGTGGCCAACTTTCTCTATTCTTTTTGCCAACTTCAGGGAGTTACGTGTTCGACTTCCCCAATTTTCGTTATCTTTAATTTCTCGCACTCTTAATCTTAAGGCAGACTGTTTAACCCGTTCTAGATATTTAGATTTTCACTTTGTAAGCAACTTTTTACCCATTTGGATCACCAATTATGGAGACATATTTAATTAAATATTTTGGATGACAAAAAACAAATTGTGAAAAATATGATTGGAAATTATTTTTTATGAAAACTAAATATTAGTTCGAAATCAATTTAAAATATTGATAGGAGAAGGATAAGTGCGACGTGAGTATAAAACCACCCACCAAAACTATTCGAACACTACATATATGAGCAATATTTGTAGATGAGCTGAATGAAACCATAGTTTTGCTTAATTTGTTAGGATTTAGGATTCCCTAGGGTTATGATTCTCCACTTTTAGAGTTTAGTTCCTCTTAGTTTGCAAAGAAAATATGATTTTTAGATGAATTTTTAATTTGCTAAAAAAAAAAAGAAATGGTATATGTATATATTAATCGAAATCAATTTAAAATAGTGATATGCTATCATATGATACAAATGCTGGTAGAAAGTTATATGAGAAGGAAAAATGCGACGCGAGCATAAAATCACCCGCCAAAATTAACCGAACACTACATATACGAGCTATATTTGTAGTTGAAATGAATCGAACCATAGTTTTGTTTAGTTTGTTAGGTTAAGGCTTCCCTAGGGTTAAGACTCCTATTTTTAGGGTTTAGTTTCTTTAAATTTGTAAAAATAACAAAAAGAATTAATATTTGTTGGAGTATGTTTTTAATTGTTTAGTCTCACATATTGATTTGATGAATTTGTAGTTTACTAAAAATATAAATGGTACATGTATAAATTATAAAAATAAATTAATGTTATTCATTTTAGTTTTACTTTGGTATAAATGTTAAAAGTAGACATATATATAATAGAACATTAGTAATTTATATAAAATAAAAATTAATTCCTATAACATAATGCTCGCGCTGGGACAAACCCAATAGCACCCAATCCATGTCTGGTTATGTTTAAAAATTTAAGTAAAAAATTTAAAAATTGTGTTATGTTTGGAAACAAAATTTCAAAGTGTGATATTTTGGAGAATTATCTTTTCGTATTCGAATTTAAGCTATGATGCTAGGATTCTATGGGTTTATGATTGATGTACTGTTTTCAATATTTTACGTGTATTTCTGAGAGTTTAAACTCACAAATTCTTTTGATAAAAAAAAATCACATATTAGATTTTAGTATCTCTTAATTTATGTGAATAGTAAAAGAATTTTTATGCAATTATTTTTGTTTATCAAGTTGTGATTGGTTTGTTGTCTCTAAGTTTTTTCGTTGTACAAGAATCATGGTTGTGATCGGAATGTGATGTAAAAACATTGTAAAGTTTACTAACTACGTTCTATTTAACAAATGTAAATAAAACCTATTAAATTACTTCTTAAGTTTGAATTTATTTTACTGTTAGTTTGTGTGATTTGCCAAATTTATAAAAACTAATATGATAACCTAACAATTGCATTAAAATAATGAAAACCAATAAAAAAGAAGACATGTATTTACTGAACTATAATATCTATCCGAGGGGATAACTATACCATAGAATCAAGAGTTACATGTGCACATATTGAATATCGCACAATGGAAACAATACAGAACGTGGATCATATTTGTGGAGAATTGAAGCTTAATAAAAATATACTCCTTTGGCTTTAAAATATAAGTTGTTTTCAGGATTAATATAAATTGTTTTCAGGGTTAATTAGTTAAATAACATGTTTGAGTATGAAAATTAATAAAATAACATTTACAGTTTGTAAATTTAGTAAGTAACAAAGAGAAGTAAATTTTGACTATTATACCTTTTCAATAAATTCAATTAAAGTTGTTACATTTAATGCATATTTAGTGCAAATTGTTCTTATGGTAAAAAAAAATAATTTTGAAAATAATTTGAAGTTGACATATATTTTTTTCTTTTTTTCTGCATTTTTCCTTTTTTGTTCTTTCTATAATTGGTTTTTTTTATCTTTACATATATAAATTATATAGTGAACTATATCATATACTAAATACTATTGACATAAATAGTGAACTATTTCACTATTTAAATACAAAATAGTCAACTTTATTTTAATATAATTAACTACTTGTTTGAGTATAATGAATTACATGCTTCATACACTAAAAATACGTAATAGTAATTTATTTGTGAGTATATTTTATTCATATAGAATAGTGAACTATTTGTGGATATAACAAGTATAGTTGATTGTTTGTGAATAAAATTAACTATATAGACGACTATATGTTAATATATAGCTAACTATACATGGATATATAACTAACTATATTTATTATATATATTTCAAACTATATATATAATAGTGAATTATTCGTGAATATAACTAGATTGTTGACTGTTTGGGAATTTTTTTATTATATAGATAACAATAGGTAAGTATATAGTTAACTATTTATAAAAAACAAGTAATTATATTTAAAACTAGTTAGTTATATATCTACCTATATACTCACTTATAAACAAAAAGAAAAATTAGATAATAGTGAACTATTCGTAAATATAATAAATATAGTTAATTGTTTATGAAGAAAATTAAATATAAATAAGTATATTTGGGTACATAATTAACTATATTATTAATAAAAATAAAAATTCTTCCCAAATATATTTAGATACATAGTTAACTACATATATAAAGATAAAATTAATAGAATTGAAAATTATAAACCTTTCTAATACTGGTTTATTGTTTTTTCTACTTCTAATAATAATGTATAAAAATAAGAATATTATTTATCTATAATCATTTTTTTTTAAATATGAGAAATAAATAAATTGATATGAAAGGAATAATGTATTAAATGAAATAGTAATGAAAAGAGTTATGAGACCAATTACCATAAATAGATTAAGGGTAAAATTGGAATCTCAAGTAATTAGAATGTTAGTTACTAAATTCTATGTTATGTGATGTTAGATAATTAAATATAGAGTCAATAAGTAATAAAGGGCCTAATTTCCCTTGTTTTAAAGGTTTTTTTTTGTTTTTAAATATAAATTGTTTTAACATTTCAATACTTTTCTACTTTATTGGATATTGTGCAACCAAAAAAATTATGCAATCTTATTTATAGTTGGTTGAATTGTTTTTATCTTATACGTTAAATGATATTGTTTGAAGAAAAATAATTTCTTTAAATCTCCACGCTTAGACAAAACAATATTCAGAGCGAATGGAGTAGTTGCAAAAACATGGAATGTAAAAGATAAGAAAAGGATTCAAGATTTTAAATTGTGAACTATCTCAAACAAAACCCATGATATTTTATTATATTACAACGAAGAGGTCTTGCCGTGATTCTGAGAAAAACCATACATATCAATTTAGTCACACTTTGAAAGAATGAACTCAACAGCCTCGGGGCCCGTTCCTTAGTACCAAACATGGAGGAAACATTATATTTTTATATTCTCTCACAAGAAGAAAAACCAGAGAAAGAGAAACTACAGAGATGCCCTAAGTTAAAGATAGCTCAAAACGACGGAGGTAAGAGGTCAGAATTATCTTATTCATATCATGAATGGCTGTTCTTATCAGCAGGACCTGCATTTTTGTCAAAATTTAATAGTGTCATAAATGAATATTTATCTAGATGCGCCACAAAATCAAATTAATCTACTATATATAATCACTTCCCGCACGTCCCGCGGGTATTGTGCTAGTACGAATTATTTTCATTTTTGAATTATTATTAATTTTGATCGGTTTTGGATTAATAAATTTGGTTCGGTCCCTAACTATATATATATAGAAACAAAATTTCGCTTGATTTTCCTTGGATTTTCGCCGGATCTTCCACTAGTTTACACAGCATAGTATATTATACCTTACCTTTCTCCATATTAATTTAGACATGTTCTAAACTTCTACTAACAAAGTAACAATGAGATATGTTCTATCGAAGTAGTTAAGCCTTTGCCCCATACATAGAGTAGTTTTTCAATTCTGATGCATTGGTTGACACATTTTTTTCTTTGGCAGAAAGTTCCGAGTTCCTTGTGAAGGTACAATATGAGGAAATAATGCAAAACGTAAATGAAGAGGAAACTGAGAGTAGGCTTGCTCTATATCTACACTAATTGATTGTTAATTTTGTCAAACATAAATAATAAAATAAAATACTACATAAATCAATTTTTCATCAATAAATTGATAAAACAAAAACTTGTCATGGCGATCATCATATTCTCTAGTGTATAAAAAACAACTTACTATATGGTCTCCAAATACATGATGTACTCAATATCATCCCAAAAAGAGTGACAACATAAACTTGGTCTTCAAGCTACGAGGAAGTTGAGTCCCGTAACGTAATGGCCTTATATCGACCCTTTGTATTGTCTCCTTCCTCTCCAAATCATAAATGAAAATTTGCGCCGGTGCGGATTGGTTTTGCGTGAAATATATTTTTGCCAACCAAACCTACCACTATAGCTAGTGCCACCCATCATCACCTTATCTCCAGGGACAACATTCATCTGAGAAAAAGGCAAAACAAAAGTTTTCTTGTTCGACCATTGACTCTTCTCGGCGTTTTCAAGAACCCAAACATCCACAGTATCATGTTGCGAAATACTTTTCCTTTGTAGTTCACGAGCGTGGAATAAGACGAGTCAATGTTATTACCCTTGTCGGGTAATTCAATCACATTGAACTCTTCAGAACTCAAGTCAAAACACATAGCACTAATCTAAAACGACCAGTGTGAGCTCCATAATATAAAACACCGTTAATGGTCATCTCTTGACCATGAGAAGAGTGAGGAATGTGGCACTGAATCTTTCTCCATGAAGTTCCAGGACCAAGTATCAACACTTGATTTTCTGATCTCCGTATATCTCTTCCACAGCGAGCTCATAAACCACGCTAAACACTTTGTATCATCATGAACTGGATCGTGTCCAAAATAGTACCTCACAGTTATATTCCCTGTCGCTTCGAAACTCATTACAGGGGGTAATTCCACTACCTGCCTCGTTATGATGTTACATATTCGCACTGTACTGTTCTCCAATGTAAAAAACACCAAACCACGGACAAACAACGCTTACTAAGTAGCCTGGCAAGGTCAGATCTTGGTCGATTACAGAGACAGATGTGTCCGAGTGATCACGAGCCGATGATGCGAGCAACACACACTGCTATTTCCCCAGCCCACTAAATACGCGAAAAAACGTTGACGTGATGAGGAAGATTTAAGGAAAAGATTGGTCAAGTATCGAGAGGAGATAAGTGAAAGCCAAAGTTTCGAGACACACTTGAATCTCATCAGAGATTTCGCCCGCAATCTCACCAGAATCTCGATCACCAGTTCCTCGGAGATCTCGGCTAAGATCATCTCCTTCGTTATCTTTTCCTTTTTGTCTTTACGGCGAAATTTGAAAGTAAAGACAATCGAGTTGTTCACAGCTTTTTATCAAAATCTAGTCTAGATCCGAATCTCTCTCTCTCTCTTTTCATATAGATTCAAATCTAGATCCGAATTTCATCATTTTTTTTGTTGAAAATTTGGTTTTATTTGATTTGTGTTGAAACGAGTTTTTGATTCGATTTTGATTACAAATCTAAGATTTTTTGTTCAATTTGGCTTATAGATCTGAGATTTTGATTATTTTTGGATTAATTTTGTTTTTTATGTTCTTCTTACTATTCTAGGGTTTTGACGTTTTTTGTGAAGTTTTTTACAGTTTTTTAAAGGTTTATAAAATTAATAAGGTTTATAAAGTTTTTTTTACAGGTTTTAAAAGGTTTTTAAATTTAAAAGGTTTATAAAGTTCTTAAAAGATTTTTAAACACACTTAAAAAAAAAATAAACAATCTAGATTAATTTTGTTCTTGATATTTTTCTAAATGATGTAAGGTTTTGACGTTTTTTATGAATTTTTTAAATAATTTATAAACTTTTTAAACAATTTATAAGAGTTATATATGTCATTAAAATTGAACTAATGATATAATAATTTATAAGGTTTTTAAAAGGTTTATAATGTTTTTAAAGGGTTTATAAATGTTTTTAAAAAATTTATAAGAGTTTTTTACAAGGTTTATAAACTGTTAAAAAACCTTATTAACAATTGAAATAATAATTTTAAGGTTTTTAAAAGGTTTATAAGGGTTTTTAAAGGGTTTATAATGGTTTTTACAAGGTTTAAATGGTTTTTTATAAGTTTTATATAACTGTTAAAAAACTTTACAAACTGTTTTTACAGGGTTTATAAGGATTTTTTACAAGGTTTATAAACTGTTAAAAAGCTTTATAGACAGTTGAAATAATAAATTTAAGGTTTTTAAAAAGTTTATAAGGTTTTTTTACATGGTTTATAAACTGTTTAAAAAACTTATAAACTGTTTTTACATGGTTTATAAGAATTTTTTACAGGGTTTATAAGCGTTTTAAAATGATTATAAAGTTTTTAACGGGGTTTATAAGGGTTTTTTACAACGTTTAAAAGAGTTTTTAAAAGGTTTTTATAAGGTTTTTTACAAGGTTTATAAGAATTTTTTACAAGGTTTACAAAAGGTTTTACAAAGTTTTTTTTTCTCTTGCCTTCCTTTTTATTTTCAATCCACAAAATTCAATCTCATCGTATTAAGTTTGTTTTTCGTGAAATTCTAATTCATGTTTTTAATCTAGTTTTGAGAGAAAGATATGAGTTTTAGTGTAAAAAAGAGAAAAACGAGATATCAGAAAAGAGATCTGAGATCTACGAAACGAGATCTTGAGAAAAGAGAAACACGAGATCTGAGAAAAAAATGTTGAGATTTGAAAAAAAAAATTGAGATCTAAAAAAAAATAATGGATAAAAAAAACTGAAATCTGGAAAAAAAACGGACAAAAAAAATTAAAAAGTCAAATTATATGAGTCAAAGGACAAGGACAATATAGGAATACTGAAAAAAGAGAGTGGCATTTTTGCAAAACTTTTTAAAAGGTGACATTTTGTAAATTGGCATGGAGCATGTGGCATTTTTTAAAAAAATTTCTCATTTTATATTTGGTGAGATACTCACAAAATATAGTTTTATTATAATTAAAATATTTTAATTTAAAAAACTTGTCTTAGTTCTTCATCTTCAATGGTGAAATACTCAATGAATTTTAAAAAATTTAAAAAATGCCACACTTTTGAAATCTTTACAAAAATACCACTTTTTCAAAGTTATTTTTTCTTTATATTATTTATGTTTGGGTTAATTATGTTCTATTAGGGTTTAGGAGGGTTTAGCGGTCAAAACATTTTTTAGTGTTTATAATTTAAAGATATATGGTTTAAAAATCTATAATTAGTGGCATTTTTGCAAATGAATACCTCTAAGTGGCATTTTTGCAAATATGCACATAAAAAGTGGCACTTTTGCAATTTCTCCATGCATTTTTCACTAATCTTATTATATAAAGGTAGATGCGCGCGATGAGAGCTTGACACGTAAGCAAAATTCTTACTCACCAGATTACGACACGTATAATTGTTAATTTAGATTGTGTCATGTATCAATATTAACAGAAAATTAAAATAGGGAAATAAGAAATATATATATATATATATGTTATATAAATTCTAAACAAGGAATATGGAACAAATAACACAAAAAAAACCGTCATACTAAAATAGGTAATATTTCTAAATTGTCATATTACAAACTACAATAAATTGTCATACTAAAAATAGACCGCAACGCATTTATATATATATTCATAATGGATATATATATATATATTTTTCTACCACATAATTCATAAATATTCATAAAAGATATATATATATATATATATTTTTGTTATTAAGAATATGATTTAAATTCCGATAATATTTTTTTTATTTACATGGTATGGATTAGGACATGAGAATTGTAGGGGTCGGATTTTACCTCTATGAGATCGATATAACGACAAGATCACCTTGGCAGCATCCTGACGAAATCGGAGCAAGTCTACAAAGGCCTAGTCTGAATCTAGGCCCAAAATGACATTAAACCTATTAACAAAATGGGCTTAATGGATTAGTGGGCCTAATTTTAATATATTGCTTAATGGGCCAGGTCCATTTATTAGCTGGTCCATTTTACTTAGAAGTACTATATATAGTTCATTATCATCTCCCAAAAAGAGGATCGATTCATTTATAACCAGAGTTTAAACAAAAATAGCAATAAAACATATCTTCGACTTTTGCTTTGTGATTCATACTCAGGAGACTCAGTTCTCCTTCAACCCTTGACAAATTCAACTGTGTAGGATCCGCCGTCCACAAGAATTATGATATAAATTGATCTCTACTGGTTTTAGGATTCACGTTCAATAGTATTCTAAATTTTAGCGGATTACTAATTGAAATTTAAATATTTATTTCATTAATTTTTTAATATATTTACATGCGTATTAACGCCAATCCTAATCTAGAATAATATTAATATAGATAACATATTTTAAAGTCTTTCATAATTTTAAAAAATATTAATATCAAAACACAATTTAAGTTTATGTAAATAAAATAATTAGGTATAATTTTTTATTTCATCTATAATAGTAAATATAATAAAATCCTTAATTTAATACATTGTAAAAATATAACCAAAATAATGCAATACATTTTATACTACATAACACAATTAAGTATAATATAATTTAGCTAAAATAATACTAATTTTATACTATTGTATTAACTTTAATTAATATCAAGTAAAAACTAATAATAAAACATAACTAAAATCTATGCATAATATAACTTAGTAGATTATGATTTATATATTACAAACTAGGAGCAATTACAAAACTACCACTTTTTGTGTGCACATTTGCAAAAATGCCACTTATGGGTGTCTATTTACAAAAACGCCACTAAATATAGATTTATAAAGCCTATATATTAAAATTCTAAACTCTAAAAAATGTTTTGACACCTAAAACCCCCTAAATACTCAAAACTAAACCCTAATATAACATAGTATATCCAAACATAAATTATATAATGAAAAACTAATTTTGAAAAAGTGGTATTTTTGTAAAGATTTCAAAAGTGTGGTATTTTTGTAAAGTGGTACTTGGATAGTAGCACTTGAAAGTGACATTTTTTGAAATTTTTCTGCAAACTAATATGATACTATTAACTAAAATATTATTAATTGTATTTAATTTAATTAATATCAAGTAAATAAATAATATTAGTATATAATTTAAATTTGAGACAATTACAAAAATGCCACTTTGGTGTGCCATTTTTCAAAAATGTCACAATGGGTTGTCTATTTACAAAAATGCCACTAATTATGAATTTTTAAAACCTAAATCTTAAAATTCTAAATCCTAAAAAATGCTTTGACCCCTAATAAACCCAAAATCCTCAAAACTAAATCATAATACAATATAGTTAACCTATACATAAATAATAAAATGAATAAATAATTTTGAAAAAGTGATATTTTTGCAAAGATTTTGAAAATGTGATATTTTTGAAAAGTGGTATTTGAAAAGTGATACTTCAAAACTGATATTTTTCAAAAGAGAAAGAGGGAGAGAGATAGATTTCAACGGGGTTAGAGAAAGAGATAGAGGCGATCGATTTGAAGAAAAAATGAGAAAAATAGAAGATTGATGAAGTGATTTGGACAAAGAGCAAGAAGTGAAGATAGATCTAAGAGAAAGATGATAATGGAATCGAGAGAAGATGAAAGAGAATGATATATCTCTAGATTTTTAATGTAAATTCTTTTTATTTTATCATCTAGTGTAAGATGAAGGTATAAGAGTAATTCACCAGCCAAAAAGTATGGCTATTTATGTGTATAATAATAACTTTTTTGGAAAGTGTCTTTAGGTGAAAATAAGGGCCCTATAAAATTTGACATTTCGAAAAAAAACAAAAAATAGTTATGGCAATTTGAGTTGGGAGGTGAAAAGACCAATCTCTAGTGGCTAAATGCACTGAAGCCAACAAGAGAAACGAACAAGAAAGGGAAACAAATATTCTCTGAGTCTAATTAATGCACGAATGATCCTGTCCGTTGATCCATTGGCTTTATGGGTGGATGGGGTAAAGCATTAACTACGTGGTCCTTGTCGCATCCTCTCTCAGTCCAACACGCCGATTAGTGTGTGACTGACATTCTTTCTTTCTTTCTTTCTTTCTTCTTCTCAAGAAATAAAGTTTCCTTTTTTTTTTATTTCTTCCTCAACTTGCAGAAAGAAGAAGCGACATACCCAAGGTTCTTCCTTTTATACTTTCTTTGTTCTTTTTTTCTCGTTACCTTTTGATTTCTCTCTCTCTCCTTTTGAGGGTTGGAGAAATGCGGAATTTTGTATTGTTTGATGCTTGAATTTGGTGACACAATTGAATTTCTCTGGTATGTTATAGTGGACTGGGTTTTGAATCTTGTATTGCTTGTTCTATGCATGTGCTTGCTCTTCTTTACCAAATGTTGTGACTTGTGATTGTAAAGAACAAAACCCATTTGCTAAAATCTCTTTACAATATTGAAACCATTTAATCTCAATATTAATTCAGTTCATCATTGAATTTGGCTCTGTGCTCAAATTACAGGACATTAGTATATGGTAATCATGGAGCGTCTGAAATCTCCTCCTCCTCTCATGATCGTCTCGGATCTTGATCATACCATGGTAGGATCCGATTCTGTTCTTTTGTGTTTCTTTTTTCAGCAAACAAAAAGGTTTCTTGATGTGTGATTCACTTTGCAGGTTGATCATCAAGATTCTGAGAACCTCTCTCTTTTGAGGTTCAATTCATTGTGGGAATACGCTTATCGCCGTGACTCTCTTCTTGTCTTCTCAACCGCAAGATCGCCAATTCTTTACAAACATTTGAGAAAAGAGAAACCTTTGTTGACTCCTGATGTCATCATTACTTCAATTGGAACCGAGATAGCGTTTGGTAACTCCATGGTTCCTGATGATGCTTGGGTTGAATCCTTGAACAGCGATAAATGGAACCGTGAAATAGTCTTGGAAGAAACAAGAAAGTTCAATGAGTTAACTCTTCAGCCAAAAACTGAGCAGAGGCTACACAAGGTCAGCTTTTACATTGATGAAGGTCAAGGTGAAGCAGTGACCAAGGAACTATCACAATTGCTGGAGAATCGTGGCGTTAAGTGTTTACTTATCTTTCTTTGTGTTAGGATCTTTGTTACTTGTACCAAATGTGTTTAATTGATGATTGGCATTGTCTTTATATTTCAGTTGGATGTCAAGATCATTTACAGTTGGGGAAAGAATTTGGATGTTATACCGCGAGGTGCAGGAAAAGGAGAAGCCCTCGAGTATCTTCTCAAGAAGCTGAACGCTGAAGGAATATTCCCGGTCAATACACTTGCTTGCGGTGACTCTGAACATGATGCTGAACTATTTAACATTCCTGATGTTCACGGTGTTATGGTAAATATTGTTCATTTCGTCGCATTTCATCACAATCTCTCCATTTTTACCAAACACCTCACTGGTTTTGTCTATGTGCTTTGTGAAGGTGAGCAATTCCCAAGAAGAGCTATTGAAGTGGCATTCTGAAAATGGTTTAAACAACTCAAAAGTTATACATTCAACCGAAAGGTGTGCGGATGGGATTATTCAAGCCATTGGTCATTTTAAGCTTGGCCCAAATCTTTCTCCAAGAGACATTACTGAATTCTTGAATCGAAAGACGGACAATGTGAATCCTGGTCACGAGATTGTGAGATTTTACTTGTTCTACGAGAGATTAAGACGCGGTGAGATCAAGAACTATGAGACATACATAGCCAGCTTCAAAGAGTCATGTGTGAGTTAATTACAAGATGCATATGGAATCCAACTTGTGTATCGACTGGACTAATTCCTTTTCCGTCTGTTTTTTTTTTTTTTTTTGTATTGGAACATTTTCAGCACCAAGCTGCTGTCTTTTTCCATCCATCAGGTGCAGAGAAACCTCTGAGAGACACCATTGATGAGCTGAAGAAGTATCATGGAGACAAAAAAGGGAAAAAGTTTTGGGTTTGGGTAGATCAGGTTCTGGTAATAGACAAAACTCCGGGGAGATGGATAGTGAAGTTTGATAAGTGGGAACAATGCGGTAAACCAAAAAAAAAAGGCATTTTTAGCAATCTGATCTTTGATGAAACAAGTCCTATGATTTCTCTATAAACATTGATTGTTTGTTACTTATTGGCAGAGGATGAGCGTAAATGCTGCACAACGACTGTCGAATTCACTCCAAAGGTATCATCAGAATTCTATAAAGATGAGCTTTACTTGGTAGTATGATCTTGAATTGAATGAAATGGGAAAATGAATTGCAAAATCTGCAGGTAGGAGGAGATTTAGTGTGGGAGAAGGTGAAACAGATATGGTTGGAGGAATCAGATGATTACAGTTGTTGGATTATCTGAAAAAACTTGGAGACTTTTCTTCTCATTCTCATTTGTGAATTGGTAAGAAGAACAGTCTGCAGGATTTGTCTTACCTTTACTCATATAGGGGATTCATAAGTTTTGGTTTTACATTTATAAATTTTTAAAGAAGAAACAAATGTTAAAAAAAAAAAATTGAGGGCCCAACCGGGTTCGAACCGGTGCCCTCTTGATCTGCAGTCAAATGCTCTACCACTGAGCGATGGACCCATTCTTGCGTGTTATGGCTTTTCAAAGCAACTTAAAACAAATTTATATACTACAAAATTTGTTTCCTTATAACTTGGAAGGTCAACAAATTCCGAAGGGAGAAAAAAATGAATGAATCAAAATATTAATGTGACCTCTTATGACAAAGTAAATATCTCTCTAAACAAGATTCTCCTACCACACATATTATTATTATTTTTATTACGAGACCAAATCCCTAGTTTCTCTTCTTCTTCAATCTTCGAACCTAATCAATATATGAGAAGGAAGAAACTTTCGTTTCGATGAAATCCACACCTGAATGGTGAAGCTGAGCCGGAGAAGGACGAACAGCCTGCATCTTCTTCTGTACCCGATAATATAATGATTGTGAAGTGTTTGAAGATGGTGATGATGAGTTCGAGGAAGATAATGGCAATGATGCGGATGAGGAGGACGAAGAGCCTGAAGTTCTACCTACTGTAGAAGAAGTGAATACGGTCATTGAAGATCGATTTGGAGAAGCTCTGCGAAATGATGCAGAGGAGGCTGATAAGGATAGTGATGGAGACGATATCTGGGACGATGACAAGATTCCATCTCCGTTGTCATCAGATGATGAAGGGGAGACAGAGGAGAATGTGCGTAGGCTAGACAATGAAGATAACGATGTTCTTCTAGCACTAGGTAAAACATTCAATGACTCTGTTGAATTCAAGTCTGCGGTTCTTAATTATTCTTTGAAGAGTGGATACAATATCAAATACTACTTATCTAATGAGGACAAGATTGGTGCGATTTGCTCTGACAAAGTGGATAACTGTCCTTGGACGATTTACTGCTCCTATGAGAAGAAGAAGCACAAACTGATGGTTAAAAAGTTTGTGAATGAGCATGTTTGTGTGAAATCAGGATACACCAAGTTGTTGAAGAGGTCAACAATTGCGAAACTGTTTGAAGAGAGGTTGAGAGTTAATCCGAGGTTTCTTCCTCGAGAGATGGTTGATGAGATCAAGAGGACCTACAATCTGACTGTGACTGAGGATCAATGTCGGAAAGCAAAGTCAAAGTTGTTCAAAGAAAGACAAGCTAGTCATGAAGCTCATTTCTCTCGGATTTGGGATTATGAAGCAGAGATCAAGAGATCTAATCCTGGAACTACTTTGGAGATTGAGACTGTTCCAGGGCCAACTCCGAGAAGCAAACAGAGGTTTGATCGTATCTTTGTTTGTTTTAAAGCACAGAGAGATGCTTGATTGAATACTTGTAGACCTATCATAGGATTGGATGGTGCTTTTCTAAAGTGGGATATAAAAGGCCATCTATTAGCTGCAGTTGGAAGAGATGGAGATAATAGGATAGTTCCTATTGCATGGGCAGTGGTTGAGATCGAGAATGATGATAATTGGGATTGGTTTGTCAGACATATTAGGCATGAACTAAGGCTTGGTGATGGCAGGAAGGTTGCAATAATATCAGACAAACAATCGGTTAGTATAAAAAAGCTTCATCTTTCTTTTGTTGTTATCTTTTGTAATCAATAATACTTATTCATGTTGCTTCTTTTCAGGGTTTGGTGAAAGCTATTCATAATGTTCTTCCTCATGGTGAACATCGTCTATGTGCTAGACATATCTTAGGAAATTGGAAGAGAGACAACTCCGACAGAGAACTAGAGCGTCAGTTTTGGAGAATAGCAAGGTCGTACACTCTAGGACAGTTCCAAGAGAATATGGACTTATTGAAGAAGTACAATAAAGGTGCGTATGATTCTCTGCAACAAACAAATCCTCAATCATGGTCTAGAGCATTCTTTAGGGTTGGGTCCTTCTGCAATGATATATTGAACAATCTGAATGAGTCTTTCAATAGAACCATTCGTGAAGCAAGGAGAAAACCACTTTTAGAACTGTTAGAGATTATTAGGAGACAAACTATGGAGCGTACTGTGAAGAGGTCCATTTATGCCAATCGGTTAAAGACAAGGTTCACAAAGAGTGCACACGCTGAAATGGAAGATGCTAAAAATAAGTCTAAGGATTGTATTAGGTATATGGCATCAGGAGATCGACATGAGGTAGAACTTTATGGGTGTGCATTTAGAGTTGACATGAACCTCAAAACCTGTGGATGTGGGAAATGGCAGTTGGTTGGCATACCTTGTCCTCATGCTGCTTCTGTTATCATAGCGAAAAAGCAACATCTTTCTGATTTTGTCTCTGAGTATTACACAACTCAAATGTGGAGGAAGACCTATGAAGAGAGTATTGAGCCTGTGGAAACTATGTGGCCTAGAATGAATAGGTTAGGTGTCTTGCCACCTGGAATTAGGAAGGGCAATCGAGGCAGACCACCTAGCCATGCTAGGAAGAAGGGACGATTTGAAACTGCATCATCTTCAAGTCAGACCAAGTTAACACGTGAGGGGCGTGTCATGAAATGTTCAAACTGTCAACAAGAAGGGCACAATAAGCTTGGTTGTAAAAATGCACATGTCCCTACTCAACCGAAGATGCCAAGGGAAGGGGAAGACCAAGAAAAAATGCTCAGGTTTGTTTGCGTTTTTTGATGCAAAGTTTCAGCCTTTTCTGTTAAATTTTATCAAAATCGGATTAAAAAAATCTTGAATTGTGTTAAGGATTTGGTACATTCTTGTGGCATCATTCTTGAATCGGGTTGGTACATTCTTGAATTGTGTGAATTGGTACATTCTTGTGACATCAAGTTTGCTTGACCATTTTATTGTTAATTGTCTTTTGTTTGATCACAATTGTGTTTGTGTCTACAGGAAGGGGCTCTACAGTTTTCACAAGGATCACTAATGACACCATCACAAGGATCACACATTGGACCATCACAAGGATCACATGGACCACACGGACCTATATGAGCTGGCCTTGTTTCTTACAATTCGAGATACAATTCCAATTCCAAAATGCAAAATCAAAATATAAGAAATGCAAGGACAATGACAATGATGAGGCAAAGACATCCACCAACTGATTTCGTGATCAGTTTCCACTTCATCAATTCGACCTTGCTCCACATTACATCTTCTTTCAACTCGTAGATCACTTCTCTTAAATTTTCAATTTCTGATTTCACATTGTAAAGTTCAGTTTCAATGTGCTCGACTTTTGGTAATGCATCTTCAAGCTCTTCACGCATCGATTCTTCAACCCATTTAAACAGGTGATCCCGGTAAAACAAGGACAACCACAAATCTGATAGTGAATCGTCATACTTACATGGTAAATCAAGGAAAATAAGTTGAGAATACTAACATCTAACATTGTTACACAACGATGGAAAGGACGACGTGGATTCTCTTGTGTCTTCGACGTATACAGCTGAACATCACTACCGCACATACACTTTGATGGAAACCCACGTTTCACTTTTGATTTCACAACCATTTTCCCGGCGTCGAATTCATTGAGTAGAGGACGAGAGATAAGGAAGAAGAAGAAGAAGATTAGCGAAGGAGCTTGAAGAAGAATAGGTTGGAAGATTGAAGAAGAAGATTAAAGAAGAGGAAGAAGAAGGCAGAGAGATGAGGTCGAAGGAGATCGAAGATGAGAAACTAGGGATTTGGTCACGATTTGAGGATTTTTGTTCTTGTTAATCTGTTTCTAAAACGGTGGCGTTTAGTCACTCAACGGACATTAACGTCTCTTAAACGGTTAATAATGTTGACTAAAATCATAACTCAAATGGCTCAATTGACTTAAAATTCGTAATTTATATGAATCATTAGCAAGTTTGTAATTAAATTGACTCAATCGGTTGAGTTCATATTTAAAATGGTCATTCTCTCTTTTTATTACCAAAGAGTTTCGAATTTTTTCCCATAACTTCTTTGGATATCGTATTTTATTTATTTTATAATCTCTGATTTATATATTTTCCCCGGAAAATCAAACTAAAATGTGACAAAAAGAAAATATAGACTGAGCACGCCACCTGTCATCTAGAAATTGTTGAAACCACATCTCAAGAATGAACCAATCTATTATATCTTGATTTATATAGATAGTGTCCTCATCATCCCTATTTATTTTTATGTTATCCTATGATTGGATATAGAAAGCAAACTTCTTATCCTTCACCCAGTGGCACAAATGTGAGAAGAAGAAAAAGGATATCATTCTATTTAAAACTTGGCAGTATTTCAATTTTTAGACAGGTTTCTGATTTTAAATTTGTGGTGTTTGTAAACAAATGTTGTTGACTAATGGGACCAAAAACAGCAAGTTGATGGTGGAAATAAAACAAAAAATAATCAATACTAATACAGATCGAAATCTAGTTTTGAGAATTCCCGCCTTATCCCAATTTTAAAGGAAAGAATAGCACAAACAAAAATTTAGAAAATGACCTTGTTTCTGTGTTATTTAGTATATATAGTTTGGAAACTGGTTTGGAGAAAATTCTACCTTTGAAAAATGTCTTACCTTTTATTCATGGGGTTAATTTGCTCACTAGCAAAAAAAAATTAATAATTAGCAAACTAGCAAAAATTAGCATATGTGGTATACTTATGTCCATTAGATTTAGGTTTAATGGTTAGATTTATAATTATAGATTTTTTTTTTGGTTATTCAACCTAATTTTTCTTTATCCATGACGATATTTTATCTTTTAGCAAAGAGATTAACAAATTTTTGTATTAGATGAAAAATTTAGAGAAATTTCAAAAAATGCAACTTTTCAAGTGTCATTTTACAAAAATGCCACATTTTTTAAATCTTTACAAAAATGCCATTTTTTCAAAATTATTTTTTATATTATTTATGTTTGGGTTAATTATGTTCTATTAGGGTTTAGTTTTGAGTGTTTACGGGGTTTTAGGTGTCAAACATTTTTTAGGGTTTAGAATTTTAAGATATAGGCTTTATAAATCTATAATTAGTGTCATTTTTGTAAATGGACACCCCTAAGTGGTATTTTTGCAAATATGCACACAAAAAATGGTATTTTTTTAATTGCCCCAAAAATTTAAGTTTAACCTACTAGTTTTATCATAGTTTTGTGTCACTATCTTAATTTAAATTCTTATAATACATTTTATTGATATACAAAATTATAAATTTTTAATACGATCCAAAACTAGTAAAATTGATTCCATCAATAGACTCATATTTTGTTGTGACATTATCTAGAAAAGAAACCAAAAAAAAGTCACAGAAGTTCAAATTGTTCTTCCATTTAGATAAAAACAAGGGTGATTTGCAACAATAACAAAAAAAAAATTATATTTGCAATATAATGAAAATAGCATGATGAAGAGAAATGAGAACCATTGGATTAGGACAATTTGGTTAATTAATGAAATATAATTTTTTTTAGAGAAATTGCAAAAATACGATTTTTTATGTGCACATTTGCAAAAATACCACTTAGGGGTGTTCATTTACAAAAAATACCACTAATTATAGATTTTTAAACCTATATCTTAAAGTTCTAAACACTAAAAAATGTTTTGACCCCTAAACCCTCATAACTAAACCCTAATAAAACATAATTAACCCAAACATAAATAATATAAAGAAAAATAATTTTGTAAAAGTGGTATTTTCGTAAAGATTTCAAAAATGTATTATTTTTGTAAAGTGGTACTTGAAAAATAATAATTTTTTGAAATTTCTCATGTTTTTTTAAAGTTATTTTAGCCAATTTCACAAAAAAACAAAGAAGAGGTGGTTGAGCCATTTTTCAATTACAAAAGAAAAACTATAAATAAATAAAAAGATACAAAAATACGAACAATTTATTAAATTGGATATTTTATTTACGATGCATCGGTTGAATTTTGTTTGTTTGTTGACCAAATATAAGAAAAAAAAAAGAAGAAGAGAAAAAAAGACTTAAATCTTTATTTAAAAAGAAGACTAATATAAAAGAAAAGACCATCTCCTTCTTTATCATCCTCTCTGTATTTCTGGTTATTCGCAATGCTTCTTTCATTTCTCTCTTCCTCTCTCTTTCTCCGTTTCTCTTCTCCGATCATGTCTCCTGATCCTTTCTCCTTCCTTTCTTCTCCCAATTAAAATTCCGATTCAGATCCATTCATCGAATCGACGAGCGAAACACTCAGATCGATCGCCGATTCATATATAAACCCTAGAAGATAGAGAGCGAGGGAGAGAGATGGAGAGTTCTTTAGGTTTCATGGCGGTTTTCGCCGTCTCTGGAAGCGTCGTCTTCCTCGCGAGTCAATTTCATAAACGTCTCCTCTCCGATTACATGGACAAGTTCGAATTCGAAATCCGTACGAATCCAAAAATCCTCTTTCCCATTCCTCGATTTTTTTTTTTTCAAATTTGATTTATGGAAATTGAGAAATCGTGTTTCTCTTTTTTTTTTGTTTGTTAAAGCATGTGTTTCTCTTTCTGTAACAGGATCGCGGGAAAACGTGGTGATGAAGAAGAAGGTGAGATTCGCGGCGGATGTGGTGGAACCGTCGGGGAATAATAAAGAGTATCGCCGGAGACACTCCTTTAAAGCCAAATCTGATAAGCAATCGAAGATGGTCGCAACTATTTGAAGTTTTTTTCTGTTCAAAAAGAAAAAGGAAGAGAGTCGTGTAATTATTCAATTGGTTTGTGATTTGATTTCGTAATTAATTGGAAATTTTTTTTTTTGTTTCTGAATCTGGGCAAAACCTTCAAGGTCCTCTCAGAGTCAATCTTTTCTGTTTTTTTTGGAGGGGTTTTTTTTTTTCCTGTAAATATTTTGATTGTGTAAATACAAAAATGTGATTGTTAACTAATTGTTTTTTTTTTTGTAATTTATCATGTGTTTGTGATTACCTCTTTAAGCCTTAAGGGGGGTTTATGTTGCGCTGCCTATTACTTACAACTTGGTTATGATTGGTAATGCAAGAGTGACGAAATAACGAATTATTAGGGATGAATTAAATTAAATTTACAATTGAGTTAAAGGTGGTGACTTTATCTTTATATATATATAAAAGATGAATATTTGTGACTTTTGTTTTTTATGTAATCATAATCTCTTTATCTCATTACTAACGTAAACAAAAAATTAGATAGTTTGTGTTTTGCAGCAATGCAATATATCACAATGTCAAGTGATGATGGTTAATCAAAAACAATAGATCTAGTTACATTGAAGCAAAAATAAGTTAACTACAAAAACACGGTTAAATAATTTAAGTTATCTTTGCATACAAACGTATGAAAGCAATATTTCACAAGGTCAAACTTAAATCAATAATTTTTCTTTTAAGTAAAGTGACAGCAGAACCTTTATTAAACATTCAAGATTTGTCAAAGATTTGAAACAATTGTTAATAATATATTCTATAATACCAGTTTGTTAAAAACGTGGTATTTCAAATAATGAAAAGGGTATCGTAATTAGCCCGAAGAGTCACAAAGCCAAATTAAAATGTGGCTTACGAGAAGATGGAATTGGTCATATGATTAAATATATATTAATCTTCTGACAAATAAATACAACGTGACGACATGCATACTTTATTAACTTATATACTATCTTATAACAATAGTAAAATGCATCAGCGTAAAGAAGAGTAAGTGAAGATGACGACATAAAAAAGGGTAAAAGGGACTGATCAAATAGAAGTTTCTTATTCGCTGAGAGAGAAGATTATCAATTTATCACTATCTTAAGCTTAGTTATTAGTCTTATAATTTAGATGTCATAATCATGTTTTTGGTTTTGGCAATGAAGTCATAATCATATATGTTGTTTTCATCATATCTATGGGCCGGTAATGGGAATTTCACTTACGGCCCAATTTGTTGGGAGGCTTTTGCCTCTTGTTAAGCATATTTTCTTCCTATAATTACACTAGAAATACAATTCATTGTCCTTATCTTATTCGTTTAATCTTTTATGGGTTGTGTTATTATCCTTTAGTAGATTGAAAGTTTTTGTTTTTGTTTTTGTGGGATTATAGTATCCTTCGTTAGGTTAATCCTTTACTAACACTTCTAAATTAGTGACAGAAAAACAGAATATTCTCCGTATTATACAGTTACATTAATCTTTTTCTCTATAAACCTGGTACCAGATCACCACAAAAGTTCTCTATAAACTTTCCTTTAACAAATACTTCTACAGCAGCTTGCCGGTATATCTTTCGAGCAACCCTTTGAATTAAGCACATAAAGAATTCAAATACCTAATTGTGTGTATACGTTTAAAATAGCAAACAACCAATAACTCAATATGAAAATAGTTATAGAAACCTGAGTTTTGAGTTCAAGACTCAAGATTGGAAAGGAACATATGTTATCTTAGGTAAGGGAAGCATCTATGATGCCTTTGTGGAGATATCTACATCTAAAAGGCATTATAGAAAACTTAACAATAAGTTTAGTATATTCAGTGAACGAAATCAGAGTTAACACAACTTAAAAACTAAATATGATTTATAAAGCTATTAAATCCGAAGTAAATCATAGCTCTCTAGAGGTTTGAAAGATTATGCAAACCATGTTTGGGGTACTTTGATAAACTCTAAACAAATGGTTGCAACATAGAACAATGGAAAGATAACGTTAAAACTGGGACCAATACGACATTGCAGTACGATTAGCATTTCTTCATTGATTGTTTTGAGACCAATACCAAAAAGTCGGGCTAATAAATAAAAGCAGAGTCAGAGTTGTCGACTATAATTCTATCTCAAGATTCAAAGTAACCACAACCACATCAAATCTGCTAACAAAATATTAAAATAAAAAAAAATAACACTAGTCTTTTGCCCTAACTAGTGTTCTGCCGTAGCTGCAGTTGCCAAACACTAGCTGTAGTTGCCAGATAACAACAAGATATTCGCCGGAGAAGAGTTGCGTCTAGTCCAACTATGCATCATTCCAATGATTTTCTCATAGGCCGCTTGTTGATCTGTGGTGTTCAAGGAAGGAACGTTACCTTATTATCTCTAAGTTCTCTCACAATGTTAGCATTCACGCGGTTTTGGTTAGCGGCGATTCCTGACGGTGCATCTATCCCCTGGCCTTAATCTTTCTTTGTCTCGAATCCCATACTCCTATGATAATGGTAGAGTAAGGGGTGCCTCGTAACACTCCTTCTGATTCGAGAACAAAGAGCCCCTCTATTATATAGAAAGCCGGCAACTACAACGATGGTAATGAATCATGTGTACCCTTGTTCTCTCAGTGTGGTTATGATGGTTGGAGCTGTTGTCGTTGAGTCAAAGCCGGACGGAATGCTACAATTTTCGGTATCGATCAACACATAAGTCCTACCACGCGCATATTGCTGATAGGGCCTGGACTTGTTATGCACGAATATGTTTTTCTTGATTCTTACCATAGCTACCTAAACAAAGAGACAGAAACGAAAGGTTAAATCAAACAACGAAATATTCAAGCAAATCGAAAAGGTAAAAGAGAGATATTAGACGTAATCGAAAATATCTTCGTCCTCTGTAAGCGTTGCTTTTTCTTTGAAGGTTTTGATTTGGTAAAGGTGAAGGCGTAGTAAAGTTGGGTTGATTAATAAATGACATTTTAGGTTTTTTCCAAAATTATCACAAAAATACTAACTTTTCGAAAATACACAAACTTTAGGTTTATGAAACAATTTACGATGAGGTCTCAAATAATTTAGTAATGATTGATTGTTTTTCTTGCATCAGTGACATATTTTTTGTAACAAGTTGATAAGAGTCGTTTTTGATAAATTTTCATTTCAACTATTGGATGTCTCTAGTGAGATGCGGTTAAAGCGGTTAATGGAATGGTCCGAGGGGTGATTGATGGCTTTAAACCACTTTGTTTTGAAACCACAGTAGAGTTTCATGGAAGAGAGAAAACGATTGTTATACTGAGGTATGAGCGGTTATTTGGCTATTGTAGGTGGTGCTACAATCTGTGCCATGAAGCGTTCGGAGTGCCCGAACTATGGAGGCAATTGCGACTCACGGCTTACATGCTAGAATAGAGTAATTGTTCTGTTGTTCTTTCATTCATGTGATCTTTAATTGGATGAAAAAATTGGATCTATATTTCAATAAACTGAGTTTCTAGATACTCCATCTGTCTTGATATATTTTTGTTGTGTCCATCATCACAAGATGGAAAGTCTATGGGACAGGTTGGTGGAGTGGAATTCAAGAAGCGTTTTGCTGTTTTGGCGGAGGTGTTAAAAAACACAACCAGTTCTGATTTCAGCCATCTCTCGGAACATGAGCAGACAATGCCATCGGCCTTCTTGGGAGTGAATGAGAAACAAGTTGTTTCAGATAAGAAAGTTTAGATGGTCAAAGATGAGAAACCGGGAACAAACCGTCAACGTTCTGTCACCAGAAAGAAGGTTCGTAAGGCTTTGAGTTTTCAACCAAATTCACAAATGGACAAAACATAGGACACCCGACATACCCAGGGTTGAAATGTTATAGATAGTTCCTGGAAAGAGACAGATAATTTTTCAGGACTTGGTTGGTATGTTTTCCAAGACGAAGATAAAGACATCATGATGGGAGCTAAAAAGTATGCGACGAAGCCCTTTCCCTTTTACACGCGGAGGTTGAAGCCCTAGGATGGCCATGCAGTGTTTGCTTGACATGCAGGAGAAGAAGGCAGCTTTCGCATAATCATGTTTAGATTGAAAGATTTTGTTTTTGTTTTTGTGGTATTATATTAGTATCCTTCGTTAGGCTAATCCTTTAATAATAGTTATATATAAACTAGTGACAGGAAAACAAAGGACTCTCCATATTAGACAGTTACATAAATCTTTTTCTCTATCTCTTACCAAATTTATCCATTCTTGTAGCATTTTGAAATTATCGCTTAACTTAAAAATTATCTTCCATTTGATAGCTTTGCAAACATATCTAAATGTGACCTTTTCTAATATTTGAGTGGCCTAAGGCGAACATAACTAAATGTGACCTTTTCTTAATTTTGTTTCTACTCTATTGAGTTTGGTATTTTAGTGTTTTATGTTTGCATAGTATTCCAGTTTAATAGAAATGTGTGTGTGCGTGTATAAAACTAATTTTTCCTATCCTATTGATGGTATAGAACTGGTCGCAAATCTGTGTATATTTGTTATGGAAATGTAGCAAATTTATCAGATTTATTTATAATTTCGTAATGTCGCACCGCAAACATCTATTGTCCAGGAGGTGGTGGGCTAGTGGTAGGAAGGACATGGGGAAGGGTGAAACTCCCAAGTCCCAGGTTCGATTCCCTACTTTGTTGTTAATAGCATCTTGTTGGGAAGTCTGTCAGTTGGGCCTTGACCCAATTGGTTTATCTGGTAGTCAGAAATGCAGACGGCCTGACTATCCCCAGATATTAGTCGGAAGACACTCCAAACTCGGATCAAGCAGGATGGTGGTCTTTCAGGGAGAAATTCACTCTGTAACACTCCGGTGCGTTTCTAACATAACTGACCGGATCAGCCGATAGAGTTTATAAAAAAAAAAAAAAAACCATCTATTGTTTTGAGCATGTACCTATAGTATATATATATATATATATTGCGTTTTGTTTTTTGGTTGGCCTCGTCTGACAATCGTACAAAATTGTTCATTTGATCCGTTATTGCCAATGCATGCATGAGTCGATGACACATGCATGCATCGTCATATTCTTGTCCATCAACCTTTTTTGTTTTCCAAATCTCAATACAACGAAATCCTCGATGTGCATTCCCCACCTTGGTTAAATCACACGTTCAAATAAAATTATGGTTTTTTTTTTTTTTAATTTTGATAACGTGACAACGGCGATTTTGGACAAAAAGCCAAACTGATTTCTGAAATTTATATAAAAACATCTCCAATGTATCATTCTATTTTTTACTCCAAAATAGAATTAAATTTTACTCCAATATATTATTCCATTTCTTACTCCAAAAGTAATATTTTAAATATATTTCTCATTTTCTAGTTATTATTAATTACTAATAACTAGATGATTTCTCATATCGTGTGCGGGTTCAAATATATTTATACGAATAAAATTATAATTTGCTATTATCAATTTGTGATATTGATGTGGAGATATGTGTTATATAATGATTGTGTGTAGATGTAAATGTATTTTGTAAAAATAAAAATTATGATTCATTATTGTAAATTTGTGATTAGCAATTAGCTTTTTAATTAGGTTCATGTTCCACATTATAACATACCAAGAGGAAGATTTGATGGTAAGAGATCGAAGTTAAACACAAGAAATGTTCTTCCACATACCATTTTTCAGTGTTTCTCAAACTCATTCAAATTTTTGACCAACAAACGTAAAGAAAAAGAAAATTGTTTACACATATA
Source organism: Arabis hirsuta (assembly GCA_964056655.1). NCBI lineage: Eukaryota > Viridiplantae > Streptophyta > Magnoliopsida > Brassicales > Brassicaceae > Arabis > Arabis hirsuta. The sequence continues at coordinate 7,465,096 of OZ053310.1, read as the reverse complement.
ACGATGACTATATTCGACAAAAAAAAAAGTTATGATTCCATATGCTTTTCATAGTATTATTATTTTATTTACGAAAATAGTAAACAATATTGACATTGATAACTTAAAGAGAAGAACATGTTTAATTACCTTATTCTTGCCTCTATCGACCATTGAGTTGTAAAGAAAATCAATGAATACAAATGAACATCAACAACAAAAATCAAGAAGACAAAAATATATTACTTTTTTTTTTTTATGAAAAAAATGATAAATATATTAAGAATACTTGAAACCGTCGAACATTTTTTCTATTATGTTACCTGAATTTTGTGCATTAGAGATTTTCTTCTCTTATTCAATTTGTTTGGTATGGGTCCTCTCATTGCCACACTTACTCCATATACCCTAAAAAGATAAGAAAATATGATAACAGGATATCAGTTTCACACCAAATCCAAACAAAAAACTAATAAAAATAAAAAACACAATAACATTCGTTTTGACTTATAGAAAACAAATCTAATATGAACTAAACTAATGTCTAGATAAAAATAACAACGTCGCATAAAGAAAAAAAAAGAGAATGATGAATGAAATAAATGACCTTAACACTTCTTATATAGATTAGATTAGCCAGGGCTTTCTAAATATATTTATAACAAATTAAAAAATTTCAGATTGAATACTAAGCAATTTAGAACATAAAATCTAATCAGAATCAAGGCGAAAATCACGTTAATATAGTGTTACAATTACATTATATTCAAATTCAATAAAGAAAATATTATTAACGTTTGAATCTAAAACAAAACATCTTAAAATTCAAAAGACAATCTCAACATATTTCTCTACCAAGATTTTCTCAATTTAAAATATTTGAATTTTATCATTGATTAGTATTTAGATTTAATGTTGATGAAAATATTATAAAAATATGCAAATATAAAATCATATTTCTATTTGAACTGTTACGTTCAAATAAAATCCTATAAAGTAATGTGAATTTCATTGGTTTCTTGAATGGTTATGTATAGAAAAATGTAATGGCATTTTAAAAATAAAATAGAAGTTAAGTTTAGCTCAAATAGGTGGATTGTTAGTTTTAGAACAAAAAAATTGTGTTTAGTTTGTTAAATCGTAGGAATAGGTTGATTTAGTAAGAGGAATATTATACAATTCAATTCTTCTCTTTTTTTTTTTTTAATAGAATTTGAGTTTAAAATTTGAATGGATTTAATCTATACATATATTAATCACAAATTAAAATAAAAACTATCATTGTAATTAGTTTAATCGTGAGATTTAATTTCCTTTTCCATTTTGTTTTGTTAATTTCTTGCGAATATGAATTTAAATTTTTGAAATTTATTATTTTAATTTAATTTATGATAAAAATTGTGTTAAAAGAGTAATTAGAGATTAAGCCATGTCATCTTTTTCTATAGACATGTCATAATTTTTTCATGACAAGTCATAGTTTTGAGCCAATAAAATTAAAACAAATAATCAATCTAACTAATTGTACTTCTCTTTTAATAGGAAAGGGATGTACTTTATTTATAAAATCTACAAATTGACCCCATTATATTTTTGGTTTATAAATTTAAATAGTAACATTATATTTTGTTATATTAATCTACACATACAAACATACTAACTTTAAAATATGCACTTTTTAAAGATTAAATTTGTAATAACATATATTAATTTAGACTTTCATACAAAATTTTAACAAGAAAACTTTACTTGCACTTTACAATTTGACACATTACAATATAATATAATAATTTTGTTAGAAAATTTTGTGATTTGATAAACTCGTAAATCTTTTATTAAAAAGAATATCAACCAAACATAAAATTATACCAAAATAATTATTTCTCTCCTAGAATGAAATCATTTAAAACTTGAAGGACCATTTTATAAAAAAAAATGTTCAACTCCAAAATGAAGTGGAAAATAAGATTACTCCATATTTGGAGGAAAAAATGGAGTTACTCCATTTTGGAATTGAAAATGGAGTGGGATTTGAGGAGATTTTACTCCAAAATAAAGTTTAGTGTAGGATATGGAGTGGAGTTGGAGATGCCCTAAAACCGGATATTTTTCATTTAAAACGATTACAATAGTCATATGAAGGTTCGGTAATAAAAATATAAGGTTGATGAGATTCGACTATGGCTCAACTCACATAACAAATATTTCACCAATTTTATTCAACCACTGAACAAACACACCATTTGGGTAACTGTAATAGTTAGATCTCATTTTTGAAATATATAATAGTTAGATCTACATACGTGACGATGACGCAATTTGTTTTCTTTCTAATAGTAGATTTCTCTTCCTTAACAAAAATGAAAGAATTTCTTCTAGAGTTGTGCTACAGAATAATAGTTGTAATATTTTAACAAACTGACTTAGATAGGTCTGATTATTAGTTTTTTCGTCAACATATTTGTCTAATTCATGTGGGGGTAGTGTACCATATATAATTTGAATTTATGTCATCAGTAGGCTAAACAGAGAGAAAATACTAGTACTCCAGTGAATAACATTGGTTTTTATGCATTTTTTTTTTCTGATTGTCTTGCGTTTTATTACATGCATGTGCCCAGATCATAGACCAAGTAGCTGTCTGAAATATAAATGTCTGTTGTTCCATTAAATGCCATGATCCATAAATTATCACGCATCGATTTCATACACGTATATTTTCAATTTTCAAATTATTTTTATTCGTATGAACCAATCATAGGGTAGTTTTAAAAACAAAACTATAATAAAAAGGATTTATAGAGAACGTGCAATTCAATAATACTAATATTGAATCGTAAGATCTTCCAAATCAAAAATGGCCATTTAAGTTAGTCGCATCAGAGAAGTTTCCGAAGCAGGTTCTTTTTTTAGTTATTGCCAATCAGTTTTCATTTTTCCTAATAAGAAAACCCTCGACAAGCGACTATTTTTTGTTTTCAGTCCTTTTTTTTAATCAAACTCTAAACAAGTGATTAAACAAACAATTCCTTTCATCATCTATTGCATTCTTTGTCAATAGTTCCCCCCACCCCGCGTAAATTACTTGTTCACATACCAAATTTTATATTTTTTTATAGCCTGATTCAGATTTTTTACCATATGAGTACTTTTTCAGGATGAGTATATCCGTCAATTAGCATACTCGTCGAATTTTCTAATCGAGCTCAAACGTAACATCATTTTGAGGGACCAAATAAAAATAAGTGTTTGCAAAGAAAATCAAACCAATTTTTGTTAGAGGTATGAATCTAAATTCATAAATTTGGATGATCTAAGAGCATCTTCTATGAAGGTTTTTTCATGAATTTTTTCATAGGTTTCTACTCATTAAAAACAAAAATAAATAATACAAAACACATGTTGACATATAAATGTGGTTCAGTTTTTTTTATACTTTAAAATTAAATGAATAATTAAATTATAATTTACTAACATGCATGATGCATCACATGGTCATGCTATACATTGGCAGGCATTTCGAGCAATAGCTAGAGTTGAACTAGTGATCCAAGAGCTTGTATATATATCGATTTGAATCCAAAACTTATTAGAAATTTAAATTTTTAATCACTACACCAACCATTAAACCAAAATTATTTTCAGACCCACATTAGAACAAGATCATTTTTCAGTAAATCAACTATTGCAATTTATTCAAAAGTGATAAATTCGAGGTACGTTTTCATGTCACGGGCTTCTTGCCAAGTTTTAATGAAACTATTATTTGAAAATTTGAAAAATGATTGGTCATGAGTAAATTCTTGATCAGTAGCTAGGGTTTGGGGACACGTTTATCTTCCTTTTTTTCTTTTGTTTTGGCTATTTTAATTTTGACTTTGATAGGAGCTTCAAAACAAAGGTATGTGTATCTTGCTTGAAGGCGACTAAGAATCTAACGGCAGTCGAAACGTCACCGTTTTTCTTGTTCTACGAATAAGAGAAGCAATGTGTACTCTAATTAACGGTTGGCCTAAACACTAATAGGATGATTATAGGTAGTAAATATGATTGAGGTAATATATGAATTTTATAATATTAATTGTATTATGATTGATGAATAGAGAGAAAAAAAAAGAGAAAGATAGAGAAAAAAAGGAGAAAGATAGAGAGAAATGTTATATTTACCCACTAAATATGGATAATATAAATTTTATATTTAAAAATCCAAAAATAATTTGATTAAATATAAAAATTTTATAATATTAAAAATTTCTTATATTTATTTTTATTTACCACTCATAATCATGCTTTAAGGTAGAAATATTTACACGAGAACCCAGCTCGGGAGCAGCTTTTGTTATTTTCACGTACGACACTTGAGTTGTAATAACAAATAACCCAAAATTATTTTTTATATCTTGCAGTAGTATATTATTATTTCATATCATAAATTATAAGAACTTCAGCAATCCATTGATCAACATTCCCTTAAACATGATTGCATACAATCCTAGGCTTTTTTTCTTCGGCAACGACAAATTTATAGTAGCTGAAAATTGATCTATAGTCTCGATCAATATGTAATTAAGACAAATTAAAATTATCTAGAACACGATGACTTTACTATTCATTATAACTAATCCAAACGAGTTAGTTGTATATATTATCAATTCCTCACCGTCGAACAAATTAATGTACACATACTAGTCTATGATTTTGGGGTCATTGATAGATTTGTGTTGTTTTGTTACCGTCGCTCTATGCTTAAACTAACGCATAAAGAGTTTATCGTTCTGTTTTGCGTATAGAATATAATAATACACTATAAAGATTCTAACTATTAACACTATAGATCGTTACATTTGAAAATGTATATGACGTAGGTCTAGGATTCAACAAACAGAAGCTTAGAAAGCATTGGAATCTTCTAATGCAATTTTGGATTAGGTAACAACAACCATTTCACATCCAAATCTTATCAAAATAATTGTAATCAAGTTTTTATCTTTTTTGTCTTGGTTGTTCTACTAGTCTAGTAGGCCTTACCATTTTGTAATTCATAAACATTTCATTCTTTAATGATATTTACATTTTACAAAAAAAAAAAAAAACAGAAGCTTAGATCAATGATTTAGAAAGATTTTAAGTCTCTTTTATAAAAACTTTTTAGAGGGTTTAATGGTGTTTCTAATTATAAGTGTCGCTTGATACACCAGTACAAAAAATAGGGTGAATTGTATCATTTATTTTATTAGTTTACATCATTTTTTTATTGACACAACTAAAATTACATCATTTCTATGAGTGATTCTGAAAATGGTGACTCTAATATTTTGTATCAATAAAAAAAGACTGATGTCAATATATGTCACTTATAAAAAATAAAGCTAATCTTTACATTAGTTTGTATAAATGATGGTAAATATTTGTGACACTTTAACAATTGATGTTACATATTTATAACAATTTTTCTAATTGATATTATGTTTGGGTCGATTGTGATTAATTGATACTAAAATTTTAGTTTTCATATGTGACTTTAAATAATTACAATATTATTAATTTTAAATGACAAATTTTTTAAATGCAAATACGCTATAAATAGCCCCAAATACTTTACTAATTAAACCAATATGGACACCAAAATTAACAATATATGTGTCGAAGGGCTTTAATTTGACTTAAATGCATTTATGCTAATTCTAAAATGATGAGTTTATTTTATAGAGGAATAATTTTTTTTTTCATGTGTTGGTTTTCGATGTGGAACTATCAAAATTTTTAAAGTAAAACTATAAATAATAATTATTTAATTGGATATTTGCTAAGCATCACTTTTTATTGATATAAAATTTGCATTGTTTTGTTTAACTGATGCTACAAATAATAAATATACACATCACTTAAATAAATGATATCAATTCTTATTTTGTATCGATTTTTTTAAGTGATACAAATTTAAGATAGTATCAATTTTATTTAATTGATACCAAATATACAAGCAATGACATCGACAATATCTCTTATATGAATTGATGCTAAATTACAAAATTTGTATCACTTGTACATAAACAATTCTAAATAGTATCATTTAGTTTTCTGATATATTGTAATTGATGTTATTTACATTTTTTCTTATTGTGGTGATACTAAAAAATTGAGTAAATAGTATTCAGGCGGCTAGCATTCAGAATCATTTTTAAATTTAAACAATAGAATACTTAACTCTCTTTTTTGGCATTATTTTCATAGATTTTTTTTCAATATATTTTCATGCAAATTCTATTGTGTTTTCACGTTCACACCGACACTTTGTTTGATATGCCCGTGATTCTCATTTTTCCCCTTTTTGTCTTTCTTTAATTTATGACACCTACTAATAATGTTAGCGTTTCAACTCATTTATAAAATCATCAAATGATTATAGTTTTCCAGACCAATTTATATACTTCGTCCGTACTATTATATAAAATGTTTAAGCATAATTTTTTTGTCTCATTTTATAAGATATTTTACATATTTCTATGCAAAATTTAATGTATATGACCATTTATATTTTCAGTAATTATTTTTATTAGTTGGTATATATTTAGTTAGATATTAGATGATATTTTTAATATGGGTGGCCAATTCGGTTAACCCAATCCAAACCAATCAAAACAACTCGGATTAGTATGGATTTAGATTCATATAAGAACCCATTTGGATCGAATAATAAATATTAATTTGGATATAAGTTATTTTGATTGGTTTTTAGATAACTAAAAAACCAAATAAAACCCAAATATTTTTTACATATATTATATTAGTATATAACTCAATATAAATGTAAAATTGTCTAAATCAAAATGAAAAGTTACGATTAATCTTTTAAGTATATGTAAAGTTACTTATACCTATAATAGTAATATACACTATTAACATTTTCAATATATGTAAATTTACCTAATTTTACTATAAACCCTAATGATAAGTTAACTAAACTTTTAGTATAAAAGAAATCATTGATAGAAATTTGAAAAATATTTTCAAACTTCTCCAAATAACCCAAATAAAATTAATTAAGTTTATTTTGTTAAAACTATTTGTGTTCCAAACAATTTAAACCCAATTCAAATCGTAAGAAATCCAATCCAAACTTTAATTGGATTGAATTTGGTACCATAATTTTAATCCAAATAACCCAAATCTAATCTAAAACCTAAGAGATCCAATCCAAATTTTAGTTAGATTGAATTTGGTTCAATAATTCTTAGTCTAAATAACCCAAATCCAATCCAAAACCTAAAAGATCCACTCGAAAATCCAGTTTGGCCACCCCTAATTTTTAATGATATGAAAGGGTTTTCTGCAAATAAACCCTCAAAATGATTAGGATTTGCGATTTTACCCTCCAAATCAATTAAATGCAGATCAACTCTCTAAATAAGAGTAAATCCGCAATATAATCCTTCTAAATTTTTCAAACCATAATATTTACATTTCAAATCGAAATCCTTAAAATGAAAAACCCAAATGGTCAAATATACTCTTAAAATTTATGAACTCTAACGCTTGTACGTGTAAAAATTCTTCAATTTTTTAGATTCAAAGGGTTATATTGCGGGTTGACTCTTGTTTTAAAGGTTGACCTGTATTTAATTGATTTAGAAGGTAAAATCGCAAATTTTAACCACTTGAAAGTTTTTTTTTACAGAAAATCCATATAAAAACAAAAAAAACTTTAATTAATATATTTTTTAAACTACGTGTTTTTAGTTGGGACAGGGATTATGTTTTAACTTTAAAATTTAAACCAACTAAAATTAGCAACTAATCAGCTCATGATCCATCACGATGACCATAAACAATTGATTAACATTTCCGTTTATGAAATTAAACATTCCACCGAAGAAATATATATATTTTGTATACTTTCTATTATCACAAGAAAAGACGGAAACGGATAGTTTTTGACTCAAAGACAACGTGAACGGTACAATATACTCCCTGACGGAGTACAGAGTAACCGACACACACGACCCGAGGCTCAAACACAAAGACAGAGCTGACTGAGTTGTTGTCAATTAATCCCTCAAAAGCTGAATCCTTGGCTTCAAGTCATACCTTTACCTTCTCTCTATATATATATGGACCCTACGACTCTCCTCGAAAATCCATATTAAATAAATACAATTAGTGAAAGCATTAAACCCAGCCACCCAAAACTCATTAATTAATCAAGAAAACGAAACACAACCAAAAAAAAAAAAATGGAAGAAGAAACATCACAATCACAATTACATCACCATCTCAAAAATTTCTCCTTATTCACAAAACCAAACCTTTCTTCAACTCGCCGACACTTTCCTTTCTTCGTTCTTCCTTCTTCCTCATCGCCATGGAAGGTTTCTCAAAGCTCTTCCTCTTCTTCTTCCTCCTCACGTTCTCCATTACCACCGCATTACCCGAGAAAACCGGGTCGGGTCAAATAAACTCAAACTCCGTCCTCGTAGCTCTCCTCGACTCACACTACACCGAACTAGCAGAGCTCGTAGAGAAAGCTCTTCTTCTCCAAACCTTAGAAGAAGCCGTTGGTAAACACAACATCACAATCTTTGCTCCTCGTAACGAAGCTTTAGAACGAAATCTTGATCCTGAATTTAAATCTTTCTTGCTCCAACCAAAAAATCTCAAATCTTTACAATCTCTCTTAATGTTTCACATTCTTCCCAAAAGATTCACTTCTCCTCAATTCTCCACCGTTGTCAACCACCGTACTCTCTCCAACGACCACCTTACCGGAAAACTCGAAATTACCCGACCCAATGATATAACCCGACCCGATGGAATCATTCACGGAATCGACCGTCTTTTGATCCCACGCTCTGTTCAAGAAGATTTTAACCGCCGTCGTAATCTCCGATCAATCTCCGCCGTATTACCGGAAGGAGCACCGGAAGTTGACCCGAGAACTCACCGTCTCAAGAAAAAACCCGCTCCGATCCCAGCCGGAGCTCCACCGGTTCTTCCCGTTTATGACGCAATGTCACCGGGACCGTCACTTGCTCCGGCTCCGGCACCTGGACCGGGCGGGCCACGTCACCATTTCAACGGAGAGGCTCAAGTCAAAGACTTTATCCACACTTTGCTCCATTACGGTGGCTACAACGAAATGGCAGACATTCTCGTCAATCTCACTTCTTTAGCGACCGAGATGGGTCGGCTTGTGTCGGAAGGCTATGTTTTGACTGTCTTGGCTCCAAATGATGAAGCTATGGCTAAGTTGACCACTGACCAGTTGAGCGAACCGGGAGCTCCTGAGCAAATCGTGTATTACCACATCATACCGGAATACCAAACCGAAGAGAGTATGTATAATTCGGTACGTCGATTTGGGAAAATCCGGTACGATTCACTTCGGTTTCCTCATAAGGTGGAGGCTCAAGAGGCAGATGGTTCGGTTAAGTTCGGCCACGGTGACGGTTCAGCTTATTTGTTCGATCCTGATATTTATACCGATGGACGGATTTCGGTTCAGGGGATTGACGGCGTTTTGTTCCCGGAGGAAGAAACTCCGGTCGAGAAGAAAACCGCCGGTCCGGTTGTTAAGAAAACCGCTAAACCAAGAAGAGGTAATCAATTTTTAACAAATCTCTAGCCTTTTAATTTTGGTCCCTAGCTATTTGATCTTGACATTTTAACCTCAAATTATATAATCTTAGTCAAATAAGTTGCTTAGGGAATTTTGTGTGTGGTTTTGCCATATATAATAGAAAAGATAATCGAATCATCATTATAGAAAGGTAATTCTGTTTGGTCATATAAAATTAGTCTTTCAATGAGAGAGTACTAAAGTAAACAATGTGAGAATGGAGACAAAGTCTTTCTAACAAACTTTGGTATGATAATATATTTTTCATAATTTGAGTTTATAACTATTTAATTATCCACCGACGAAGAATCCCATCTTTTAGAGTAAAAAATTGAAAACCACAAAGTGCTCCTTTTCTTTTTCAAAAGCCAAGCTGTGAATGATTATTTATATTTCTTCTAAATATATTTATTTAAACGTTAGTTAGAATTAATAATTTTGAAAAATTCGTCCTTGATATTATTGTTGTTAATTCAGTACATTGACACTAGAAAAACAAACTAATGTTTGGAAAATAATACTAATCTTTAATTAGTTTTATATCATCTTGCAGGTAAATTGATGGAGGTAGCATGTACAATGCTGGGGTCGCAATTCTACACATGTCAATGAGAATTCACTCGTGCCCAAATTGAGTCCGGACATGAGAATTTTATAATTCTGTAAACATTTGATAAAAAAAAAAAAATTGAACAGAAAAAAGTAATAATGTAAATGATTAATTTTTTGGCTCGTTGCAATATGAATGTTAAATCTAGGGGTGGGCAAAAAATCCGAAACCGAAAAACCGAACTGAATCCGATCCTAATTATCCGAACCGAATCCGACCCGAAGTTTTCTAATACCCGAATGGATATTATATCTCTAAACTCAAAAACCTGAAACCGAATCCGAACTGAACCAAGAACCGAACGGGTATTTGAAATATACGAAACATAAACAAACTTAAATATTTAGAGTTAAAGTCGGATATGTTCATGGAGTTTGTGTAATTTTTAAAGTTTTTCCTTTGTTTTTTTATCAATTCGGATAATATGGATATATTGCGATAAAAATAACCAATTTATGTTATTATTTGAACTATTACAATATTTTTTTTTGTTATTTTATTTTGGATATTTTTGGATAATTCGAATAACAAATAATTAAATTGAACTAATGAAAAAAAAAGTGAGGTAGTTATACATTTTTTGGATAATGTTTGAATATTTTCGACAATTTTTTAGTATTTTGGATAATCCAAACCGGGCCCGAACCCGAAAAAAACCCGAACTGAATCCGAACCGAAGTTTTATAATATCCGAATGGGTATCATATCTCTAAACCCGAAAATCCGAAATACCCGATCCAAACCCGAACGGATACTCGAATGTCCACCCCTAGTTAAATCGTAATTTATTATTTTTCTGAACCGACCTAATCAAACCACATTGGAGGTTGCTTCGTAACGCTCTTCGGAGCTTGATGTGTTTCAGAATTGGGACAAGAGTGCGGATATGTAACCTCACAACCAAGCAGAGCCTTGAGTTGCCATTAGTTAGTTCGAGCATTTTGGTAGATGATTCCAATATGTGGAATTACTTTTGATACGATCCTATTCGAGACGAATACAAAGTGTTTAGCCTAGTTTGGGAGATGACACAAGAGAGTAGAGTAGTGAGATCAGAGCATCATGTGTTGGTACTTGGTCCTGGAGCTTCTTAGAAGAGAACCACTCAAAGAGTCGCTCCTCCTCCTCCTCGTCCTTACTCACAAGGTATATCCATCGATGGTGTTTTGTATTATGGTGCATGGACTAGTGAGAATACATGTGTGGTTGTGAGTTTTGACTTGAGGTCCGAGGAGTTTCATTTGATTGAATTACCCTTTGAATCTGATATCATATGGAACACGCGTGCCACGAGTCTAATGAACTACGGAGGGAAAGTTGTTGTCTTTGACTCCTCTCGTCTCGCGAGTGAACAAGGTAGTGTGAACCTGTGGATTTTCGTGGATGCTAGAAAGAGTGAACGGTCGAACAAGAAAACTTTTGTGTTGCCTATGCATCACATTCGTATGCTCATCGAGGGTGAGGTGTTGATGCACGTTACCAGTCACAAGGGTGAGATTAGGTGCTTCGGTAAGTCTAAACCGTCAATGCATCTCATTTGCGATTTGGAGAGGAGTTAGTGATTGGAGGGTTACGGGTTTTAGCTCCCAACCTCCTGGTAATTTAAAAAAAAAAAAAAGTAAAATAGAGATTTAAACCTTCAAACTTTTGCCATTTCTCCTCCGAAGAAGAAATCCTTAAATATTTCACAAGTAGAAAGATAGTCTTCATCATTACATTTAGACATTAGAAACCTCTATTTGCCTTCTTGTTGGTCTAACTTAAGTGCCCAAAAGTAAAGCTCAGGAGGTTCAACTACAATTTACTGGTTATTGGCAACACTCTGGACCAAAAGGGCGCGGCTTTATCGGTGTTGTGCACAAATCTGAATTTTTTTCTGTCATATTTATGTATTCAAATAATAGAGCTTTCACGCAAAATCCAGATAACTTACTATGTTGTCCACTTAACTTACTATATTTAGGTCTCCAAATACATGATGTTCTCAATATCATCCCAAAAAGTTGACCGCGACCAATTGGTCTTCATAAAGCTACCAAAGAAACAACTTTCTCTAATTGCTCTTGATATCAACCCAACCTTGTTTGTCCTTATTTCAAACCTTTGTGTTATCTCATTCTTCTCCAAATCATAAAAGGAAAAATGTGCGGGTTGATTCGGCGTGTAATCTATGTAGATTAATACTGTGACTAGTGCCACCCACCATCACCTGGTCTCCAAAGGACGATATTCATCTGAGAAAGCGGCAAAGAAAAAGTCTTCTTGTCCGACCATTGACTCTTCTTGGCATCTTCAAGAACGCAAACATCTATGGTACCATTTCTCTTAGCACTAAAATAATCAAGAAAAGCTAACTTTCCTTTGTAATTCATGAGACTAGCGTAACATAAGTTGTTCAAGGTAACCTCGTAGGGGAATCTAATCACATTGAATTCTTCAGAACTCAAGTCAAAACTCATGAGAAGCAGACGGGTACTTCTATATGAATAAGTCCAAGCATCATAATACAGAACACTGTTAATGGTAATTCCTCGCGAGCAAGGTCGGTGATGAATGTGCCATTGAATCTTTCTCCATGAAGCTCCAGCTCCAAGTAGCAACACTTTATGTTCTGATATAATTATAGTTTGTTCTTTAGCGAGCTCTCAAACCACGCTAAGCACTTTGTATTCATCATGAACTAGATCGTGTCCAAAATAGTACCTCTCAACTATTTTCCCTATCGGTTCAAATCTCCTTACCCGGGGCAATTCCACAACTTGCCTCGTCTAGAAGTTACAAATTCACACTCTTTTCTCAATTCTGAAACAGGCCAAGCCACGAGCTTCGCCCATGAAGCAGCCTCTCATTCCCGGAAAGGCCAGATCTTGGTCTATTACCGAGACCGTTGTGTGAGAGTGATCATGATTCGATGAACAGAGCAACTCATACTTGCTATCTAAATCACCCACTAAATATGCGAAGAAACGTTGACGTGATGAGGAAGATTCAAGGAAAAGGTTGGTCAAGTATCGAGATGTGATAAGTGAAAGCCCTAGCTTTGAGACGCACTTGAATCTCATAAGAGATTTCGCCGGCAATCTCATCAGAATCTTGATTAACACAGTTCCTCGGGGATCTCCGGTGAGACCACGGTCAAACTCATCTCATTCGATAAAGACGATCCCATTTTTTGTTTGTCAGGTTTTGTGATTCAGAAGCTTCTTTACAAACCCTATGTATGTATAAGACATAAAACTCACTATTTACTTTTTGTTTTTGTTTTTAACACTGCTTTTATTATTATTGTATTAATGAGAACTGTTACATCGATGATTCTACAACGGACAAGCCATCCGCCTTGATCCATGTCAAACGGTTCTACTTTGTCCCACGCTGAAAATCTTCTATAAGCTTGTGTCCATTAATCTGCATCAATAATAATAAATAACATTCTCTAGGATTCGAACCCTAGACCTTCTGGTGTAGAAGTATTAATGAACCATTGATCAAATTGTGGTAAGAGGGCTTCCACACATTATTTACCTTTAAATGTTTTTCTTATATTTATCCCCTAAACAATAATTTGGCACCAAAAATAAAATAAAGAATCCTCTTTATCATTTTACGTTCGTATTTCTTTTTGTCAGTGGAGATAATATCATACTAATGCTAATCTGTGATTATCATACTAATTCAATCAAAGACATTTCTATTCTCGTCGTTTGTTAATTATTTTGAAGATTTTTTTTATTGAAGTTTTACTACATTATGTAAAACGTTTGAATGCTTTAGAGAGAATATTCTATAGTATATATATATTTGCGTAAATCTAAATATGTTTTGTAATAATAAATTAGCATTATCTCCAAGTATATATATAGCTTTTATCTGTAGGAGTAGGACATTGTTTTCACTCCATGTATACTTGTTCAATTTTTCAATTTTAAAATATAACTAAGTTGAAAGAGCATTATCATACGAGCTTCGGTTGTATTTCGGTGATAGAACTTCCTCCTCGCTAACAACAAAGATGTGTTTCCAGGTTCACGATTCGATAGAAAAGCGAAGGAAGCAAAGGTGTGTCACTATTTTGCCGGCAAGCGTATCATGTTGGAGATAAGACGTTTTTGTTTCCATTTCTTGAGCTTCTTCACTTTAGAGATTCTGAAGAGGAGGACTGACTCAACATCATCCAAAAGAAACATTTGATCCTCCCAACGCTGTTCAAAATTGATTTTAGAGTCGGAACCAATACCATCAACCTGAAAATACAATCAAATTATGAGAGTGAAACACATAATCTAGTCATGCGAGGACAATAATATATGAGTACAAAAATGTGATTATACAAAATTTAAGCCATGTCGTAACACATACTCGAAGGAGAAAACGAGAGGATGATTAGATGAATATAGATATGTATTTGGGCTATGGTTTGAAAAGGTTGATGGTTCCTTATGGGTTGCTTTGTTGGGGTTTTATCTATTGGTTAAGCGTGATGAGAATTTTTATATGTGATGCCTTCTTTATTTATAAATCATCTTGTTTAGATATAGTGTTCTAATACATGTGATGTTAGAATTGATTAATTTGATTAATTGAATGAAATTATTTTGGAAAATTTGAGTTTGGTGATTACAATATAATTTTGAAACAAAATTATTTTGATGGAGTTGAAAAAATTGAGAATGAAGATTGTGATTTAGATCTTTGATGTTAAATCATATTATTTTGAATTATTCTTATTGAGCTATATAAAAATGTATAGAATTGATGTACTTCTTAACATTTTTTAAATGTAGTATGACATTTAATTATAAATATATATATGTGTATATATATATATTTATATGTATATATGTTTCCAACACGTATTCATTTCCTATTGTTTTTAAAAAACTCGAATACGCGGTATTCGATTCCATGCAACCATTTCAACGGAGAAGCTCAAGTCAAAGACTTTATCCACACTCTGCTCCATTACGGTGTCTACAACAAAATGGCAGACATTCTCGTCGATCTCACTTCTTTAGCCACCGAGATGGGTCGGCTTGTGTCGTGTTTTGATTGTCTTGGCTCCAAATGACGAAGCTATGGCTAAGTTGACCACTGACCAGTTGATCGCAATATTATGAAACAATTCAGAAAACTGCACATGAGTGCAATTATATGAAACACAATCTAGTTTAGTAAACCTCACAATTATGCAATTATATGAATCTAATGAAGGAAACCTCACATGAATGTGATTATATGAAACAAAAAAGTTAAAGAAACCTCACAAGAATGCGATTATATGAAACATAATCTAGTTAAGAAAACCTCACAAGCATGTGATTAAATAAAACCCAAAATCTAGTTACACCATTAAGAACCAGTATACCATTAAGGAAACCTCACAAGAATTTACATGAAACCTAGAATCATACGACTAAGGAAACATCGTAAAGAAAAGCATTTTGGCTGGTGTGGTATTCTTAGAAGCCTCAGAAATGTTTTATTTTATTTAAAAGAGATTTGCTTGTAAGCCTTTGATTTGTTTTGTTTTGTAAATGAGTTGTACCAACGAGTAAGTAATTTTTTTTTTTTTTTGGGATTTACAATATTTTGAAAGTAATTTATTATTTGTGTATTGTTCATTATTGTCTTGGATCTTGTTAATCTCATAATTTATGCTGTAGTGTTGCAATATTTTAGTTGAATTAAAAGACATTTATCATGTTTGTGTTCATTGTTTTAAAAAAAAAAATTTGAAATACGTCTATGAGATCAATTCTTATCCTTAAAAAAAATTATGATGTCAGCTCCAATATTATCACAATAAACGCATAGTAAAACCAGTTAACAATGTCATTCTTCTTAATGACATTGATAAGGTTTGGAGGTGTTCTCTAAGATTTGATGTTCGAAAATTATCATAAATGTGGTAATACCCTTTACTCGATTATCACATGAGATTCTTATTCAAGATATTAAAGAAAAAGTGTTTATGGCAAATCCGAGTGAGTGCAGCTGGTTACTTCGTGACGAAATTTATCGCAATTTCGAGTTGGAGAAAGTGTTTTAACTTTGAATAATTAAGTTTGTATTTGGTAAGAAATTTGTATCCAAATTTGGTTGAGGCATTCTAAATTTGTTTAGTGTTTTTGCTATATTGTGTGAATTCATGGATTGTAAATTGATTCTTTGTTATAGATGGAAGATGCACAAGAGGAGGTGCAGAATCTACACATGGAAAACTTTGTGGCACATAACATACATGATCATTGTATGGTTTTATGTGTTGTGTTTATACATATATTTTATTTTGTTCTGTGTTCTCTTATTAATATATATTTGTATCTTATGAATAGTCTTAGCCATGACCCTGTTGGTTTCGAGACATAGATGGTTTCATGTTGAAGAAGTTGACCCCATCCTCTGCTCTTGGTGCTAATGTGTTACCTGTGACTATTGTTGCTCTACCCCTAGCAATCCCCGGATTATACATTATTCAAGAAGACTCATTAGTGGATGATGATAATGTCTTCGATCCTTTACTATGACATTTAGGAATGGTAGCTAATGATGTAATTAAAGGGAGAAGAGCTACACTGAGTTACAAAATGGTAATCTTTGCTTTACACTGAGCTACACTCACTTGTTTCGAGTTTTAGATTTGTGTTATGTTATGAATAAACGGTGTCTTTTGTGTTTGATTGTGTTAGATAGGCAATTATGGTTTTGATTGTATTAGAACTGTTGTGTTATTAACATTATTTTGAAAGATTAGACAAAGAGGTACACTACAAGAAAACAATGAGATTTCCGACGGTCAAATCCGTCGGAATTCCGTCGGAATAGGGCCTTTTCCGAGGGAATTCCGACGGATTTGATCCGTCGTTTCTATCTCGTCGGAAAAACAAATTCCGTCGGAAATCCGTCGGTATTTCCGACGGATTTCCGACGGATTTCGAAATCCGTATACGGTATACGGTATCCGTCGGAATTCCGTCGGAAATCCGTCGGAAATACCGACGGATTTCCGACGGCGTGTTTACCGACGGATTTCCGACGGATTTTGAATTTTTTTTTAAAAAAAAAAGTCTCCGGCGATGTCACCGCCGGCGTCACCGGCGGCGTCACCGGCGGCGTCACCGGTGGCGTCTTCTTCTTCATCTTCTTCTTCTTTCTCCTTCTTCTTTCTTCTTCTTCTTCATCTTCTTCTTCTTTCTCCTTCTTCTTTCTTCTTCTTCTTCTTTCTCTTTCTTCTTCTTCTTCATCTTCTTCTTCTTTCTTCTTCTTCTTCTTCTTTCTTCTTCTTCATCTTCTTCTTTCTTCTTCTTCTTCTTCTTTCTTCTTCTTCATCTTCTTCTTTCTTCTTCTTCTTCTTCTTTCTTCTTCTTCTTCTTCATCTTCTTCTTTCTTCTTCTTCTTTCTTCTTCTCCTTTCTTCTTCTTCTTCTTCTTATAAGAAAATGTGGTTTGGGTATAAAATTAGGGTAAATCCGTCGGAAATCCGTCGGTATTTCCGACGGATTTCCGACGGATTTACCCTAATTTTATACCGCCAAACATGGGCGGGAATTGTATCTTCACAATTCAAAAAAAAAGATATTCCGACGGATTTCGGAAATCCGTATACGGATACCATATACCGTATACCGTAACCGGATACCGTATACCGTATACCGTATACGGAAATTTCCGACGGATTTCCGACGGATTTCCGAATTTTACATTCCGTCGGAAATCCGTCGGAAATTTCCGACGGATTTCCGACGGATTTCGAAATCCGTATACGGATACCGTATACCGTATACTGTAACCGGATACCGTATACCGTATACCGTATACGGATTTCGAAATCCGTCGGAAATCCGTCGGAAATTTCCGACGGATTTCCGACGGAATGTAAAATTCGGAAATCCGTCGGAAATTTCCGACGGATATGACGTCCGTCGGAAATTCCGTCGGAAATCTCATTGTTTTCTTGTAGTGGTATTATGTTATTTGTATCTTGTTAGAAATGTTATGTTATTTGTAACTTATTTCTGATTTATTTATATGTTTTGATGGGTTTTGATGCCTAAATCCCAACAAAAAAATAAACTCATTAAGAAACATAAATACAAAAAAAACACAAATTTATACCAGACTCGATCTAAGAACTCCATCTCCAAGTTTTTAGGACCATGACCAAATTTCTAAAATTGATGCTCTTAACTTATATATATTTTTCTTGATGCCTAAAGCACCAGCTTTACTTGCTTTACCCCAATCGCAGGAGTCTTAGTGTTGTAGTGCATTTGCGTTGTGTTTGTGTTGTAGTCTTTGTTAGTCACTATGTTGTGTTATTGTTACTACTATTGCTTTGGTTAGTGCTAGTGTTAGTCAAAGCTACTCGGACCCGACTTCACCACCAAATGGGATCAAAGGTCAATCTTCTCACATCGGATGGATCTCAATATCACTTTCTTGATTCGCTATGCTTCCCAATGAAATGTGTATCATATATGGCAAGAAAAAAAATCGAAAGCGGCATAGAGAAAGCGCCTAACCGATGAGAAATCCATCGACAAAAACTATTACTATATATTAATATAATTCGGTTAACTAAAATATTACTAATTTCATATTATTGTATCAATTTTAATTAATATCATGGAAATTTGTAAATAGATAATTTTATTTTAGTATTTATAAAAAGTTTTAAAAAATTAATAACAACATACAAACTATTTAATTATGGAAATTTGTAAATAGATAATTTTATTTTAGTATCTATAAAAAGTTTTTAAAAAATAATAATAACAACATACAAAATATTTAATTATGATTGTGCATTTATGTGTCACTAAAAACTAAACAATTGGTAGAATGTCATGTCACATGTGTACAAGAAACTATATTTTGACCCGCACTTTGTGCGGGAACATACGTTTTTTATGATGTAAGCTAAAATTTCGGATTGTGTCTTATATAATATGTTCAAAGTGTGATATGTATTGTTTTAGTTAGTAAGTAAAATCGATTATATTGAAAAAGTATGATTAGTTTTTTTAGTTTGAAGGTAGAGAATAAATATGTTAAGTATTGAATTTTATAATGAATAATCATTGTAGTTGGTATACATAAATTATAATATTTAGTTTTGTGCATGTACGAATGTCTGTCGTATTAATTATTTAGTTTTGTGCATATACGTATGTCTGTTGTATTTACTTATGAAATAAGAATAGATTATAATATGGCAAACGTACTGAATCTCTATGTAATAAAACAAATCTAAAATAGGTAAAAAAAACCAAAACATAAATTGTAGGTGTAACTCCGAAGATTTGATCGAAAACGCAAAACAATAATACTTGAGAGTCTCCATCGCCGAAGATTGATCAAACTCTTTAATCAAGTTCAGAAACTAATCCGTAAAAAAATATATATATTTAAAAAATGAAGCACTTGTAAGAGACGAATTTAAGAAGTTGAATAGATGAATATCCATACCTTCATCACACAACAATTGCGAGTCAATATTTTGGAAAACCTCTTTGAAAACAACGTTCATAGTCTTCTTCTGAGTTTTACCATCGCTATCTACAATAAGAACTTTCAAACCTTTCTTGGAAGTCACTCTAGAAATAACCACATATAGCTGACCATGCGAAAACACTGGCCGAGGCAAATACAACCCAACTTCTCTAAGAGACTGTCCTTGACTTTTGTTGATGGTTATCGCAAAGGCAACAGATAAATGTAGCTGTCTACGACGCATTTTGAAAGGTAATCTTGTGTCTGAAGGAGTAATCAATAACCTAGGAATCAAAACCTTTCGACCAATATTGTCTCCTGTAATAACACTTGCTTCAATCATAAACTCGTACATTTGTGTCACTTGAAGCCTAGTACCATTCATCAAGCCTTCTTTCGGATCGTAATTCCTAAGTAACATGACCGGACAACCAACCTTTAGTCGTAACTCATGATTCGGTAACCTAGGAACCTTAATGCTATTAAGAAAATCTGGAGTGAAACCATAATCCTTTAACGAAATCTCATTAGAAGGATCGATACTATCAGCACTTAGGTACACCTTCTCTTCACCTGTTTTCGAAATACCGCAAAATGTTATTAATAAATTTAGTTAAGCCAATGAATATTTAGTAAATTGTACCAAAAATTCTATTGTAGACTAACCTTGCAATTGAGAAAGCATATATTCATTTACCTGATTCACATCATCATTTGTAGGACACAAAATTGCTCTCTCTTGCCAGAATTCTGGTTCTTTATCTTCTTCCAAAGCTTGCAAAACTAAAAACTAAACAATTGGTAGAATGTCATGTCACATGTGTACAAGAAATGAGTCTCTCATGGATTTGAGAATCCATTCTCACTTTTTTAGATTTTTTTTTAAGCGTTTAAAGTGTTTGTCATGAGAAACTCTCTTAGATTCCTTTCCCCCATTAAAAATTCTAATAAAATTTAGAATTTAAGTAAATAACTAAATGACGGGAAAAATGTTCATTCTTTCTTAAATCATGAGCATTCCATGTTGAAATATTGTGTTAACTCAATCCGCAGCATAGGAGAGTAGGCAGACATGGATGTGTGGTTGTCAAGTCGGTGATAGAACACACGTGACATTTCGAACTATATCTCCAACCTCAACTTTTAATCTCTAGAAGTTAGAACAATCTAATATTTTTCAAAATAAGCTGCATTCATTTTAGAAACGTTTTGATTTAAATACAATTTTACATTCAATTCAGAAAAAACAATCTACCAAACATACATCTAGTACTAGCTAATTTGTTTATTTTAAATAGTTTTTACCTTTTTGATTTAATAATCTATAAAATCTTTTGAAGTAAACATTTTAAATGATTTAGTTTGTCGTTTTGCTGACTTTGTACACCGTTTACCACTTTAAATATTTATATATTTCTTTGTCGACAAACTATTATCTCTATGTATAATAGCAAACAAGTTTTTTGCACTGGTGACATCACAAAAGTTTGTATCCAACGGTTGATATTACTTCTTTAAATCTAATGGATGGTCAAATCGATCAGAAACAATAGTTGCTTTTTGTTTAGTGAACGTATATCATAGACTTTATTTTAAATAGTTTTCATTTTTTTTAATTAATAATCTATAAAATATTTTGAAATAAACATTTTAAATAATTTTCTTTTCTCAAAAATATATTACTAGATTAATTATCAAGCGTACTTACAAGTTTCACTTAATCTCCTTAATCTAACCTTTCCGTTCACAGATTTATACACGATCTATAGTGAACATTACAAGACAAATTCTTAGCCCCATTGTTTTGTGTTTTTTCATGAACCCCCCAAAACCTTTACTAAAAATTCTCTCACATCGTAGGGGTCGAGCTCTACAAAACTCACGCCCCTCCTATTTATACACAATAGGATAACACGGCTAACCCTAGCATTGGTCGCTACTCTACGCAAGATCTTGATTTCTTCAAATCTTCGTGAGTATATTCTCTTTCCTTATTCTTAGCACAAGATAAGGAAGGTCTTCAAGCTTGGATCCTCTCCAAGTATATCCTCTAACTTAGCTGCGTCATCTTGGGCTCTAGGCTAGCTTCACACATCCGGTCCGGCCCATCTCGTTGAGCCCATGTCGCTCAAGACCAGCCAGTCTGTTCGTACAACCTCATGTAGTACTTTACAACTGGTACATGTCACTGCTTCAGGTCACTACTGCAATCTCAAACTGCTTACATCATATTTCAAATGTTTTCTCCTCCGCTTCTCAACTCCGTAGAGTGAACAACTATATCAACTCATATTGAATTCTAAAACTTATTCAAACATACACTCAATCTCCCCCTTATTGACTGAGTTTTAGAATTCAAGCACTTCTTTCATGAACTTCAAACTCCCCCTTGATCTTATCCTCAACTTCATGTTCATCACAAATTTGATGTCTTCGGCCTCTGAACCATTTCTTCCAGTGTATCGTAGACCTCTGTGAACGCCTTCAGTCCTTCCGTAGGACAGGATCTTGTCCAATTGCCTCGTACCAGCAAACATGCGAATCTTCTTAACTCTCTTGATTTGTCTTCAAAATCATCTTGGACCACCTTGTGGCTCTCGACTCTCTCCACATGATCTCAGTTGTATAAATTTCGGACAAGTGCCCGCTCTGATACCAATTGTAAGTACAAGAGCTGCTGTAACAGAGAGTACTACATGTACGTAATACAGACTAACACAAATAACACGGGGTTTTCTTTTTTTCAAGAATATATTACTAGATCAATCATCAATCATATTTACAAGTTCCACTTAATCTCCTTAATCTAGCCTTTCCATTCACAGATTTATACACGATCTATAATGAACATTACAAGACAAACCTTACCCCATTGTTTTGTGTTCTTTCATGAACCCCCCAAAATCTTTACTAAGAATTCTCTCACATCGTGGGGATCGAGCTCTATAAAACTCACGCCCCTCCTATTTATACACAATAGGATAACACGGCTAAACCTAGCCTTGGTCGCTACTCCACACAAGATCTTGATTTTTTCAAATATTCATGAGTATATTCTCTTTCCTTATTCTTAGCACAAGATAAAGAAGGTTTTCAAGTTTGGATACTTTCCAAGTATATCCTCTAGCTTAGATGCGTCATCTTGGGCTCTAAGCTAGCTTCACACATCCGGTCCGGCCCATCTCCTTGAGCCCATGTCGCTCAAGACCAGCCAGTCTGTTCGTACAACCTCCTGTAGTACTTTACGACTGGTACATGTCACTGCTTCAGGTCAGTACTGCAATTCCAAACTGCTTACATCATATTTCAAATGCTTTCTCCTCCGCTTCTCAACTCCGTAGATTGAACAACTATATCAACTCATATTGAATTCTAAAACTCATTCAAACATACACTTTCACTTTCTACACCATTTATATATATTTCCGACAAACTTAAACCACTCTTTTGCATTGATGATGGCACATTTTTTTATAAGTAAACAAAATTCGCATCCAACGGTTGATACTTTCCACAAACACGATTTCAAATCAACGAAATCAAATCGACTTTCTATTGAAACTCGCAGAACCCCAACTCAAGATTAATACAATATTGAAAAAAAAAAAGTAATTAGTATTAAGATTGGATATGGACAATTACAAAATTTTTAAAAGCGATTTTAAACGCGAAAAATAGAATTTCATTACTACTTTGAAATTAATTAGAGAGAAATTAGGTAGTATATTACTCTTCTAGTCTTCTTACATAGAATTTATTTTCTAACACATAAAATAAAATATAGTAATTAGCATTTAATTTACCTATAATTCATATTTTACTATTTTGGAATTATCAAGTTTTTTACATTAAAAAAAAAAATTTAAAACCCTAATCTCTATTTTTTTTTTTTTTTAACAACAATATTTTCTCCTCTCTTCCTTTTTTCTTCACTTGTTGTTGCCCCCTTCTTTTTTTTTTGTTTTCTTCTACTTCTTCTTTTTTTTCTCTCGCTGACGCCTCCTCCTTCACCGCCGCCGCCGCCTCTTCCTTCTCCCTTCGTCGCTCCCTCCTTCTTCCCCCGCCGCCACCACCTCCATCTTCTTCTTCTTCTCCTTTTTCTTCCCCTTTTCCCATTTTTCCTCCTTTTTCTTCTTAAATTTCAATTTCACAATTTGCTTCCTATTCTCTTCTCTTAATTACGTTACCTCAACTCGTTGTTATATATCAAAATCTTTAATCATGAATTAACATAGTGTTTCTCCTCCTCTGTTAATTTTTCCACCGTCATTCATCTCTTGGTCAAACTGAATCGTTGCTGAATATCGACATAGTTAACTATGTCTAAAAGGTAACTATGTTTGTCATAATAGTTTACTATATATATTATTTTTTTATTATACTAGGTAATAATGTTCTGATAATAGTCAAATATGTACGTTTTGAACTAGTAGTCTATGTTTGTTAATAACTAACTATTACAACAACATTTTTATGTAGTCAACTATGTTTTGAAATCAGTAGAGTCGATAACTATGTTATGAAAATAGTTAACTATGTTTTTAAATTGGTAACTAATTTTTATTAAATAGTTAACTATGGTTCAAATAGTTACAAATAATGTTATGCAATTAACTATGTTCGAGATATTTTGGAAATAGTTAACTATGTTATTACATAGTTAACTGTTAGAGCTTTTTTGTTGTCATCTTCTCATCCATTCCTTTTTTTTTTTCCAGAACAGTTGCAATCTACTTTTGGCTGAGATGTCGCAAGAGCAATTTTTTCGTGGATGAAATGAAGAGAAGATTTTTTAGAAAATTTTTTTATATATATATATATATATATATATATATATTTTTTTAATTATAGTTGTAAGGGCGATTTTGTCATACTTTAATTATCTTTTTTAGTTACCTAAATATAATTTTGGATATGTTAGTTCCCTAATTATAGATTCCAAAAATAATATTCAGCTAATTAAACTTTGATTAAAATTGAATACTTTAAGTTGATTATTGAATAAATTTCACGTATAATATCCATAAATTATGGCTAAGAGATAACACTTTTTAGAATAAACAAGGGTTTTCTGCAAAATAATCTTCCACAATAATTTTTTTGCAAGATTACCCTTCAACTTAGAAAAATGCAAATCAATGCATTAAACTCTATGAAAATCTACAAAATAACCCTTGGAATACACAACCACTTTGCCATGTTAAGCTTCATTAAATTCACAAACATAAATAAATATACTACCATTTTCGCTCTAACCTAGAAATTCAAAACCTAGAAGAAAAAAAACTCGAGCCTTATACCAAAAATTAGCCCAGATGAAGCTAAAAGCGAAATTCAATTCAATAGAGGCCTGACTTTTCTTAGAAATTCGACAGCCCATAAGAAAAATACTCTAGCTTCAAACACAAAATGAGCCCAAAAGCATTGAAATGAAGCTAGAAGCGAAGTTCAGATGAAGAAACTGAAGAGAATTCTTCACGGGAAAGATTCAGAGATTTTAAGGAAGAGAAAGAAAAATTGTGAATTTTGATTAGAGTCGGTGAACATCGTATTATATTTGTATATGTTTGTGAATTTAACAAAACTTATCATGGCGAAGTGGATGTGTCTTCTGGATTTTTAGTAGAGAACATGCGTTCGAATCCCCTTTGTGTAATTTTGTTCAATTTAAAATTAGCAAAATGACATAATTTTGATAGTAAATACACATTCATTTTTTTTTTGGTCAACAATCACAGTTATATTAAATCAAGTTGTTACCGATTGGATAGTTTCCTTGACGGGCTACCCCAAACGGAATTGTCTGACTTACATGGGAAAATACATAACCTCGTGCTCGAGCTCCCTTTGCAAGGGAGTCGGCCTGGATAATACTACTACGTGGGATATGAATTAAACTAAAAGATACAAAAGATTGTCTAAGCAAAGTGAACCAGTCAAGTTCCGCACTGAAAGATGACCAATCAAGTTGATGCGTGATCATAGAAATCAGGCTTGCATAATCCGTCTTAATCCTTACTGAGTATAGTCTCCTCTCGCTTAGAAATTACATTGTCCAAAGCAGCCCGTCGAACTCAGCATGAAGTGCCGAGATGCTTTGTCTACATCCTCGCATGCCGAAAGTAAGGTGGTCTATATCATCTCTTAGGCACCACCCCAATCCACTGACCGTACCATGATCAATCCATGATGCATCGGTCTGGCATGTCGAGATTTGAGGGTCCCTGAGAAATAAATCATGTGGGATACCCTGTTGGCGTAGCTCTTCTGCTTCTTCATCCTCTTCTCTATGATTAGCAATATTTCAACTCTCTGCCTCAATAATCGCTGTCTGGAGAGTATAGGATGGGGATATTGTTTTTCCGTTAAACACCTTATCATTTCTGGCCTTCCAGATATACCAGAGGATCCATGGGAATGATTCCCTTTGAGACTCGGTTCGATCTCGTTTGTTCGCGAGAATAGGAAATCCATATTCTGGAATAAAGAGGTACTCGGGAAGACATCCGGAGAGGACAAAAAGTCCGATAGCGCCCAAACTTGTAAGGCTGGCGGGCATTCGAAGAGTACATGATTAATCGTCTCTTCTGGTGAACCACATCGTGGACATGTCATTTCGAAACCCATATATATGTAGGTCAGTCGTTGACATGTAGGAACACAACTAGATAGCGCTTGCCACATGAAATGTCTAAACTTTCCCGGAGCTCGGGTCTTCCGTACTTGGCTCAAAAGACAAGTAATATTTGGTTCAGACACAACGGGGGATTCTTGAGAGCGTCTAATGTTGTTAGCAAGTGTGTATCCTGATTTAACGATGTAGACCCCCGTGGTCGTATAACTCCACGCATACCCATCAGGTATGGAATTATGACTAGGCCTCATCTCTAAAATAAGAGGAATATCCTCAGGATAGATTAGGTCTCTGATTATAGGTATATCCCATGATCTCGAATCCCCTCTAATCAGGACTTTGACGTTTAGTAGTGGATCATAGTTGTTTGCTACATTTAGTGGTCTCGCCGGACAGGCCGGGATGGCGGGGATCCATGGATCGCTCCAGATTTGTGTGGTGGTTCCCGCGCCAATGGTTTTCCTAAGGCCTTGTTGAAGTAATAGTTTGGCCGCCATGATACTCTGCCAATCAAACGACGGGGAATAAGCCTCTTTAGCTTCCAACGGACTAGTAAGTCTAAAATATCGTCCTTTCAGAACGCGAGCTAGAAGGGATGATGAATATTGGATAAGACGCCATAATTGCTTAGCAATGAGAGCTAGTTTAAAATCATGGAGGTCTCGGAATCCCAAGCCACCCAATTCTTGGGGATTACAGATCTTATCCCATGCGATCCAGTGAATTACAAAAAATCACAAAGTGGTGAATTTTTTGTTCAAGTGT
This sequence comes from Arabis hirsuta, assembly GCA_964056655.1. Lineage (NCBI taxonomy): Eukaryota > Viridiplantae > Streptophyta > Magnoliopsida > Brassicales > Brassicaceae > Arabis > Arabis hirsuta. The sequence continues at coordinate 7,438,001 of OZ053310.1, read as the reverse complement.
AGACTTACCATGAATATCTACACTCCTCAAAACAAAAACAAAAAACCTCTCGAGCCCGCTTATCGAGACAACCAAACCTAAATCACTTTAGTCATCTTCTCCACCGTACCTAATCTATCCGCCTTTCGTCTCCACCGCAACCATTTTTTCTGGCGACAAGCTTTTCTTCTTTCAGCCATGTGATTTTTATGGAAAGACTTATGCAAACAAGCGTCTCCGGTGACGACGAGTTTATTCTCGGTGGGATGGAGACCCTCGACCACTACTACCGAAGAAGCCGGGACGGAGATCTTCATCTCTTTTAGTGAAGACCTCTACAACTGATCCGACGAGCTTGACAACTCTCGAAGCCTTCTAGCTCAATGCTAAGATATTGTACTAGACTCTCATCCATTTTTTGTTACAAACCTCTAGCATCGTGCTATGTCTCGCAGTTTCACGTCTCATCATCCATGGCCTTGGTTTTGTTACAGATCTATAAACAAAGCAATATTGTGTTTTTAATCGCACCAGTTCTTTGCTCTTGTAACATATCTGAGTTTTGGCTCTTCCTTTCATATAGAGGAACTATGCCCGGATCTCTTAAACAAATCTCAGTCTCCTCATCGAAACGACAGGAATGGACCGCGGCGGTGGCATGATGGCTCCATCGGAGACTGAGAAACCACACGCAGATCTGATCTCCGGTGCCCCAAATATCTAGCCAAATGCTAAGCTTTTAGTTTTCGATCTATAACTCAAGATATCTCTTCCGACGACGTGTCACCGGAACTCGAAAGCACACTCTCCTAGAGATTGGTTTTGGAGCTCTAGCGTTGGTGCTCCTTAGAGTTTCTCACGACAACTAGCACCTAAAAGCAAATCTCATTTTCCCGGTGATTTCCTTTGACGACGACAATGACAACTCTTGCCTTTTTTCCCTTTTTAGGGTGTATTTTTGTTGGTGATTTCTTCACTACAAATCCATTAATCAAAGAGTTGAGATATTTGACCCAAAAAAAAGAAGATGAAAATCTACATGTATTCTCCTACAAAAATCTAGCAAAATGCTATGTACCTTCATAAATACAGTTATATACAAACTGAAAAAAACATATATACAATTAATGGTTATATTGAAGATTTTTATAGAGTTGCATTGATTTATATTTTTCTAAGTTTAGGGTAATCTTACAAAAAAAATATTGTGGAGGGTTATTTTACAGATTCTTATAGAATTGACTGAATTGATTTGTATTTTTTTTAACCGAGAGGTAAAAAAATTATTGTAGACGGTTATTTTGCAGAAAAACCAATAAACAAAGTAGCTGGAAATCTTTTATTTCCGTCAGAAATCGTAGAGGAAAAAAATATATTATCTTATCGACTCTTTTCTCCTCCGAAAGTCCCACAAAAGCCCATTAGAAAAATGTCGTCAGCCTATTGTCCCTCCGCCGTCGCGGTATCCGCCGCAGCCACCGCTACCTTCAAGCCGTTACTCTCCTTCCATTCCAATTTCCGACTCTTCTACGGCTATTCACCTAAATCCTTCAAACTCGTTGCCACTTGCCCTAATTCACTCTTCCTCCTTTCGAACATCCGTCGCCACCGCTTCTTCTGCGCCGCCGATATCGAAGACGAATTACCGGCGACCTCTGAAGACGAAGAAGATGTAGAAGAAGAAGAAGAAGGAGAAGACGCAGATGAGAAACAGCCGACGCAAGCGAGTGTTGAAGAAGGGAGACTGTACGTTGGGAATTTACCTTACACACAATCACTTCTTCGCTCTCCCAACTCTTTGGAGAAGCTGGAAATGTCGTCGATGTTCAGGTTCATTCTACAGTTTCAACAAATTCTGTCAAAAATTAGTTTAAAAAATTTCAAGTATCGATTGATTTAGAGAGAGTTCAAGCAAATTAGGTTGAAGGAATACCAGCTTAGCTACTAATGTCTAATTGTTGCAGATTGTATATGATAAAGTCACTGACAGAAGCAGAGGATTTGGATTCGTAACCATGGAAAGTATTGAAGAAGCGAAAGAGGCGATTCATATGTTTAACAGCTCTGTAAGTTCCACATTTTGATCGAAAATGATTCAACTTTTACATGTTTTTGATCTCTTTCTGTGTATATTGATTCGGTGTAGCAAATTGGTGGTCGAACGGTGAAGGTGAACTTCCCGGAAGTGCCAAGAGGCGGAGAGAGAGAAGTGATGAGAACCAAAATCCGTGATAATAACCGGAGTTATGTAGAGAGTCCTCATAAGATCTATGCGGGTAACCTTAGTTGGAATCTAACCTCACAAGGTCTAAAAGATGCATTTGCAGAGCAATCTGGTGTGCTTGGTGCTAAAGTTATTTATGAAAGAAACGGTGGGAGGTCTAGGGGATTTGGTTTCATCTCTTTCGAGTCAGCTGAAGATGTTCAGTTAGCTCTAAATGCCATGAATGGCGTGGTAAGAGGCTTCTCCCTCCTGTTTTGGTTTGGTGATTTTGTGGTTGAGACTCACTAGTTTTGGTTTCGGTTTCGTTCTTAGGAAGTTGAAGGACGAGCGTTGAGGCTAAATTTGGCTTCGGAGAGAGCCACTGAGTCTTCTCCTACTGTAGCAGAAGGAAATACTGAAGAGGGTAGTCTTGAGAGCAGCGAGGTTCTTGAGAGCAGCGAGGTGCTTTCGAACATCAGTACATGAAGCAGCAAACGCACAATAGATTCCCCGTTTCAGTCTGATAACATGGAGGGCCAGAGAATGAAAATTTTGCTATCGCTTATTATTATGTTGTATTCTACAAAGAAGAAGATAATATATGAAATAGAGAACAAGAGATTGTCTGTACTCTTATTCGGAAATGTTTATTCCATAAACGGTGTAATGTAAAATCTCTTGATTCCAGAGCAATGCAGAATTTTTTCATGATGTCTGCTAGGTGGTCTCATGGTGACCGGAAAGCAGAGTATCTGCAGCTGAATCCAAGTCCTGAGGGAAGAAAACTCTGCCGAAGTATATACAATCCATCAGGACAAAACCTTTACTTAAGAACAGTTTTTCAATGTCCAATTTAAATGCCATTCTCTGTGGCTAATTTTGAAACTATGTAAAACCGAAATGGGAGATAGAACATGCCTGCAAGTGTTGTGGTACACGGTTGAGCTAAGTTGATTTAGATCCCCAAGTCCTTTGCAGCCAGCCACCACCTCAAGAACTTGCCTAGAGATGAAAAGGATTGCCCAAGAGTTGGTCTAGAGAGTGCATATAATCATGGGTTTGACAACGGTTTCTCAAAGCTACACTCACCGAACTAAACAAGGCTCATTACGGCCTTTAACTAGGGATTCTTGATCATACTTCTCCTTTTTCTTGGAAGGCCAGGTTGACTTTACAAACTTCATTCCGGCGTGTGTGTTTTTGATATCACAATATGGAGAGTCCGTTTCGATCATCATCCTTTCTATCGGTATCCCTTTCACTACATCAAGATTATCAGCTGTTTTCAATGAGCAACCGTTCACACCTGCCAATACGATCATATCAGCAATACAAAGACGCCAAGGAGAACTAAAGCCCAAAGTCACAGTCTATATCAACAATGGAAACCAAGTGGAAGTAATTACCAATGTACATTTTATCGAAAGAAAGAAGCTTATCACGGTCCAATGCACTACCAGTAAATGAATGAGCAACTCCTCCAGTGAACCTGAGAGTGGATTATGGAGTACGAAACAAGATGACTCAAAAAGGAATCCTGGGTTGTTATATGTAATCATAAATCGAGATAACATTAGCATACAAGTTCACCTGTTCTTGTTTCTTTCAACAATTTCACAGAAATCGGCTGCAGCTGCTCGCATATGTAGGAACATAGGCAACTGTGTAGCATATGCTAGTTCAAATTGCTTCTCAAAATACCTTTCCCACGGGAAAAAAAAAACGTGGAAGACATTACAACTAAACATGCGAAAGATTCAATTTTTATGATGTCACTTACTTCTTCTGGATATCAACCGGGCAGAACTGAAGCCTATCATAATCCAATCCACATTCACCAATTGCTACCACCTAAGTTAATCATAAGCGAGAGGAGTGTTCCATGAATGATTCTGATTGGTATCAACACAAAAGCGGTATGAAACATAAATCAATTCGAAGTATCTATAAGATGAGAAGAAATAGCACCTTCCCTTTCTGTATTCCTTCTTTGGCTAATGAAAAAAGATCTTGGTAATGCTTTTCCGGATCACCGCTTTCTTCAAACTCCTAATGGATAGATGACATTAAGAAAATTCAAGCAGAAGATTAGAATATGGTAACATGTTAAATTCTGAGAATTTCAAAAGAAAGAGACACTAAGGTACGAAAAAACTAACATTGCATCTAGTTGGATGAACACCAACCGTGCAAAACAGTCTGCCTGCAAATGTACATCCACAATAAAAAAAATTCTAAAAACAGAAACTTTCAGAGAAAAGATCGACTAAACAATAAACAGATGAATGAAAACAACAAACTATCAGTTTCAGCAATTGCAAGAGCTTCTCTTGATTCTTCCAATGACCCACCAGTTACCTGTTCAAGAAAATTGACATTTGAATCACTCAGATTCTAACATTTCCAATCATTCAGAAAAAGATTCGGTAAGAGTGACTCAACTATGATTCTATCGACTCCGGCAGACCAAGCCCGGTTCAAGACGGTGGCAATGTCGGGAACATGACAGTTCTTGCCATGGTAAATCCCCTTAAACATCCCATCTGTGTAATTAGACAATTCTCATATGCTCAGAACATAATTTGATCAGAGAAAGATATGTTCACAAAGTGTTTGCGAAAATGCCTTAACTAACCTGTGAAGTTAACGGCTATGTCTGATCTTACAAAAAAACATCAGAAGAAGATATAAGACAGAATCGCTGTACATTAGAAGAAGAGAATGCATCGAAGAAGTACGAAAAAATTGAGCAAATTCCCGAATTTGACTTGCCTATCATCCTCAACGACGCCATTGTAAGAGAAATAGAGAAAAATGGTACAACAGAGCAAAAAAAATTTCTTCTCTTCTAGTGCGATTTTGTATTACTAATGGGCTTTTCCTACGGCCCATTAACTCAATTCAGTATTTTTACCATTGACTGGTGAATTGTTTCATATTGAAGATGTGTGTTTTCTTTAGCAAAGGCAGATCAAAAATGCAATTCATGGGAAATTTCATTATTGTGCTTGGTAATATAAAAAAATAAATATGTTCTGATCGCATTATATATATACAAACCATAACCAATCAAAACATTACAAAATATATTAAGAAAAAACCAAAACAAAAAAAACTCCAAAAGCGGCCTATGCATAGACCGAGAGAACCCACAAAAACAAGATTTAGCGAAGTAGCCGCCGAGCCACAGATGGAGGTGGCGGCGGTGACTGGGCTTGCACCGGAGTAGCTTGACGAGTCGAACCTCCACCTCCACCACCACCATTATTCTCCCAAGGCTTAACCGTAAACAACACAACCAAGACCACAATAATGATCAACAACAAAATGGCATAACAAGTCCACTTGCGAGTATTCTTCTGATAAAACCGTGCCTTGACAAGCTTGTCCGCACCGGACCGAACAAGCGAGTTAGCTCGTTTAACATTACCTTCAATGTCATCGAGCTGTGCACCCTGGTGCTCAACCAACACAGCCATGTCGAGAAACACTTGGTGCAACTCATTCAAACTCTTCTCAATGTCTTTCACTGCATCGTGTCTCTCTTGTATCTCGTTAATAGTGTCCAAAATCTGACCACGACCTTGTTCTTGTATCGCTTTCTGCAAAAATGTTTCACTTTCTCCTACAATATTTTATAAAATTAATTTCAGTTTATGTCATTAACAAAATTTAAAATTAATAAGCCTCCAAAAATTAACAATTTTCTCTAACAACTAAATCTCCATTTTTTTCTCCATACTCTAACAAAGTCTCTGCTTTTAGAATTTGAAATTTCGAAATTAATTTGAAAATTTTAATTCACCTGTGGAGATTAAACGATCGACGGTATCTTCGTCGGGATTTTCTCCGGTGACGGTGAAGTACCTTCGCTGAATCGTCTCTCTGTATTCAGTAGAGATCGTCTCTCTCACTCGATTGAAACTATCCATAGCATCTTTCAGCTTCTTCCTCAATCCATTAACCACCGACGTTCTTTGCCGGTCCGACGATGAACCCGGTCCACTTTCCGGTAAACTCCGGTTAACTTCATTCGCACGATCTAACGCCTGGAGGTTTCCTTTCACGCGCTTCGCCGTCTTGAGAGCCGAGGAGACGTCAGAATCCATCTTCTGTTTCAAGTCTTTAACCGCCCTAGCGTTATGAAGCGTCTTGCTCTTCTCGTGGCTTGATCGGAGGCTCTGACATAGACGATCGAGCTCTTTAAGATCGTCGTTCACTACCTCCACGTCGAGGAAGAACTTGTCGAGGTTGTTGTTCCCGTCGCCGGAGAGTTTGGCTTTCGGCATCTCGATGTTCTGCAATTGCGGCGGCGATGAATCGCGGTTGAAAGAACGGGAGAGAAGATCATTCATGGCTTCGATTCGGAAAATTCAAAGAAATTTGAGGAATTTATCTTTTGATCGAAGTTGTGTTGTTACAAAGTGTCTTTATAATTAAGTAAATAACGAGTTATAATCGAAAAGTCCGAATTAAACGCGGTTTTGAAATGGAAAGTGCTTGGCTTTGCCTTTGTCAATTTAAGTTTACCTAACCGGGTTTTGCTTTTTGAGTGAACCGAAACACGTTTTCCAACAAATTTTGTATTAACTGAACCATATTTCTCCATATTATGTTGGGTTAACTAAACCACGTCGAGTACCAGATTTTATGTGTGGAATCGGTCAAATTTTCATGAACTTGTTCAATACGAATAGATTTTAAAATTTTTGTTTTGTTTTTTTAATTTATTGGTTGGTTTGAGTGTTTGAACCGGTCGGTTTGACGGATTTGATTGGATAATTCCGAATATAAACCAGAGCTGAGTTTCGAGGAAAGTGGATAAGGGGATGAATGTGATGTATTGAAAAATTATGCAAAGTGGAAGATTTTATAATGCAAGTTTCGTATTAGTCGCCGGAGACAATTAAGACGAATGTTTGAATTCGTCGCTGTCTATTTCTTATATTTAAATGTTAATGTAGTTTCTAACATATGATTCTTGTGGTTTTGCCGTATTATTGGTATATAATGAGTACTTTTTTGTCCAACCATTTGGTATTTTCTCCACTTTGTCTAAAGAATGGACTAAAATGAAAGCAACCGGAAAACCTCAACCAAAACAAACTTGTTTAACTTGAAAATTGAACCCAAATTTAATTATAAACCGAAATAGCCTCGCCATTACAAACTGGACCCGAATATCCGAACATGGAACCACCCGAAAAACTAAAATCAGTTATGGATATTTATGTTTTAGCTTATTAGGTATGTTAGCGTAATACCCGCGGATACATGTTCGAGTATAGATTCCTAAATGAATTCCTATGTCTCAACTACATTCTTGTTTTGTCACATTTTTAAGTAGATTTAGTTTTGGATTTGATATTTCAAATGTTTGGTGTTGTTTTTGTTTCGGATATTTTTCATTTGATAGATTATTTTTTGTAGACTTTGGGTAAAAGAACGTCTCGGGTACAATTGAACATGATTCTGGAACTAAACTTGTACCCGAAATGTTTTGGGTATTTACATGTACAATTAATTGTGATCCGAACCGAATATGTACCCGTAAGAACCGAACATGTACTCGACCCGAATCCTTACCGGTATAATTCGAATAAAGCTTTTATTCATCATAAGTTCATAACTTAAAAACACAAACATAATCAAACAACCCCAATTTTTAATTATTCCATAGAAGTCCATCGGTCAATCTTAAAAACTGTCGATTAACTCCATCGGCACGCAGAAGAGGAGACAACAATGCAACGAAACAAGCAAGGTTACAGCGTTAGCGTTTGCATCGTTAGCAATAGAGATCGCTTTCAAACTTTTTCTCGGGATCTCTCTTTCATATAACGCTTCAGTTCTTCCACGTCGAGGTAACACGTTGCGAACTCATTCCCATGGAAGCTTCCGCCGGTGAATGCCGCTTTGACATGTCGACGTTGTGTGAGTACGGGGGATGATGAATCGTCCGCGACAAAGCAGTTGAAAGAATGGGAGAAAATATCATTTATGGTGGCTGATAAGAAACTACAAATCTTCCAAAATTCAAATGAATTTGGAAAAAACATCTTGATCAAAATTGTGTTTGTTTAGAACTGAGAAAGTGCATTTACAATCGAGTAATTGATGAGCTAGAAATGGAAAAAGTCCTTTTAAAAACACTGATTTGAAAATGTTTGCCATTGTCAATTTTGTTGGTTTAAAACTAAACCAGATTTGTGTGTGTGGAATCGGTCAAATTTCATCAACTTGTACTATACGGGTCTCACAAATCACAATAGAATTCAATTTTTTGTTTTGTTTTGCTTGACTCTTGTGTTTAATTTCTTCGTTGGTTTGATTTGATTGTTTGAACCGGTCAGCTTGACCAACTTGATTGAAAAAATCTACATATAAATTGATTGACTAGAATGGGCTTTAGCCCAAAACGTCTTGTTTTAATCACTCGCTAAAAGCCCATCGCCTAATCTTTAAACCGTCGTTTGATTTCGTCGACACGCGAAGAAGAAGACGACGACGCAGAGATGGGGAAAGCTTCCGGCACGAAACAGGCGACTGTGGTGGTCGCAGCTTTGGCTTTTGGTTGGTTAGCTATAGAGATCGCTTTCAAGCCTTTTCTCGACAAACTCCGTTCCTCAATCGACAAATCCGATCCGGCCAAAGATCCTGATGACGCCGACGCCGCCGCTTCTGCTGCTGAGACTTCCTCCGACTAGGGTATGTAAATTAGGGTTTTATTGGATCAAACAGAGTTGCTGATTTTTAAGCTGTTCCAAATTTCGTGTATTGGTGAATGAATCCGTGGGTTTATAATTGCTGATTATCTTTGAATCTATTGTTCAATTGCATATCGAGAAGCCTTTGATCTAACCAGGCTTATGATGAGTGCTCTGAGTATTCATAGTTAATATAGCTAGTAGAGTTTACACGTTCTGTTATAATTACACAGTTTAGAAAGAGAAACAAAAATGTTTGGTTATACTTTCAAGCTGAATTATCAAGAAGAGACTAGGAATTAATGAACTTCATTGTTTGAGGTATCTTCAATAGAAGCATATTGATTCATCTTGAAGAAAATACTATCAAAACATTACAATTACAAAGATTACTTGAGATGATAAACTCTATAGAGACATATGAGACTTGAGTAATAAGGATCTTGACCATAACTTTGAAGTCTCCTTTTTAAGTCAAGAGGATTTTAACTTTGTGAGACCTATAGCTACAAGTGTCTAGTACAGAACATAAACTTTGTCTTAACATCATTGTACTCAATAGAGATGTCTATGTTACCTTCAAAAGCTTTGATTTTCATTTTGTACTCTGTTTGTCTTATACCGATCCCAAACAAGGATAAAAAGACAGTGATGGAGCTTTCACTGTTTCTTCTTGATTGTTTTAAACAAAATTTATGATGATTTAAACAAAATTTATGATGATAAAAGAAAGGAGGAGACTTGAGACGACTCGGTCATGTAACAAAAGCACATCAGGAGCATCAAGAAAGTATATCCCTCTCTAATGGAGACTTACTTAGAACTTGACTTCATTATTTGAGGTATGATGGTATAATCTTTCTTCCAAAAGAAGGATGTTTGATAATTCTTACCATCTTTCTTCCAAAACAAGGATGTTTGATAATTCTACATTGATCATCATTGTTAGGTTTTGATAATTTTCATAAGATTGGGGATTCAGATGATTCTCCCTGTTTATGCAAGAGTTTTCAATACATGTTTAAGTCTAAATAACCAGGTTTATCTTCCAATGCCTCAAGTTGCTAATGTGCCCCCACTTTATACGCTAGTCCCACACAAAGCCCAAACAGTGATAAAAAGATGAAATGCACCTTTCACTGTTTTTTTTTTTTCAATTGAAATCAGAATCTATATCTGCAGAGAGAGACTGCAACTTAAAAGTCTCCTCTCAAGTCATGGTGAGTCTTAACTTTGTAATACTTACTTATATGGGCCAGATTGAATGATTAACATCTTAAGCTAAAAGCTAATACCAACAAACTTCAATGTCCCAGTCATCTATATGTTGGGAAATGACCGGATAATGTTTCTCAGAGAGATTAAGATGGAAAGTAGAAAGCTAATGTTTAAGATAGCTTTCGTATTTTATAAAATATATTTTATACCAAAGCTTTGTGTTTGGAGACTCTTTATAACTCTCTTAGAACTCTTTTTGAAATGTGTTTCTCTCTATTCTTTTTGTTTTTGCTTGATGTTTACAAGTGAAGTGAGCACCCCTATTTATACTAGAGAAAAGAAGGACTACAAGCTAATTCTACACACTTCTTATTCTACACACTTCTACACATTTCTTAATCTACACATTTCTTCATCTTTCTCTACTTTTCTAGATATTTCTTCTTCTTAGGCTTTTTATATTAAGGCTTGATTTATTAGTTTTGGGCTTATGAGGGAAACCCAACAAATCTCCCCCTTCCCGATTTAGCCCGAAACTATCGCCATGCCCGTGCCTATGCAACAATCTTCAAACTTCTTGATCGGTAATACTTTGGTCATAAAGTCTGACCAGTTTTCTTCTGTGTGTACCTTGTTGAGATGTATGAGCTTCTCTTCAAGAATTTCTCGGATCCAATGATGTCGAATATCGATGTGCTTTGAGCGAGAGTGAAATGTTGGATTCTTTGCTAAGTGAATAGCACTTTGGTTGTCACATAGCATGTTGTACTTTTCTTGCTTTACTCCCAACTCAAGCAAGAAGTTCTTCATCCATAGCAACTCCTTGCATGCTTCTGTTGTTGCGATGTACTCTGCTTCCGTGGTGGATAAGGCAACACACTTTTGTATCTTTGATTGCCAAGAAACAGCTCCCCCTGCAAAGGTAGTCACAAATCCTGAAGTTGATTTTCTTGAATCTTTATCACCAGCCCAATCAGCATCGGTGTAACCGTTCAACTCAAGTTTTCCATTGCCAAAACATAGACACTTCTTTGTTGTGCCTCGTAGATAACGTAGAATCCACTTAACTGCTTTCCAATGCTCCTTTCCCGGATTGGCTAGGAAGCGACTCACAACTCCTACCGCATAGGCAATGTCGGGTCTAGTGCACACCATAGCATACATGAGACTACCTACTGCTGATGCATAAGGAGTAGTCTTCATTTCCTTTTTCTCCTTCTCACTTGTTGGACTTTGCTTCGAACTTAGCTTGAAATGTCCACCAAGTGGAGTGCTCACTGGCTTTGATTTATGCATATTGAATCTTTCCAGCACCTTTTCAACATACCTTTCTTGGGATAGCCATAAAAGCTTCTTTGTCCTATCCCGAGTGATCTTCATTCCAAGAATCTGTTTTGCTTGCCCCAAATCTTTCATCGCAAAAGACTTTCCTAAGTCTTTCTTCAATGCGGCTATCTTGTTGCGATCTTGACCCATAATTAGCATATCGTCAACATAAAGCAACAATATAAGAAAGTCGCCGCTTGCATACCTCTTTATGAAAACACAATGATCGTTCTTGGTTTTCTTGAAGTTATGATCCGCCATGAAGGAGTCAAACTTCTTATACCATTGCCTTGGGGCTTGCTTAAGGCCATAAAGACTCTTCTTTAATCGACACACTAAGTCTTCTTTTCCTGGAACCTTGAATCCTTCAGGTTGCTCCATATAGATCTCCTCTTCAAGTTCACCATGTAGAAAGGCTGTCTTGACATCGAGTTGTTCAATCTCCAAGTCTAGAACCGCTGCTAGACCAAGAACAACTCGGATGGAGGACATCTTCACTACTGGAGAAAAGATTTCTTCAAAATCTATGCCTTTCTTCTGGTTGAATCCTTTCACAACCAATCGGGCTTTGTATCTTGGATTTGAGCTTTTCTCCTCATACTTTAACCTGTAGACCCACTTGTTCTTCAAGGCTCTCTTTCCCTTTGGCAACTTCATCAACTCATAGGTATGATTTTCTTGTAAAGATTGCATTTCATCTTGCATAGCTTCTACCCACTTATCTTTGTGAGTGTCTCCTAAGGCCTCCTCATAGCTTTGTGGCTCCCCCTCATCTGTAAGATTCACATACTCATCTCGATAGTATCTTATAGATGGTCTTGTCTCTCTTCCGGACCTTCTTAATTCATGTTCTTCTCCGAGCTCCACTTGATCTTCTTCACTTTCATCACCATTCGGATCCATGATAGGATCCTCTTCTTCTGGATTAATACCATCGTCACCAACCACTTCTTCATGATCTTGAGGTTTGTGAACATCCTTGTTTCTTATAACCCTTAGCTTTGGCTTCTCTGATTTGTTGATGTCTTCAATTGTTTGATCTTCGAAGAAAACAACATCCCTACTTCGGATAACTTTTCTATTAACTGGATCCCAAAGACGATAGCCGAACTCATCTCTTGGTGATCCAAGATAGATGCACTCTTTAGTCTTGGAGTCTAGTTTGGCTCGTTCATCCTTAGGAATATGGACAAATGCTCTACAACCGAACACCTTCAAATGGTTGTAAGAGACCTTCTTACCTGACCAAACCTCCTCTGGGACATCGCCTTCCAAGGGAACTGATGGTGTAAGATTTATGATGTCCACTGCAGTCTTGATAGCTTCTCCCCAGAATGACTTGGGTAATTTCGCGTGAGAGAGCATACACCGAACTCTTTCTGTGATTGTTCGATTCATTCTCTCAGCAATCCCGTTAAGCTGTGGCGTCTTGGGTGGTGTTTTCTCCATCTTGATTCCGTGAGCTTTGCAAAATGCCTCAAAAGGACCTCGATACTCTCCACCATTATCAGATCGAACACACTTGAGTTTTTGACATGTACTCCGTTCTATTTGGGCTACAAACTCCTTGAAAGCATCAAGAACTTGATCTTTTGATTTCAAAAGATGTATCCATACCTTCCTTGAATGGTCATCAATAAAGGTGACAAAATATAATGCACCTCCATTGGATTTCTCAGTCATGGAGCATACGTCAGTATGCACAAGATCAAGAATATGCTTCCTTCTCGTAGGTGTAGATGATCTTCTGAAAGCGACTCTATGTTGTTTTCCGGCTAAGCAATCATGACATGGTGTGAGATGGGTACCTTTCATTTCAGGAAGAAGTTTCTTGCGAGAAAGTATATTTAGACCTTTTTCACTCATATGCCCGAGTCTTCGGTGCCATATATCCATGTCATCACTTGCGACATTTACTTCTTCCTTGAAAAACTTGGCTTGTGTTACATATAAAGAGCCTTCTTTTCTTCCTCGAGCCATGATCAAACTCCCTTTGGTTAACTTCCATTTGCCACTACCAAAGTAGCTATCCAAACCGGCATCATCGAGCTTTCCGGTTGATATGAGATTGAGTCGCATCTCGGGAACATGCCTCACATCCTTGAGAACTATCTTACATCCTGTGTTTGATGTAAGAATAACATCTCCTTTTCCAACAATCTTGCTTCTTCCTTGATTGCCCATTTGAACATTACCAAAGTCACCACTTTGGTAGGTTGTGAAGAAGCTTCCATGAGGAGTGACGTGAAAAGAAGCACCAGAATCAACGATCCATGAGCTATCATCAGAGCTAAGATTACAATCTCCAACGAGATATAATTCTTCGCTCTGGTCTTCCACAATGGTGGTAGTCTTGTCTTCATGCTTCTTTAAAGAATTAAACCGGTCTGGTTTGATATTACCGGCTTGTTGGTCTTTCTTGAAAAACCGACACTCCGACTTCATGTGGCCCGCCTTGCCACAATAATAGCAGGTAACTCTAGGACGTGACTTGGATCGTCTTCGAGATTGGTTTTGTCCTCTGTTTCTGTTGTGAACACGAGTCTCTTCTCTACCCCGTCTATCAACGATGTTAGCTTCTGAATAAGAGCTCGAACCTCGCTCCTTCCTACGAACTTCTTCATTTAGAAGGCTATCACTGACGGTGTCCATTGTAAGCTTTCCCTCCGGTGCTGAATTGCTTAGAGTGACGACTAGCGTATCCCAGCTCTCCGGAAGTGAACTGAGGAGTAAAAGGGCCTGCATTTCATCTTCCACCTTCATATCAACTTTGTTTAGCTGATTTACGAGGCCCTTGAAATTGTTCAAGTGCTCCATCATGCTCTGTCCATCCTTGTATTCCAACTTTACCAACCGTCTAGCAAGAAGAGCTTTGTTTCGAGGTGTTTTCTTTTGAATCATGGATTCAAGTTTTGTCCATAATTCAAAAGCATTTGTGTAGGTAGAGACATGTTCAAAAAGAGAGCGATCGACGTACTTACGGATTACTGCAACCGCCTTTCTATTAAGAATCTCCCATGCTTTATCATCCTTTCCTTCCGGCTTCTCTTTCATGATGATAGGCTCATGCAAATCCTTACAATAAAGGTGATCTTCCATCATCGGTTTCCAATAAGAGAAGTTGTCTGTCGTGAGCTTGAACATGTCACCTTCAAAGGTAACGGTGGCCTCCATCTTCACTCCTTCAAAGATAACAGTAACCTGGCTCTGATACCACTTGTTGGGAAATGACCGGATAATGTTTCTCAGAGAGATTAAGATGGAAAGTAGAAAGCTAATGTTTAAGATAGCTTTCGTATTTTATAAAATATATTTTATACCAAAGCTTTGTGTTTGGAGACTCTTTATAACTCTCTTAGAACTCTTTTTGAAATGTGTTTCTCTCTATTCTTTTTGTTTTTGCTTGATGTTTACAAGTGAAGTGAGCACCCCTATTTATACTAGAGAAAAGAAGGACTACAAGCTAATTCTACACACTTCTTATTCTACACACTTCTACACATTTCTTAATCTACACATTTCTTCATCTTTCTCTACTTTTCTAGATATTTCTTCTTCTTAGGCTTTTTATATTAAGGCTTGATTTATTAGTTTTGGGCTTATGAGGGAAACCCAACACTATACAGTATACACGGGCCAGATTATATATATACATAAGTCTTAAACCATTCAGGTTAATTACACGGGATTATAATGATTAAAGAAACTAATGAGATAGACCTTTCATTGCAACAGGAAATAGTAAAAGACGTTAAAAAAAAAAAAAAGAGCAGTAAAAGGGTAACAAATTTATTATGATTATAAAGAAA
Source organism: Arabis hirsuta (assembly GCA_964056655.1). NCBI lineage: Eukaryota > Viridiplantae > Streptophyta > Magnoliopsida > Brassicales > Brassicaceae > Arabis > Arabis hirsuta. Next base: position 7,422,759 of record OZ053310.1, on the reverse strand, counting down.
GAGAACTTTGAGATGACGACTTCGCAAAAGACAAGAACCAAGAAAGTACATACGAAAGAAGCAAGAAATTATCTGGAGACTTTGCTTATGACAAGTTTTCTTGAAATTCTTGCTTTAAAAATCTAATCTAAAGAAACCTCGAAAACATAATCTTTCCACAACGACTCTACTCTCGTAGTAGTCGAAGAATCGAGTCATGGAAGAAAGTCGATTCGAGACGAGTGAGTTACAGGCATCGTTCATGATGTCGACTCCTTTATGGTCCGATTCATGGAGATTATGCAACGCAGCGAATTTCTCAAGGAGTATTCAGATCCACCACGTCGCCGGAATCATGTATGTCGCTTTACCGGCGGTGGAGATGATTCAGTTGGGAGATCTTGTGGGCTTGGAAGTCGCCGGAGTTGGAGTTTTCTCCGGTTTATCAGCAGCATTAGCCTCCGGTGAGCCACCGCCTATGGTCGACTCTGCCATACTCAACCTCTTCCTTCAATCAAAGGTTAGTTTTTCTTTTTGACCTTTTTTTCTTTTCTGATTTTGATGCAATCTATTGCGGATTTATCAGTATTGTTTTGACCTATCTATTCATAATACTTGAAATAGAAAGTCAATACTCAATAAATGAAAAATTATATCTCAAAGTGAAAAAAAAATAAAATAACATAACTAACTGTAAATTCCATCATAATTTTTGTTCGTTTTGATTTGTGAAAAAATATAAATAATATTGTTATTAAATATTAAATCAAAATTAATCCAATACCACACACGCTAAGACAATGATAATTAATGCAGATAATTAAAAAATGAATAAAAATATATTACTATTTTTGTCGGTTGTAAAACCAAATAACTAAGATCGAGTGTATAGTAGAAACCGGACATGTTTAAGAAGAAGACGACTTCGATATTTGTTTGATGAATTATTTTTATTTTTACTTTAGTTAAAATGGAACAAGAATATATATTTTATTTGGTAAATCTAAAGTATATTTACAACATATCAATATATTATTTTAAATCATTAAAAAAGATTTGTTCGTGAGCTAGCACACGACTCATCTGAGCTGGCTCACATAACTCGTCAACTCATTTAAGTTCGATCACTTAACTTGTTTATTAAATGAGCCTAAAAAACATAGTTCGCGCTCGTCAAAATCTGAGCTGAGCTGAACTAGCTCATAAGCTAATTACTCGTTTAACACCCCTAAATCTCCCCATCAAGATTCAATAGGTGAAACATAGTCAACTACTCCCTCCGTTTTAAAATGTTAGTTGTTTTGGCTAAAAATGCGAATATTAAGAAACTATTTTTCTTCTAAAAAATATCATTTTATATATATAATAAAAATAATTTAACCAATGAAAAAAGCGACTGAAAAATACTATTGGTCACACAATATCAAAACAACTTATATTAAAAAAAATTTCCAAAACAAATATATTTTAAAACGGAAGGAGTACTTAGTATAATATAGCTGACTACCATTTTACAAAGTTAAAAAGTAGTCAACTACAAATAAAAAAGTGACATAGTCCATAAACTTCACGTGCATTAAAGATTACGTCCAAGACCTGTGGTGCGTCCCCTGGAGTGCTTGCTTTGTTAGATAATTCGGAAGTCAATGCCTCTGCACAGTTTTGCAGGACACATGGCTGAAACTTTCTCTTCAACGGCAAATCTGCGGAGTTATCTTTCACTTGTTATCTACGAATAGTTAGCTATATATGATCAAAATAGTTCACTATGTAGAACATTGCATTGATCCAGTTTGGTAGTATAGTTATACTTTGTAGTCAGTTATATATGATTGAATAGCTAACTATTCGTATATAACTAGTCATCTATGTTTAATTATAAATGTTATTTAGTTAATTATGTTGATAAACATAGACTAAATATATAATTGTAAAGATTATATAGTTTTTTCTAAAAAAAAATTGATTATATATTTAACTATATTATTACAATTGAATTAATTATTGTAAAGATTATAAAATTCACTATATTATTAAGTCAGTAGTCAACTACAACAATAAATAAATAAAAAATATAGTTAACTATACAATCCTTCCTTAATTTCGAAATCTGTCGACTACTACCACATAGAAGTACGAATATATTTAACGACAAAAAAATTTAGAGAATTTTTTTTCCTGCAATTTTCCTTAATAATTTTGTTTTTGTTTTTTTGTCACTCCTTACCAAATTAAATAAGGACACTTTCGTCCAAATGTTTTCCCTCTGTGTTATTCACCTAAATTCAATTACACCTATGCTACTCCCCTTGTACACCAAAATTAATATTAAGCTAATTCAATATTATTTTTTATTTTTTCATTTAACATATAAAATAAATATAATTTAACTAATTATAAAATCGATGTAGAATACTATTGCTCACAATATCCAATAAAATTAAAAGTTTTATTTTATTTTAGGGTTTTATTGGATATTGTGAGCAATATCTAAATGTCATTATTAGGGTTTAGTTTTGTGGGTTTTAGGATTCAAAAAAAATTTAGGGTTTAGAATTTTAAGATTTAGGCTCTAAAAAATCATAATTAGTGGCATTTTTACAAATGGACACCAAAAGTGGCATTTTTGCAAATGTAGAAACAAAAAAGTGGTATTTTTTAAATGTCGCTAAAATTAAAATTATTTATAGAAGTGTAAAAATATTTTATTTTTTAAAACAAAAAAACCTTCTACAAAGATTATGGAATGGAGGGAATATTTGTTCAAGTAAGTTGTTTTGGTCATATAATCCATTCTCTGTGGCCCATTATTTGGTATTGGTTCTTTTCAGTTTGGTTTGAATCGGTATTTTTGCATCACTAGATAAACCAATTAATTAGCAAATTATTTTCTAAATCGGTTTAACATTACTAGAGGGGAACCGTTATATCTAATCCCGAATTAATCAACCAATTTATGATAATTATCGATTAAGCAGATCATAGAAGGATTGGAATTAGAAGGAAGAAAGAAGGTGGTGATAACCGGACATTCAACCGGCGGCACATTGGCCGCACTCACCGCACTTTGGCTTCTCTCTCAACCTTCTCCGCCGTCATTCTCTCTCCTCTGCATTACCTTTGGCTCTCCTCTGCTCGGAAACCAATCTCTCTCTTCCTCAATTTCCCGATCACGTCTAGCTCACAACTTTTGCCACGTGGTCTCAGTCCACGACCTCGTTCCGAGAAGAAGCGGTGAACAATTCTGTCCATTTGGAACATATCTCTTCTGTTCCGACAATGGAGGTGTCTGTTTAGACAACGCTGCTTCAGTTCGTAAAATGTTTCTTATACTCAACAACACAACAAGAGCTCCAAACATTGAGGAACATCTTAGGTACGGACACTATGTGTCAGAACTCTCTCTCCAGTTTCTTAAATCAAGAAGCTTTCTTAGTGGGAATATCTCCGACAATAGCTACCAAGATGGTGTTGCATTAGCGGTTGAATCTCTAGGGTTTTCTAATGATGAACCAAGTGGAGTATCTGCCAAGGAATGTATAAAAACAGCTACAAGAATCGGTCGTGCTCCGATTTTGAGAGCCACTGAGTTAGCTGTTGAGCTTGGTAATATCTTGCCATCTCGACTCGAGATTCAATGGTACAAAGAACGTTGCGACGCGTCGGAAGAGAAACTCGGTTACTACGATTTCTTCAAAAGACATTCGATGAAAAGAGACTACAAGGTGAACATGAGCCGGTTAAGGCTAGCTAGGTTTTGGGACAGAGTGCTTGAAATGATTGAAAAGAATGAGTTACCTTTTGATTTTCATTTGGGGAGTAAATGGATTTACACATCTCAATTCTATCAACTCTTAGCCGAGCCACTCGACATTGCGTATTTCTATAAGCATAGAGATCCAAGGAGTGATGGGCATTACTTGGAGCAAGGGAATAGACCTAAAAGGTATGAAGTGATTGATAAGTGGTGGAGAAGAGAAAGGAAGCCTGTGAAAGAGAAGTTTGTGAGAAGCACATATGCGAGTACGACGCAAGATACTTGCTTTTGGGCTAAGCTTGAGGAAGCAAAAGAGTGGTTGGATGAGATAAGAAGCGAGAATAGTACTGATGCGCAAAGGCGGTCTTTGTTATGGGGAAAGATTGTTGGATTTGAGAGTTATGCGGATACATTGGTGAAGAAGATGGAGGTTTCGAAGGATGTTTTGGCGGAGAGGTCGAGTTACAGTGTTTGGATGGAGAATCTGAGAGATTACAAGTTTAGAATGGGTAATGGCATTGAGATGGTTGTTGATCATGAGAGTCATGACGCGATGGAGACTTAGTCCGAGTAATAGCAAATCTAATGAATGGTATGCTATGTAACAATCTTTATCACTGATCATGTTTATGCAAGACTTTTTTCTGATGTAATGCTATTATTCCAAAACCATCTTTTTCATTGTTGTTTGATCAACAAGTTTATTTATGCAAGAGTTTCTAATGTTAAACTGTTATTCTAAGGTGATCTAATCTTCTGCATATAGTATAAGGTAATCTAATTTTCATGAGAATTTATTAATAAAAATATACATAGGATTCTTGGAGATTGCCATTAACTAAACACATGATCCAAGAAGCTCTTTTTCCAATTCAGATTTTCCTTTCCAAGTACCCTTTCTTTGTGGGTAAATAATCAAATAAATTCAAGTCAAGTAAACAAATATAGAGAGTCCTTGTTTTACAAAACTTGTGTTTTCTTGTTTCACCCTCTCTTTCATTAATTCCTATTCATAGATCGTTACGCATACCTTACATACCATTTTCATACTACATAACATGACAATATATATGAACCGTCTACTTACAAGTTCTGATTCTGAACAGCTTTGACAAAAACTTTATCGTCCCCACGAATGTTTATTCATATGGGTTTAAGATTAATGTAATGTGATTTTACATTCTATTAAGAAAAATAGACATAATATAACATGTATAATTTATATGGTATTAATCGTGCAGCCTCCATTACCTAAGCCGTACAAATAGGTCAATGTACACCCAATATCCCATCTCTCGCAAGAGGCTATAGGCTTCTTAGTTCGCTTCGAAACTATCTTCAAGACGATTGAATAAATAACTATTTTCGAATTCATAACTTATTATAAAAATATTACTATCTAAATATATCAAAGATTCAAAACCCTTAACCCTGTCTCCCCCAAGAAACAACAGTGAGTACACCCTTACGAGGCAATTGCTCCCTCATATTTCCTCCACTCTAGCTTCCACGTGCCACACCATCTCCACATGCACAAACTCACACACACATTCATGCATGCGTATATAATACATTCTAATGGTTAGAGAGTAGAGAAGAGATAGAGAGATATGGAGAGAACAGAGGCCTTGACATCATCGTTTATATGGCGGCCAAACGCAAACGCAAACGCGGAGATAACGCCGAGCTGTCCAAGATGTGGATCATCCAACACAAAGTTCTGTTACTACAACAACTATAGCCTCACTCAACCTCGCTACTTCTGCAAAGGCTGCCGTAGATATTGGACCAAAGGTGGCTCCCTCCGCAACGTTCCCGTAGGCGGTGGCTGCCGCAAATCCCGCCGCCCGAAATCCTCCTCTAGTAGTATTGGTAAAACCGGCCTAACCGCTAATTCATGTAGCTCTGGTGGTGCTGGCTCACCAAGCATCGATCTTGCTCTTGTTTACGCCAATTTCTTGAATCCAAAGGCAGACGAACCCACACTACAAGAAAATTGCGATTTAGCGTCACTCGTAGCCACGGAATTTCTGGTCGATAATCCTAAGATGGGCCACTCATGGAGTATGGACATCAGTGATGGTCATCAAGTGGAACATATTGTGGAGGAATGTGGTTATAATCGGTTGCCTCCTTTTCCTGGTGAAGAGCTTCTTTCTGTTGAAACTAATGGTGTTTGGTCTGATGCTTTATTGATTGGTCATAACCATGTAGACGCTGGTCCGGCTCAGGCTATGCATGAACCGGTGGCTCAATTTACTAACGAATCCAATGACTCCACCAACCTCTTGTTCGGAAGTTGGAGCCCTTTTGATTTCTCAGCCGATGGATAATCCTTAATTATTTGCATTAAAAAAGTTTATCTTGTACTTATTATACATAATTTTATACACATTTATATAAAATCTATGAATCATTTCATGTAATTAATTACATGAGTCGCTTATTTCATTTAATTAATTAATTACATGTAATCTATGTATACATAGGCTATAGAATATTCATTTTTTTTTTTTTTGGTGGTTCTCGACATATATGATGCTATAATTAGTCGTTTTCAAGATTTCCCAAAGAATCGCACGTGGGAGGTCCTTGTCTATGGATTCGAATGAGATTTGCTTGTTACTTGAACTTGCAATTCACAGAAAGTGAGACGCACGTGTGCACACGGGTGCACGTGTGAGCCTTGTAGTATCCTCCTCTGTGTGTAGAGATCCTTTCTTCAAAAGCATATTTGTTCCTACTTTTCGTTTAACTCCTTTCTACAATTAGTCAATATAATCATTTTTCATATAACATATTCAATTAAGCTTTATTGCCAACGCTTATTGATAATGAAAAGAAATACCACAAACCAACTCGTGGATAGTCAGATAATTTCTTTTAATATGTGATTTATCAAGGATTAGTAATATATGATTTATTTATTTTTTGTTTTTTGCTAACCATACATGAATTGAAATTTTCGTAGCTCTAACATGCGATGACTCGTGTAAGGAGGACTAAATAAACACCTGTTGGAGGGTAAATAAATTTTACGTTCAAGAATGGAGAAAGACACTCGCCACCACAACACCTACCTCTTTTTCCATTAATTGTTTTTGCGTGCACATATGCAGTATTAATATGTTCTTTTTTTTTGCTAAGAAAGTATTAATATGTTAGGTATCATTCTAATGTTATTGGATAAAGACCAACATTTTTAACAACATATTAATGTATTTCGTTCTTGTCTATAATTTTCTCAAATGTTTGATTACGTAACATTTATAAACTTATGCGTTATGGAACTTAAAAGAAGAGAAATATATTGTTGAACGGAGAGAAAAAAAGAAAAAAATATAGATTTATTCTCTTTGTATCATTTTAAATGATTTTTAAGGATGTTACACATAGATTAAGAAAACTTTAAATTTTTTAGTTTTTCTAAATTAAAACATTATTTATCATTCAATTAAATACAATTCAACCAATAGTAAATCAAACTGCAAAATACAAATAGTCAAAATAAATACAAATATATTTAATTTTATTTTAAAAATTTTTAAAATTATCTAATTTGATTAAAAAAAACCTCTAGAAAATCATTAATTTGATAGAGAAAGAGTATTAGATTTGGTAAACTAGAATGGAGGAAAGTACGCAACTTGTGTTCAGAGGTAGGCAAAGAAGTTAACTTGGAAAGTGTTTATTATCGAGCTTCGCGCGTCACTCACGTTTCAATACATCGCCCCAATTGATCCAAGAAAATAGTAAACTCTTATTACTATACGAAACAGTTGTGCATTTATTTATTGTTAAATAAAATCTAATACTAGTATCATATATATTTAATGTCATCAGAATAGTATTCCGCATCGAAAATTACCTTTTTAAAAATAAGACATAGACTAACCTACTCGTTAACATTAAGGTTTAAAGTGTAAGCTATAAAACTTAATTTGGTACTATCAGAATTCTCATATTGTTTGATTCAAACAAAAAAATCAATATGATTTAGAATTGGTCACATAAAAAATCGATCCAGTCTAAAATTGGTCTCACCAATCCATACCAAAAATATACCGAAATAAATAATTGGAAGAACCATCAAATCCAGAAAACGTATTAGAAAAATCCCACTTGAAAATGGAGAAGAACTTAAGTGGTATGTAAAGCACTAATTAACTTATTCATTGCCAGCTAATTTTATTGAAAACTCGTAAAACTTTACCATTATTTTGTCATCACCCGAATATACAATTGCAAATAACATATTGTTGATATATATATATATATTTTTTTTTAAATTGAATATAAATATTAGGTATCTGTTGCAACTAGAGTTCTTTGTATATAAATAGTAGGCATCTAAGCGTAAGTGAGAATATATTTTAGTTAAATAAAAACAAAAACAATCAACCAAATGAAAATCTGTTACCTTCTTTTATCATTTTATTTCGATCGGTCGATAATTATTTGTACTAGTTATTGAGAGGTATAATTCAAATAAAGCTTTTAATATATATTGCGAACAAATATATAGAATAGGTTGAAATTAGGTTTTTATGCTTGTCTTGACTTTTTTTTTTTCCCCTCTAAATTAGCTAGGTGTGAAACACTGAGAATGAAGATGAGGTTACGCATTCTTATTTCCACATGATGATTTAATTTGCATAGATAGATCAAAAGCGCTATAATATTAAGCACAATGTCGTAATTTAGCTTATCAAAGACCTGCCAGATCAATATTTTGACATTCACGTCTATTTCCTCGACGGTTTATTATATTTACTAACTAAATAATATGATCTAAAACTAAAAAATATGATCTCCCTTTCATCAAGTGAGTTGTTTTAAAGTTATCCCACATATACTAATAAAATAATGTGATATATACTCTATTTTTCATTGTCCAATTACAATTAAACATGTATAATCATATAAGGGTGTGGTTTAGGAAATAGTTTATGAAACATCAAATATCTATTAGATGTTGTTGTTCTTTTTAGATGCCTGAGGTTATATTATTTTTAGTAGATGTTATTTTATCGTCAAGTCAACTATATCATCATGTTTCACTATAACATTTCATAAATTTTATAACTGATGATAAACCCAAAAGATATAAGATATACATCTACATCCAACGATTATATATATTAAAAATAAAATAACTTCATTTGAGTTAAGCAAATCATTGTATGCCATGTATCACACATCATGGTTGAGCTTCAGGAGAAGTTATCCTCCAACAAAAGCCCTTAAAAGTGTTGGTCCTAAATCTATAATGGTCCAAACTAATAGGTGAAAGACGTTCGGATCCACCTAAGGATCCCATGTAGCAAACCTCGCCATCCGGAGGAAGTGAGGTCCGGAACCAAGCGTAAAAGAAGCATGAGGCGGATATCACTACTCGAAAACATGGTACATGGCCTAAGTTCTCGAACTCGAGGTAGGTAAGAAATATCTTTACATCACGCTAAATTCAAATTTTTTTTTGTTCAAACGTTTGAATTCTTAGTTAAAGGGTAAAACACTTTCACCTTATGCGTGCTAGGGTAAAAACAAGTGATCCATGCTCAAAGAAATGATTAAAGCATAAAGAAGCTGATTCCGAGGGAACAACCCGGCAACCGATCCGACGTGTCTGAGGTTGCCAATGGTTCGAAGGGTCAGACACAGCATAGCACAACTGTATGGTCGGTCAAGTGGCACGAGAAGAGAAAAAAAGAAGGTGAAAAACACTCGCGTACGTCGTACCGGTTCAGATCCGAAAGCCCAGGCCCGAACCAACTAAAGATGCGGAGCCCAATATTCGAGCCCGGGTAGATAATTGTCTATAAATACTCTTCAATTTTCTTCATAAAAAGGGATCCAAAAGTTTGAGATAAAATCATATACATAAAACTTTTGTTTTCTCAAACTTAAGACACATTTTCTTGTGTCTCAAAAAATTTCCGATTGTTTAAGACCAAGTCTTCCCGACCTTTCACGGTCAAAATCTTCCGCCTTTCACGGTCAAAATGTTCCGCATACTCCCTCTCCATTATCTTCTCTTTAAAATGTGTCTCAAAAAAATTTCCAATTGTTTAATACCAAGTCTTCCCGACCTTTCACGGTCAAAATCTTCCGCATACTCCCTCTCCATTATCTTCTCTTTGCGCCACCACCAAATTTCTTTCACAAAAGTTCATGATACTCCGCGGACCACCTTCGTTTGCCAGAGTCATAATCATCCTTTTTTGTTTTCCGACTTTTTGTTTTCCTCGCTTTCCACGATTCACCGTGGTCTTTTTCTCTCTTTCTCTCTATTGTCCTTCGTTCTGATTAGAGATTCAGAGAGCCGTCGGAAAACGCACTTCCATCATATTTTCCGAGACTTTCACGTGTTTATTGATTGTATAAGAGCGGGTCCCCTCAGTAATTATTTAGAAAGACCAAAATTTTCTAAAAAAATATTATATGACTTTGTAAAAAAATTATATAACACTTATCAGAAATCGTTGCCAAAAATAGCAATTATTTTAAAATTATAAATTATTAAATTTATTTTACATAATAACACGAATACCTCTAAATTTGTTATTTGACATAAATAAAGCATAAATAATGCTTAAAAAAAAAAAAGGATCGAGTCACCACCTCCATGTATCCAAGTCTCCGTGTCGACATAACGTTCTTGTACATTTATACATTACACATTACACATTGAACTCATTAAAACAGAACTTGTTAATTAACCATCTATATCAATAGTCCTTCACGTTTACATTTTTATATGTATGCATATATCGATTTTTTAGTTCTATAAACCCACGTCTAACTCAACTATATTTACTAATATAATACTTGAATTAAGACCCATATCAAATTCGGGATTAGAATATTCGATCATAATTTTTTATACTATACGGAAGAAATTATAAACAACAAAGATATGATTAATCTTCCATATTGATAATTTTATCCTACAAATTTAATTTGCATGACGCGTAGATTGAATGTAAGCGTTTTTTATGTAAATCAAATGCGTTTGAGATTAGGAGTTCTTTCAGAATTCATTTGAGCTCAACAAACCCAACGCGTTACTATGTTAAAATCTTTTAAAATAAAAAATCAAAGAAATAATAAAAAGTGAAAATGATAATTTTTAAAATTCAAGAAATAATGTTTGATTTGTAAAGTTGTACGTTATTAACAAAAGCGCAACTTTAATTAGTGTAATATGGATACAATTAAACGATATAAAATATAATAATTATATGATCACTCACATATGATATTCAAATAGATATTAATACATTTTTATAAAGTAATTGACATCTGTAAATGATTCATCGTTAAAACATTATGTTATATAACATTTTAAAATATTGAAATGTTACATTTTAGTTGGATTTAAATTTGTAACATATGTATTTGTGAGTTTATGTTAAAAAATTAGTGTAAATATGAAGAGATTTCTAACATGACATATATAATTAATTGGAATATTTTGATTGGTTAATTTAATTGATGTGCCGTTTAAATTCTTTTTTGTTTTGTTTGACATGTGGGATTTTTTTTATAAATATCTCCTCTATTAATATATAGCGGATATGTCCATTTCGGAAGAACTAGCCAAATTTGAAAAAATTTGTTTTTGAACCTTATTCAAAAAAAATAATGCTAATTTGAATAAAATTTTACATATATTATATAACTATTGTCTAATTCTATGATGTGAAACTTGGATTGATAATCTAATAGTTTTATACACTAGTTAAGAGATCAAATGTGACCATAACAGTCTATCTAAATCTAATAGTTTGTATTAGTGATGTTAGTCCATCACCACCCGAATATTTAAATTCGCCTATCTTATATGATAAAAATAAAAATAAAGCGCTTGTGTGTATTTTTAACATTTAAATTGACAAATAAGGTTTTGTATATTTGTCAATTGTGGATATTCTCTCCAAAACGTTTAACTACAAGTGCAAGTGGTGGTCGAGGACTCGAGGGAGAGGACCAACTTTGTAGTTTTTAACTCTTTCTAGATTACGACATGGTTGCTCGCTAGATCTGACTTTTGAATTGTGACATTTATTGTATACAACTAAAAAAAGTACTTTAGAAAGAAAGAAAAAATCCAGCTTAAATATTATACAAGTCCCATGTATTTTATGTGATATACAAGTTCCATTATAAGGCTGGTGAGAATGGCGGTCAATACTAAAGCTGCTATCTTTTTGTAATCGGGTAATTACAATATTCCTTAACGAAAACTCCTTTAAATTTTCCACCATAATAGCTGCCATCGTCATGAGCATTAGGGACCGATTTCAATCGGCAAAGGACTCTCACTCAACTTCGCATCTTGAAGTAGGATTGGGCAAATTATCCGTTAAATTCGATCCAGTCCGGTATTCGTTTCGATTTGATCCGAAAAATCCGGATATCTATTTTGAATCAAAGCAAAGCAAATCACAGATACTAATTTTAAAAATTTGAGATCCGATTCGTATATTACTTATATATACATATAATATATATATGATAGATTTATAACATATATTTACATTTTTTGACTTTTAAATATATTTGACAAATATATTTATAGTAAAAATATATAGATATTCACCGTTTTAATCTTTCACTTTTCATTTTTTAAATAATCTATTGAATAAAATTAGATCTATTTCATATATTTATTGATTAATTATCTTAAATCTTATATTAAAACTTTCTTTTGAAAAAAACATTATGGTGTTTTAAAATTTTTTTGTTTAAAACAGATATCCGCAAAAATCCGGATATCCACAAATATCCAGAAAAAATCCGGATATCTGTTATCCCGGATACCCGAAATTTTTCGAAACAAAGTAAATCGAAAAATTAGATATACGTAAAAAAAACAAATCAAATTACAAATACTGCATTTTTTCGGATATCCGATCCGTGCCCAAGATATTGGATTGTATTTTTGGTTGTATTACTATTTCATTTAACTAAAATGTCTCTTGTCTTTAAAATTCCATGGGGGCTTTTGTTAATTTTTAGTTTTCTTTGTAATGGGTAGAATAAGCTGTATTATCAACAACAATAACAAAAAAATCAGAAAATGGTATATTTCTTAATATTTAAACACAAGAAAAAATAAAAAACGTCAGTAATCACTAAAAGTCACTGATGTGTCACACTTTTATTCGATGTTAACATATATTGCTGTTAATCTTTTTGTTCTTATCTTTTTGTATCAAATATACAACTACCTAAATTTGTATCGAATATATATAACTAGCTATATTCTGAAGGAGTATGGAGACAGAAAAACAATCAATATCGGAACAGTAGATATAAGAGTAATCCAAATGAAATTTATCTGAGGGACTTAGTAACTTTTTTTGTTGGAACAAATCAATATGGACGGACGATGGGATACACCAACCTGTGTATGAAGTCAGACGCTCAGGACCTTGTCCGAGCCATTAACAATCGGGAACCGATCAAGGAGCTCCACGGACTCCTTTTTGATATCAATTTCCTAACAGCTTCATTTGTTGCTCTATCCTTTATTTACATTCCGCGAATTTCCTAACATATATCCCTTATGGATTTCACTATCTTTCCATTGTCTGTGTAATTGACTGCAAGTTTTAATAGAATGTGTTGTTAAAAAAAAAAAGGGACTTAGTAATTTATTCTTAACTTATAACCATAAAACCTAATGTGTCGTGGACTAGTGATAACACAAAGAGGTTAGTTTTCTTGTGTTTCGGGTTCAAATTTTTTTTAGTGCAAAGAATTATTTTTTAAATCGGAATATCTTAAGGCTGACTCCAGGAACCGAGGAGACTATGAACTAAAAATTCAGAATTTTCATGGTTTATTAAAAAAAAAAAACCTTATAACCATGAAATAAGATTATTTTTTATTTATTTTTTTGAAAACATAATAAAATAATTTTCCTACGTTCTTTAACAAGGTCCTACGTAAAACGACACTGTACGTACTCATGTTCCCGCATGTTCCCTGATTGCTAGAACCGAGGTGTATAGATACAGAGATTCTTGCTATATAACATTGCAGTTAAAACAAATTACAATATTAACGTGCTTTGAATTCGTAAATAGTGATCTCCAAAGATAAAATATTTTGAATGCAAGCTTTTTTCAAATATTTTCTCTAAACTTTTATATTTACATTTCAGATCTTGTTAATATATGCTTTGAATCAGTTTAAGCAAATGGTTTTATAGTCCACAGTTTTAGAAATGAATTAAGGCTTCTCCATAAACAGCTCTTGTTTTTCTGTTCGTAGCCTCATTAATTGTATTCTGAAATATTCTGAAACTTTGTTTTCATCTACCTATATTGACCGGTACTTCGTAAATTCTTCCAAAAATGATTTTACCATTAAACATATTATTCATCTAAAATAACTTTGGAGTGAATGATCTGGAAAAATAAATTATTTCAGTATCACGACGAGTGAAGACAAAAAGTACATACATATGAAGGATCTTTGGTATCTACAAAATCAGATAACAAATCTTAAGAATTTCTTGAAATACAAAACCAGTCGTCCAATGAAAGTTTGACACATGTATAAAGATAATAGAACCCGTTGTGAGATTAGAGATGTAGAACATACGGACATAAACATTCGCAATGTTACTTCCACAGACATAAATGGTCAGAAACGTTACACATGATGCATACGTATCTCTAAAAATATTGCTTTTTAAAAAAAAAAATATATATCTCTAAAAATATATTTTTTTTTTTTGCTGAATGGTAAATATTTCTTTCAAGAATGAAAACAGTGTAGGTTTACAATTATTAGTTATAAACCTATGGAAATGATTCATGGCAAAAAAAAAATAAAAACATGGAGATCATAATGCGTTAAAGTTCAATTCGCCGTTCGACATTGACCCGAAGGTTAACGGAGCAGGCGAAGTGATGACGATGTTGAATGTTCATCCAAGAGTAGTTGGCGCAAGGCAGTTTGAAAGTCAGGCACGAGAACCGCAAAGAAACAAAACCCGAGCTAAAGAAGCTGTTCAAAGAGGCCCAAACTAGGAGTTATCAACGGAAAAACTTCAACGACCTCGATCACTAACTCCTCTCGAGCTCGCGTCTAGTGAGAGCGACTAGAAGTGCTAGTCCATGAGCTAGCTCCAAGAAAGAAATCTCACACCAAAAAGCAAACGACGCAAACTTCCCCTACCAACAACATTGGCTAGTACAAAGCTAGGTAAAGAAATCAAAACACAACACCGAGAGCGATGATCTTACTAGCTCATCTAAAACTCAAGTCATGTCCTACGATCCTCAACACATAACCAACCACCTACCTAAAGCAGCACAACCACTAAAGAAAGACACAACCAACAACAGGTCTCGCACAACCATCCACACCAGATGTACAATGATGTAGTCCAAAGAATAGCTACTAGCTACCACCGGAAGCTTAACTCGGTCTAATACTACAACAGTGCAAGAAACATGGGCAGAAAAAGAGCTCTACGAAGACGATACCTCACACTCGTGCTGCGACAATGACGATCGAACTGAAGGAGAGACTGCTGTCCACAGAATAACCAACACAAGCAAAGCCATAACAACGAGCCTTATCGCCTAAAGAAGAGCCAAAAACCGCAAACACCCTCACTTCCATGATCTGCATCAAAACCAAAGGGATGTGACTAGAGATCGAGGCCCCAAAGTTAGAAAAGAAGACCTCCAACATAGGCCAATCCAAGTCTGCGAATGGGAGTCTCAGAGCCACGAGCCCTAAAAGAAAACAAGGGCAAACACGGTGGAGATAGAGACCGCTCCTCCACAAGCCTCAACCGTCCTCGATTGGAAGAGACTTCTACAGAGGAAGCCACACCACCGGAGTAAGCCCAGGCACGATGGAAATTCCTAACCCGAAGGACGGGAAAAGCTAGACCACATAAAGATGAAGGGAGCTTCGACACAGTCCACATACGCCGCTCCTGACTGATTGAAACCTCCTCCATCAGCAGAGCCGCTAGGCCGGAAGGAGACCTAATCGAAATTAGGTCTGACGGTCGATTAGTCGTGAGGTGATTGAGGGTTTTATTAAGATAATACCAAGGCCTATTAGGATAATAATGTTTACATTCCAAGTTTATCTCTAGCTAGTTTATCTCTAGCTAGTTTGATCCTAATTCTTAAGAGATTAGGTCTCTACATTCTTTGTATAAATACTTCTCTTTGAACATGAATACAATCAAGCTTCTATACAATATTTTATGGTATCAGAGACTAAAAGATCCACAAACTTTTCTTTTATATCTCCTTCGTGATAACCATTCTAAAACACTACTTCTATGTTTCTTTGTTTTCTTCATAATCAAACAATGAATTGCTTTGATTTTTCTACCACTTTCTACGATCTATAATACTATAATACTACTTCTACTTCTACGGTTTCGTAATGATCCCTACTACTCTACTTCTATGATTTGTTCTTCGTTGACAATCAAACATGTCCGTGGAAGAATACCATTACTCGTTCTACTTCAACCACTTCTAAGGGGTCTACTACTATTTCTATATTTTCAAGCAGAGTGTTACTTTGATCCTCCTACTTCTATTCTATGATCGGCCCAAAGATCGGGTGGTTCAGAGCCAAAACAGATCCTCAAATATATTTTTTCTCTTCCTGGCTTTCTTCTACATCAAGCAAACGTGTTGTCTTGATTTCTACATACTTCTACCTTCAAATTTCCATTCTAATACTACTACTACTCGTGTGACATACTTGATTAAAACAAATCAACTATGTCCGGCGACGATTCTTCTATTTCTAATACGACTCTGCCTACGCCACCATCTGACCTAGTTTCGCCATATTATCTGAATCCCTCGGATAATCCTGGTGCACTCATTACATCGGTTCTACTCACCGGAACCTACTCTGAATGGTCCACATAACTCTGGCATTCACTTCAAGCTAAACAGAAAATAGGGTTTATTGATGGCACACTTACAAAACCAGCTGCTAATCCGGATCTTGCTCGATGGCTATCTGCAAACTCCATGATTGTTGGCTGGATTCGAACATCAATTGATCCAAAGGTGCGATCAACAGTTACCTTTGTCCCTGATGCTCACAAGCTTTGGGAAACATTAAAATTTCGTTTCTCTGTTACAAACGGTGCAAGGCTTCATCAGCTTCA
The DNA here is from genome assembly GCA_964056655.1 of Arabis hirsuta. Taxonomy (NCBI): domain Eukaryota; kingdom Viridiplantae; phylum Streptophyta; class Magnoliopsida; order Brassicales; family Brassicaceae; genus Arabis; species Arabis hirsuta. The sequence continues at coordinate 7,405,846 of OZ053310.1, read as the reverse complement.
AGATGCAATTACAAATTGCCAAGACCAAGACCAGCTCATTACTATGGTGCATATCTCTACCAATTAAGGAGCAACCGGCGGATCTGCTTACCAAGGCCTTGCCTACTCCAACATTTCAATATCTTCTGTTCAAGTTGGGCATCAAAGATTTTGCAGCACCAACTTGAGGGAGAGTATTAAGATAATACCAAGGCCTATTAGGATAATAATGTTTACATTCCAAGTTTATCTCTAGCTAGTTTATCTCTAGCTAGTTTGATCCTAATTCTTAAGAGATTAGGTCTCTACATTCTTTGTATAAATACTTCTCTTTGAACATGAATACAATCAAGCTTCTATACAATATTTTAGGTTTGAGCTCCTCCCCGGACGACTGCTCTTTGCCATCGACAAGCAGAGAGCCAACGACGGAGAAACCCAAGAACTCAGGCGCGACCGTCATGACTCGTTCCTCCGGTCGCTCGTCGTGAGATGCAGGGCAGATCTAAGCGAAGGAAGGTGAGCTCGATCCGGTAACAGAGCCGCGAGTAACAGAAAAGGAAAAACGAGGGCCCTCTCACGGTACCGGTCGGAACCGGAGACCGGAAAGGCGAGGCGATGAGACGGAAAAAGTTGATTCGGCGGAGGTTTTGTTGTAGAATCACCGCAAGTGAGATTCACTCGCCCGACTCTCGTGTTCCAAACGTTCGTGGTCTCTAAAAATATTGCTTTCATAGCAAAACTATGATGTAACCTTTTAGGTTATCCACTCAATAAAAATGAGAAGTTGAAAGAGATGTTCTCCATTATTTTTGTGGGAAATGGGAATAGAACAAAATATAAAATTTCAAATTAATAAATAGACTTTAACGATAATGAACAAGCAAGAGGGAAACAATTAATAGCCCTGTAACTTGTGAATCCATTTATTATTATCTTTGCCGTTTCTCATAATTTGATGAAAAAAAATTCATTGTTATCTACATGAACAATTTGAAAGATCCGACAAAAAAGAATCTGGATTTGAGCATAATAAACCACTCTTTTTGTTTGTTTTACAATGAACTTAAATATACGTACGAAGAATAACTCTCAAAGAATTGTTTTGTATCTGATGAGAATTAATAAAACATATATATACGTTGTTTTATCTTGCTGTTTAAGCAGGATACGAAGCATACAAATTTCTTGGGACGCAAGGTGATTCTCTCCAAACCCTAGCGTGAAGTTTAAGCAATTCCTTCGCTTTTTCTTTAGTCTTGTTCCCACAACTTACTTGAAGAACCAGACACAGCTTCGCTACAACTCCCAATTGCAACATCTCTTGCAACAAAGACGGTGTTGCGCAGAACCTCCCAATGGATAGCAAAACCCTAACCGCCCTTTCGCTAGTTATCTGCGAGACCCTCAATATCCTTTTAGATACGACCGCGATAGCCGCTCCATGATGCAAGAACTCGGATCTTCCTTCTGCACATTGACATAACATATCAAGAACAACCATCGCCATCTCCGAATTCCTTCTCTCGGATGAGAAAGTGTCATCCATTAAAAGCTCGATTATTATCGAGATCGCTCCAGCTTCCACAGCTTTGTGTCTATTCCTACCCCATGGACATATGATCACCAAGATTTGCATTGCTGATTTCGTCGCCTTGTGAGAGATTTGGTCATGCAAGATCTGAACCACCTCCGCGAAAAGCTCACGTTCCAACAATATGATCTGCATTGGATCTGCAACTTCCAGGATCTTCTTGAGAAGCAAAGTCGCATAGGCTCTTGATTCGTAGATCCCACGTTGCATGATCCTAGTCAACGTCTTCACAAGATTTGTTCCTTTTTTGTTATTTAAAAGACTCTTGAGGCCTGTCTCTGAGGCGTCGAGATGATAAAGTAAGCTTAGGGCTTCGTCCATCAAGCTCCTCGAAGAATCAAATCGATTCTCCAACATGTTTGATTGGCACAAATCGTTGAGATTCGAAGATGATAGCGAAGAAGAAGGAGAGTTGTACGTATCTACGGAGTTGCTTACGATCTTTGCCAAGAAATCCGGAACTTGTGCAGCTTCTAAGCATCGTTTGTTCGTTGTATTCTCCGATACTATTTGACGAAGTCGTTTGAGACAGTTGACTTGATTTTGATGAGAAGATGACGAATCTTTGATGAGCTTTTCAATCTCGGATTTGCAGATCGGAGGTTTTGGGGTTGGTATCCTCTCGATACCGTATGATGCGTTGAGAGTACACCAAGATTGGATCAGACGACGAAGAGTGTGGTTTGGTGTGAGATCGGTTTCGGTTATGACTTGTTTGGTGACCGGACATGTGTTTTTCTTACCGGAGAAGAGCCATTTCTCGATGCTGTCTCTGTCGTAGGTTATTCCGGTGGAAACTATCACCGGATCCTTCATGATATCTAGAGAGATCGGACAAAGGAAGAAGGAAGGAATCTCTATTTCTTGATCCATTTAAACCGCCGAAAAATATGAAAAAACAAGAAAAGAAGTAAAAACTTGATGAATAAATGGACGAAAGAATCTCAAGAAATGAAACTTTTAGTTCAAAGTGTAGTAGTTGAGATTTAGGAGATATGTGAATTGGGTTGAATACTTTAGCAAGAAGAGAGAAGGAGGGTTGGGTTTTAAATATAAAGGATAGGAGAAATATTCAGAATTATTACAAAAGTCAAAACACGGAAAATACAAATATTGTAAACTCTTTTTGGATAGCTGGCCGTATTTATTATTGGAGTATTATTTTTATAGAACGAACGAGGAACGTATAAAGATTTGACCTTTTTTTTAACCTGAATAATACTCCAATAAATGGGTTTCACAAAAAAGTGAGACGTATGGAAGAGTGTTGACTTGTCAAAAGAGATGCGATTACGGCGAATAAAGTGTAAATAGTAACGAAGTCATTATAGGGGATTGGTCGTGGCGGTGGTGAAGACAAATAGTTTTGTCTGCTTTGTGTTTCGCTTTTACTCACATGCCATAATTTGCTGATTCCTCTCCTCTTTTTTTGCCATCCCTTATTTGACTTTTTTTTTTTTCTTTTTATTCTACAAAAAACAACTATGTAAGCTTATTTGAAAACTAGTATAAATATTATAACCGAAAGGTAGAGGAAGATTAATGGGTTTTATTTTGTCAACAAAGACAAGATTATTGTTTTTTTTTTTTGTGTGCCGACAAAACCTAAAGTGCCATTAACGATCCGTTGTTGGTTTTGTACTTTGATTCATGCTGCAACTTTGATGACGCCTTTTTGACCCATACTCCCTTGTTATACTCAATTACGTAGATGGATTTTTTGGTTGATTTTCTTTTTATTTACTTATTTACTTTGTATTTGATCTTGGTGTCAACGGATATGCTTATTTATTTGGCAAATGTCTAATACAATGAACCCAATTTGAAGTTGCTCAAGCCACCAAGGATTTAATATAATGCAAATGAACATGTTTTTTTCTCAACATGAGAGAAGATTTATAAAAGCGATAAAGCATGTAAATAACATGTTTCTTTACAAAAAGAACAAAAACTGTAAAAAAAAAAATAATAGTTGGGATGTTTTACTTCTGTGAAAAATCAACTTGCTAGATACTTGGGAGTACAAGTTATGCATTTTCGATTGCAATGTCTTTGTGATTAAAAATTTGCATACATTTAAAAACAACAAAATGAGAATTGTTACATCGACGATTCTACAACGGACAAGTTTTCCGTCTTGATCCACGCCAAACGTATCTATATTGCCCCGCACTGAAAATCTCCTGCAAATTTGTCTCAATTGATCTGGATCTACATCAATATTAATAAATCGCATCTTCTGAGATTCGAACCCCAGATCTCCTGGTTTTTAAGCATTAATGAACCATTAACCAAATCACTCGGCCAAGGGGGTTTCCATTATATTGGTTATTTAATAACGTTATTTCCTTACAAAATAGAATTATTAAAATTATCTAAATTTATATCAAAATAATTTAAAATCTATTTCTAAATTATAAACCTAAACTATCATCACGTCCGCAAAACTGTTACCTCAAACCAAACCCCTAAAACCTAAATAAATTAGGTTTATTTACTTTCTTCTAAAAATTCAACATACTTTTTGTTTAATTTGTTCTTAGATCTGTCACCCCTTTAGTTTTACCTATGTTTTTTATTTTATTTTCTAGCTCGTTTGAGCTAATTATGGAAAGTCAGTCTGTTTTGATGATTTTCAATTTTGAAAAAAAATATAAAACTATGACAGAATCACAGAAAGTAAAAGATTCTATTATATTGTTCGATTAGGAAATTATTGGAAAATTCAAAATAGAAATAAGTTAGGCAATTCATGAGCACGACTCAGAATCATGAGCAAGTTGCCGCTATGCTGGTAGTACTAATAATCAGGGTTTCAACTACAAATATTAATAATATATCGAAATAGACAATTGACTTCAATTTTGAGGATATATTTATTTGGGTTATGCACGAATAACTCTTTTCCATGCGTTAAGTGGAGGTCATATATTACAGCCAATCAAATGAAACTAAAGCATAGAAATACATATACGTATACTTTGACAAAACAATATATACATATACGTATATATTATTGTATTTGATTTAACTTATTAGTTATTTCCTTGATTCATGTCTAGAGGAGGATGTTTAGTTTTTAAATGTTCGTACCAATCAGATAGCCACGCAGGCTTGTTAAAAAAGCGCCATTAGTGTGGCATAATCGATAAGTTAAAATATACTATGATAAAGAGTTTAATAAGGTAAATTGATTAAATGGTTCTGATTAGTAACCCTTGAAATGAAAAGAAAAACTGAAAAAGTGTTATTTACCATTTTAATATATTTGGCAAATCACATGATTTTGTAGAATGTATATTTAGCAATTTAACGACTTTGTTAGTTTAATATAACCAAAATTAAAAATTAGACTGTTAAAAAAATATTTTCATCAGAAAAATATTCATCATTTAAGTTTATATTTTGTTGGCAATTCCATAAGCTATAGCGTAACAATTAACAAATATTGTTAAATAGTAATATCAGTGTGATTTTATTCCGTGGTTATTACTTCTAAGTTATAATTGTTTATGTGTATGTTCACATGCTAATCGTTTACTTTCTCTTTAATAGTCCGATCTAATTCTTTTTGACATTTTTCAAACCGAATATTAAAAGCTATGTTGATTATCTAGATTCCGATCGGGATGACTTATACTATATTTTTTGAATATCAAGGTATCAAATTCGTCCCACGACTCACGTATATATTAACTTCCAACGAGGACGTTCATCGACAACAAATGTGAACAAGTACCTGATCAAACTTCTTTTTGTTAATGAAGTACATAATCAAACTTATTTTGAGTATTTAACTAATCGCCACAAAACGGTCAAAAAATGACCAAAAGGTAAGAAAACAAGCGGGCCGTTTTAAAATTAGTTATTAAAAAACGACTTTGTCATTTGTGCAAATAAAAAACAAGGGAAAATTGTCAAAAATACCATTTTTGGAAAATGTTTTTTAAAAAATGTCATAATTTTGATGGTTTGCAAAAATGCAACATTTTGTCTTTTAATGTATAAGCAAAGATATTTATATATTTATTTCTCTTCCACACATCATCTTTTCCTTTCTTAAATCCCTCTTTTTTCTTTTTCACTTTTTCTTTTCCCCATAAATTTTTCTTCTCTCTCTTTTTCTATGTTTTTCTTCTTTCTCTCACGTAAATACTTCTCCTCTCTCTCATGGTGATTTAAGGTGGAAAACAGAGATTAGTGATGGATGGTGGACAAAGACATGAGAGAAACAGTGATGAAGGACAAAACGGTGACGGTGACAGATGACAAACACGGTGACGAAGACGGTGACGGTGACGGAGGACAAAAACGGTAACCGTAACAGTGTTTGTGGACAACAAAAGTGACGGATGACGTCTTTGTAGATAGAAGACATGACCGAATGGACAACTCGTTAGATAGATGACGTCTTTGTAGATAGAGGACGTCTTTGTAGATAGAATACGTCTTTGTAGATAGAAGACATGACCGAATGGACAACAACGGTGACAGAGGACGTCTTCGTTATATAGAATTGTCCACTAAAATCGAGAGAGAGAAAAGAGAGAGAGGAATTGTCCACTAAAATCGTGCAGAGACAAAGTTGTCCACTGAGAGAAGCAGAAATTTAAGATAGAGAGAAAGAGAGAGAGAAAGAGGGAGAGAAAGAATAGATCCATCATCTAGAGAGAGAGAAGAGAGAGATGTTTCGAAAAAAGAGAGAAAAATTGATTGGTTTTTCAAAAAAGAAAAAGAGATAAAAAATTGTGTGAAAGAGAGTTTATTGGCAAAAATGTCAATTTACATCCACTAGAAGACAAAATGTGACAGATGAGAAAAGGAAATAAAAAAAATGGTATATTTTGAAAGTAATTTCAAAAAAATGATATTTTTTGTAATATTTACTAAAAAAACGTTTGATTTAAAGAAACAAAATGACTTGTCCTTCTTTTGACAAAAGGTAAGATTTAGATAACTACACACGTGTGATAAAAAGAAAAGAAAAGATAAATACACTTTTGGTCAATCTAGGGTAACCACGTTATGGGCCAATGGTAAAAAGACAAAAAAACAAGCATAGAAGAAATCAATAGAACAACTTAATGTCAATTAAGTATTACCATAAACAATGTATTTGATGTCTTATACTAAATATATAATGTAGTTAGTATGTCAAGTTGGGAAATGGAAAGCATGGTCTTGCTCTACGTTGATTTGTTCTATGTAATTTGGACATATTGTATATATACATTGAAGCAGTCTGATACAAGTTGATAGCAAATTCAAGTCTTAAGACCGTATGGGTGTGGATATATGGGTATTCCCCATATGATAGAGTTTGCCACGGTGAAGTATGTAGATAGTACTTATAAATTTTTTAATACGGATGAGTTATGTATGGTATAAAAAGAATAAACAAATATGTAAATAGTCCCTATACATAACTCATGGGACCAAAAATGGTAATGAAGTGTGTACAGCTAAAGGCCCGTAAGAAATGGTCAGAAAATAGACAGCTTCTATACAGGCTACCACATAGGATTTGTAATATAAATATAAATGGACCTAACATTATTGGCTACTCTACATCTTCTTGGCCACATAACCAAAATTTATTTTTATGTTTAGACTGCTCCAATAAAAAACGGAGGATTTCAATTAGCAGATTCGAGAGAGTCTGTTGCAATGTTTTTAAAACTGGGTTAAAACTGGATCGGTCCCGAATCGAAAAAACTTTTGGATCATAGGTCAACGTGGTCCGATCGGATCGAATCGGATTTAATAGTTTTAAAAATAATAATAATATAAATAGTTTTTGTATAACTATAATATCCAAATATATAATATAGTCTTTGAATAAACATATTTTTAAAAATTAATTATGAAGAAAATCATTTTAATAACAAAAAAACTATTCAAAGACAGTTTAATGAGAAACAGTTAAGTTTATATGTAAAAACAAAATTAAAAACATTAAACCATAAAAAGAATTAACTAAATTCAAAACTAGTATTTGTTTCTATAAATTTTAATCATAAAAAAATTAAATATGAAAAAATGGAAATTTAGTAATAAAAAAAAAACTTAAACCTGGGTCATTCCAATCCGGCTAGCCGGCCGATTCGCGGTCGAACCCGGTCCGGCCCCGGTCCGATCTGGTTTTCAAAATATTGGTCTGTTGTTATAAACTATATTGATAATTATGTTAACATGTGTGTTGTATTAATTTATCTGTTATTTTTTTCTTTTTGTTTTTGTCATGCTTGTGAGAGGTGGATATGGAAAAAATGTTAATTTTTTTTTTGTAATTTTTTTTACTTTTTCGGATCAACAATGTCCGATATATTTCTGTTTTGATTATTTGGTGTACGATATTCATTAAAACCTAGATATTCACTCTCAGTTATTTCTCCCTAGTGATTGAAAGGAAGGTAAACAATATGTGGTTGGGATAGTGGTTTCCACTTGAGAAAAAATTGTTCTATGCATCTAGGTAAGAGTTCAATTCCTCTCAAGTGTGAGATTATCTTTTTTTTTTTGTCAAGTGTGGAATTATCTAACCACTTTCATTTAGTCAGTCGAAGTGGTGCCACGCTTTAAGTCTATTAGAAAATTTGATGAGTGAGCTATTCGACGGTTACACTCGCTTTGGGAAGATTAGTCGGATGGTAAAAACCCGGATTACCTTCTGGTTTTCAGAAAAAAAAAAAAAATGTGGTCTAAGGATTCCTTTAAACTGCAAATGCAACTAAGAGCACGTTTTAGCAAATAAGCAAGAAGAGAGAAGAAGAACTTGGAAGAAAAAGAAGAAGACGACCCGTGATGCTCTGCTTCTCCTTAACGACCATGTATTTAAATTTAAGTCGATACAACATATTCAACAATTCTATTTAGTCGGTCCATAACACAAGCAATTGAAACTATCCATTATGAACTTCGGTTTTTACTTTTTAGAGCTAATTTTTTCTACACTAACAAAATATATTTTTCAGTTTTATTACTGACTTCCCGCAAGTTGGACCAAACCTGGGCCTATGCTGACATGGGCCTTCAAAACAACTCACCGGTTTTCTGGTAAGTTAGACTATCTAATGAATAAACCAGGATTAACCCTAATTCAAACCTCAAATTGATGTGGATAAACATATTTCACAAATGACGTATATAGATAACCATAAAAATATTTCTCAAATGGACGTATAGTCAATGGTTTTACATTTTCGACAAAAAAAAAAGTCAGTGGTTTTACATATAGCCAAAGCATATATGTCATTCCGTTCGCTAAAATAGATTATTGTTAGACTTTAGTAGACCATACTAATTGATCACATCTCAACATTATGTGTGTGTATATAGGATAAAAGAAATTGGGTGATCAATCTAGTAAAACCCAGATGAGGAAAATCAATTAAAAATTGAACCAAATCTCAATTCAATATTAAATTTGGGTTATTCATTGTCTTTCAACTCAAATTCAATTGGCAATGAGTGGATTGACGTTAACCCTTTATATAATAAGATTGTATTATTTTTCCAACTTCCGATGTGGGACAATATCACTTAATTAACATTTAGTTTATACCATTTTATGTTCAGACAACCAAATCCAAAAACGAATCACGTGAATTATCGTGAAAATATATACCAAAAATCTGAAATTTCATTGAATTGTTCCAATGAAGGGCATGCCAATCGAATACTATTACGAACTAATCCAAGCCAATTTTAAATAGATTTGATTTCATATTAATTGTTAAACTATCTTACCTATAAAAACTCAAAAGTCAACCGAAATGAAACTCAAATTGAACATGATAGGTGAACTATATAATGGTAGCGTGTTTTCAAGTTTCTTATGAGAACTCTTATTAAAAAAATTCGAAGATTGTTATCTGAGAAATGCTTTCTGTAACCATTATTGGGACGTAATGGGTTTTGTAGTCATCGATCTCGAGTTACCGAATTTCTTTCAAAATGATGATACTAAATATTTGTTTTTGAAGATATATAATAATTGATGGTACGGGATTTACCACCTATCATCAAGACTAGATCTAAACCATTGTGTTATAACTTATACGTGATGGTCAAATAATAGAGCGTCTGATGTATTAATTTACAAGAATACTCTTTAAGTTTTACACGAATACTCTTTAAGTTTTACTCGTATACTTAAACCTTCAAGATCTCTATAGACAAGGAGGGAACATACAAATCAATAAGGATTGAAGAAACAAGAGATGACCTCCCCAGTTATCGCTACGGCTCCGCAAAGACATGACGATCGAAGTTACCTATACTTATGGTTCGAATCCTTCCAAGGTGTTACATAGTTCTTTGATGCTTATTGATTTGTGGCTCTATCTTTCACGTGATGATGGCTTGGTTCTTGCCTAAAAGGGTTATTTCAATATAATCGGTATCTAAAAAAAAAAAAAAAAAACCGTAAGGGTATTAAAAATCTTAAACTCTTATTATTCGCGGGTTTCAAATTCAGACTTTTTGAATTCTACTGAATTCTTACTTATAACTAAAATCTTGAAGGAAATATGTATTAACGAGCGCAGAATATTTTGAAATAAGAACCCTAACTTGGTTCAACAAAATCAATTTTTCGAACATTACCAACAACAAGATATAGAGATATTATATTTTTTTCATCACAAAAGAAAATTCCAAAATTTTCGATGTAACTCTTGTTTCTTGGTGTATACGTTACATAAAACTCCACTGTTAGTTGTAATAAATAACATGGATAGACACATGATTTTCATCAAAGCATCCCTATAAAAAAAGTGAAATACTTTGCTAATAATAGATTCTACATCATTATTACCAATTCACTAACAATAATATCTCACCCTAATTAGAGATTTTCTTTTCAATTTTGATATCTCTTGGTTCAAAATGGCAACTTTTTGAGACTTTGATTGGGTAATATCTTAAAATGTTGCATTCTTGGAAAGATCCACATTACCAAAACAAAACTGAATGATGAAAGAGATTTGAAGAGAAATGTTTCAAGATCTGGATCCTCTTTCTTTTTCATTAGATTATACAACAATAAAACAATTACAGTACATATAGAGCTAATTTTAGCTCATCCATGGCGGATTCACTATTTTTATCCAAATTGATTAGTTTTATTCTTTAACCCTCAAAGAAAGAAAGAAAAAAAAATCTTCGTGCTTTCCACTAACCTCTCTTTTTTTTTTCTCCAAAATTTCCCGGAAAATTCTCTCACCATTGATTAATCTCTCAAGTTTTATCAGAAACGTAAGCGGAGAAAGAGAGAGAGGAGAGAGACACAACGATGCCTTCTCCTCCGGAAGAAGAAACCCAACAACCCAAAACCGATTCCGGTTCGGGTACGGGTACGGGTCCGGGTCAAACCTCCGAACGCGGCGATACCAATCAACCACCACCGCAAACGCAAACGCAAACGCAAACGCAAACGCAACAATACCCACCCGTTATGGGTTTTCCGGGTTACCATCAACAACCTTACCCAGGAGGTTATCCAAACGCACCTTACAATCACCCACAATACGCCTACGCTCAAGCCCCACCCGCTTCTTATTACGGGTCATCTTACCCGCCCAACCAAAACCCGGTTTACCAAAGACCAGCTCCTTCCAATTTCTTCAGAGGAATCTTAACCGGTTTAATCGTAATAGCCGTATTCCTCTGCATCGCCACCACCATAACCTGGCTAGTCTACCGTCCTCAAATCCCGGCTTTCTCCGTAACCAATTTCTCGGTTTCCAATTTCAACGTAACCGGTCCGGTTTTCTCCGCCCAATGGACCGCTAATCTCACCGTGGAGAATCAAAACACGAAATTGAAAGGCTATTTCGATCGAATCCAAGGATTTATATATAACCATAACGCGATTGGAGAAGACGATTTTTTAGCGACTGCGTTTTTTCAACCGGTTTACGTTGAGACGAAGAAATCGGTTATGATCGGAGAGACTTTAACCGCGGGAGAGAAAGACCAACCGAAAGTTCCGAGTTGGGTCGGAGAAGAGATGAAGAAAGAGAGAGAGACCGGAACGGTGTCGTTTAATCTGAGAATGGCGGTTTGGGTTACGTTCAAGACCGATGGTTGGTCGTCTCGTGAGAGAGGTCTTAAGGTGTTTTGTGGGAAATTGAAAGTTGCGTTTGAAGGAGGTTCTGGAAACGGTGCCGTTTTGTTGCCTAAACCACTTCCTTGTTTGGTTTACGTTTGATTCTTCTTGCTTTGGGCTCTCTCATGGATATATTACATATAATATATCTCTTTTTGTTTTAAAACAGTTCTTGTAATGTTTGGTTATTTACTATACAAAATTCATTAGAAGACACACTAACCAAGTTTAAGCACGAAAAATTAGATTTGATTTCCAATATAGTTTTGAGAAAATATTTCCAAATGTTAGTAAATTAACCACTCGATATTGTTTGCTAAAATGTACATCTTGGAAGAAAAAGATATCGAATAGATTTGGTGCGTCTCCAATAAAGAAAAGTATACCATACAGTGGCTAAGTAAGAACTACAAGTGAAGGGTATAAAAGATCTTCTATAAGGTTATTGGTCTTGGTTCACAAGGAAATTCAAAATAAATGATAGAATCAATCAAGCATTAAGAAAATTAAAGGAAACAAAAGTGTATGGTTATGGCCGTGGAAGCCTATTGGATTATTGAATGTGAACAATTTGACCCTCATACTTGATTCATGGCATCAATTTTTTGGGTTAAATAAGAAAGTAGTTTTAACGTAGAAGATTTCTATAAATTTGGAAAAAACTGAAATAAAAAAAATCTTGAATGGGTGATCCGATAAGAAAAATTGGAAATGAGATTTCATCACCGTTGGAACTACAATGCCGCATTTGTTGGACTTGAAACGTGACCAAAATGGTTTGGATCGAAATGTTTCGATCCAAACTTATCCATTTATGATAAACCTAGCTAGTCATCGTCTCATCTATAGGTCTGACATGTGAAGATCATGTTTAAAAATTGATGAACTAGTCCGGCCTGTAAGCAACTTCAAACCAAGTATAAATTCAAGCTCTTAGGCTTTATCGAGATAGAAATCTAAAGTAGAAAATGATATAGCTCATTAGAGCTTTATTATGCAAGAAAAGTGTAAGTGGAAGAAACTAAATGAAGAACACCAAGATCAAATGATTTTAGTTTGATATCATAAAAGGATAGGGAGATGAGAGTTGCTTAAGGTTAAATCTAATAATGTCATTACATAAGTATTTATATAAATCTATACTTGTTAAGAACCCTAATTACATGAGCTTTGGGTTTGATATAAGATGCAATATTGGGCTTGAGTTATGGATACTCTTTTTTTTTTTTTTTTGGTCAAAAAGAGTTATTGATACTCTAATACGATCTTCTTCATCGATATATCAGTTGCTCTATGAACTGGTTGATAAGATTCAGCATGTTTAGAACATCTTCTTAATTTGAAGTGTTGTCATCGCTTTTGGAACCGAGTCAAAATGCATATGAAACTCATATACATATGTCTGAATATATTTAGTTATCACTTGTGAATCTAGGTTGGAAAAAGCCTCCAATGAAATGTGTGGTGGAGTAAAATAATATCAAAGAGACTTGAGCATATCTCGACTAAAGAGACTTGAGCATATTCGTCAATCAAACCCCTCTCTAGCCTCGTTGATGCTGCAATACTGGTTTTCCTCCTAAACCCAATGATTATTGACCGCTCAACCTACAGCTACTTGCACCGATGATGCCTCGAAAGACAACGCAAAAAGACTAACTCTCTGTCTCTCGACTTCTCCTCTCCTTAACTTAATATTTGGTTTATATGTTCCTTATCCTATGAGTTTCTTTTTGGGCTCGTTACTGTAACACTATATGGACTCATCTCATTAAAATAAAGTCTGGACTGGGCTTGTAAATTTTTTTTTTCTTTTCTGCAATTTTAATTGAAAAAGTTTAGCAAAAACAAAAAAACTTATATTATTTTAGAAAATTTCGAATCATTTTGATGCTAGTAATTGCTTATTGGCAATATTTTACAACTTTTTTAGTCCGTACTTTTGAAAACTAAAGCACTTATTTCGACCAAAAAAAAGAAAGAAGCACTTCTATTTTTTTTTTAAGAATGCTATTAATAACAAAATGAAAATTAGAACCCTAGGGTGTCACTTAAGTTTATTTTGATTTTGGTTTATTGAATTGCATTATACTTACACATATTTTGTGTATTAAAAAAGGTTAAAACTTCCATCAATTTTTATGAACTGCCTACTTGAAAAATAATAAAATTTAAATCATGACTACACCGAGTATGGGACATTGAAGCTGCTATAGTATATGCCTTTAGACACTGACTCACACAAGAGCCCACTATTATAGGTATACATAAACACTTTTAAAAAATAGATTCGTTGGTAATGCGTAAATTATATAGATTTGTTTGGTAATGCCTAACTTAAATTGAAAAGATAATAAGGTTGGTGGTTTGTCTTTTTGTAATGAAACCTAACAAAATGAAAATGTAATGAAGAAAAGACACTTTGCATTATGATCAAATGTGACTTTAAGAAAGATTCGAAGTCTCTAGTTGAGCTGTGGCCTGTGGGGATAGAAGTTGTAGCATGGAACGTGACCACGTTGGTCCCACACTATAACGAAATAGAAAGGTAGAGACGTGTTTTGTCATCGAGTCAATAGTCAATATCCGACGTAGACACAACACAAGAGGCATAAAATAATATCAAATATCAATCATGTAAATTACTGCTCACACAAAACACATATTGAAAAGGTTATGCAAACAATTATGTCCATATCCTTAATAAGGTTTGTATAATTGTTGGACAGTTATAACGAATGTTCGGAGTTATATCATTGTTTACGATGGATATATTATTTATATGAATCAACTAGTTAATTTGTGTTTAACGTTATCATTCACTTGTTGTAGAGACGAGTTGGCCATCTTCTATAAACCGTACGTTTAGGTAGCTAGGAGTTGCAAATATTATATATTAGTAAAATATTTGATGTGTGTTATATTCGATTTAGAGCCAAGTATAATAGAGTATATGTCTATATATATACATTACCTAATCACCAATAGATACTCAAAAAGCTTTCTTAAACATAACATCATCCAAAGAAACATATATCACCTAGATTAGCCTGTATATGTATCCCCAAAGTATAAAAGTTATTTAGTCATCGGTTATTGAAGTATTAACCTCCAAAGATTTATGATTACCATCAATCTCCAAAATTAGTTTGCGCACATTTTTTTTTTTTTCAGATTCCAGCCGCCTTCAATTTTTGATCTTGTACGTTTCTTCCACTAGATCCAATGTTTGTTGAGTAATTTATACCATAATTTTTCTAAAGATAAATTGTAAATGTTGTGGCAATTTGGTATAACCGTATAAGAAATGTTAACACCGACATGGAATATGTAAATATGGAACTATAGTAGAATTTGTTTCCACGTAGGAACATAAACCGTAAATGCCGGTTGCCGACCTCCAATTTTACTTCGAACACGATAAACCACACAATAAGATGACCAAATTGCTCTACTAAAGCCAATAGTAAAATGACACGTATCTAAAAATTCTCGTTGAATTTTTTTATTGAATTTTCTTTCATTTACAAAATTTCAACTTGTAGAATAAGAATATATGCACATGCACCATGTTCTTGTTTCGACTAAAATAAACAATAACACCAAAATAATCGCATTGTGTTTTAACCGAATCAATCATGAGGGAAACTTCCAGCATCGCAACAAATAAAATAAAAATTAACGCACCAGATAAAGCTCACAAAGTGTTAAGAAACCATTTCCCAAAAATAATGCGTAATGTACCACCACATATCTCTACTTTGTATCATTTTTTATTTATTTTCTATATAACCTTTCTTCTTTTCCTTTTCTCTTTCTTTCTTCCAGCATATCCGTGATATACATTACAGAAAGGTACTATACATTTACAAAAGCTATAATGAAGTAGTTTATTGGATTTTTTTAGACCATGTCTATTGAGGTTTTCATATTTAAAAATGTTGAAAGACGTCCAAATGGTTATCTTTAGTAGAATGAGTGAAACAAATATGAGTAGAAACCATTTCCCAAACTAAAAATTTGAGTTCCTCCAATTCAACCAACTAATTCTACAATAAAATAGTAGAGGTGTTTTCCATCCAATTAATTCATTATTTCAAAAAACATTATGCTAACATTTTAGTATAGGAATGTTTAATTTCACCAAATTTTATTCAACTAAAATGTATGCTAACATTTTAGAAAAATGGTTAATTTCACCAAATTTTGTTCATCTAAATATACAACCATTTGCATCCAAAGATGGGGGAAAAAACAAAAAAAAAGAGAAGAGAGGATGATGGCGCTGTTCGAGTGGTAAATAACACTATCTACAATCATCATTTTGAATTCTTTCTTAACTATTTAGACATTTTAATTAGAAAAATATCCGATTTCATTTCATTAATTACCCTGGTTAACAAAAATTTTGAAAAGAAAAACAAATAGGTTAGTTGGTCTCGACTCTCGAGTCTATAGTCTATAGACTCTATACACAACGCGGATACATTGGTTTTTTACATTTTACACACAAACAGAATATAAATATACACAACCATCTTTCTCATACACATTTTTTTCCTCCCATCACCACTAACCACGACCACACAAAACAAGAAACATACCATTATAGAGAGAGAGAAGTCCACCAGTGGCAAAACCGTAAATAAAACATGTCAAAAGATTGCGGTAACCACGGAGGCGGCAAAGAAGCAGCCGTCCGGCGACTCTGCGCCGCCGTAATCGCCTTCATCATAATAGTCCTAATCACAATCTTCCTAGTTTGGGTCATACTCAGACCAACCAAACCAAGATTCATCCTCCAAGACGCAACCCTCTTCGCCTTCAACCTCACACAACCAAACCTCCTCACTTCAAACTTCCAAGTCACAATGGCAACTCGTAACCCTAACTCCAAGATCGGAATCTACTACGACCGTCTTCACGTCTACGCTACCTACCGGAACCAGCAGATCACTCTACGTACGGCGATTCCTCCGACGTATCAAGGTCACAAAGAAGACAACGTTTGGTCTCCGTTTATTTACGGAACCGCTGTTCCGGTGGCTCCGTACAACGCGTTGGCTTTGGGAGACGAGCAAGATCGTGGGTTTGTAACGTTGATGATACGCGCCGATGGGCGCGTGAGGTGGAAAGTTGGGACGTTGATCACCGGGAAATATCATTTACATGTTCGTTGTCTGGCTTACATTAATCTTGGTAACAAAGCTTCTGGTGTTATTGTCGGTGAAAACGCCGTTAAGTATACGATGAGTAATAGATGCAGTGTGAACGTTTAGAAAGGTTGACGGCGTTAAGTTTGGCTTAAAAAAAAAAAAAAAAATCTGTAATCAAATCATTTTTTTTTCATTTTTCTTGAATTTACCAAACTTCTTTCCACTAGCAGGATAATATTTCTGTTTATCTTTGAAATTTCACTACTTATTTATGGTTGTTGTTGATTATAGAATAATTACAATCGCGACGGTGTGTGGTTTGGTTTAATTGTAAATCCACTGAAATTGAAATAAATGGAGAATTGGGTTGGTTCTTTTGAATTTGGTTTTTTTTTTTTTTTTTTAAATTTACTACTTCGTATTTGTTAATAATATTTGTACATGAATATATATATATATATAAACTTTATTTTCTTCAAGTTGTTAAAAAAATGTGAAAGAGGAATAATTTGTTGGTAGAGACTGAGAGTAACCATTCGGATAAAATATAAATTATGAAAGTAATATGAATTATACACTACAAATATATGCTCTTATATAGTATTTTTATAGGATAAAGTAGTATATTTTTAGATGGGAAAATGTCAGGAGGCATGTAATGAAAATAATCGGAGTTGTTTCGTGAGGCCTAAAGCTCTGTATTATTGTGGCAAGGAGCCTATTCAACTTCACTATATAAGGGTTATGTTTGACGTAAAATGCAGATATGGTAAGAATTATGTAAAACAGGCTTTCGATATTTTACTATTATTATATAGAAATTTTGTTTACGAACCAAGACACAATTTGATCTAGATGAAACTAATGTTTTGGATGCTATAATTTCTTTTTATCTTAGTTTAGACAATTAATGTTATGCAAGATACAAAATTTGTCTAAAAAATTTAATATCAAAGAAAATAAATTTTGTTTTTAATAGTGATAGTTAATGAATTCGGTAATGTCAATGAAATGTATACTGATAGTCTTGAACTTCTTAAATGAAAGAGAAACAATTGGTAAAATGAACAAAAATTCAACTCAGATCCAGGCCTGAAAAAGAGCAAAGAGGCGGATTCGACACTTCCACGACGATTGGAAGAAGAAAAAACATTGATTTTGATATAGTTTAAGTGAAATAGAAACAATTTAAATAACTAATGTTATGCTAAAGAGTATGAACCGATAATTTGATTTAGATGAGATTAATGTTTTGGATGCTATAATTTTTTTTTTTTTATCTTAGTTTGTACAACTTATGTTATGCTAAATACAATAACAAATTGTTTTCATCAGTGCAACATATGTCCACAAGATGTAATGTCAAAGAAATTAAATGAATTGAAACAACATTAAATATTTTATAGTGATAATTTATTATTTCGGTAATTTCTATAAAATTTATGTTGACAGTTTAAGCGAACTACCTAAGTGAAAGAGAAGCAATTGGTGAAAATGAAAAAATCTCTTGAATATCTATTTATTTGTTTAACAAATTCTTATTTATATTTTAATAAATGGGAAAGGATATTATCTTGAAGATATTGTCTTGTGGAAACATGTGGATGGTCTGTTCGTCAATATGTTAAACATGCGAAAAATTCAGACTTTACACGATGATAAAGAGTACAAGATCTTTATGACACTGGAAAATCCCCAGTAGCGCTGTCTCAAAGTGAACTTGACTACTATGTTTTAATTGTCACACTATGGACTGTTGTTTTGGTGATTATTGAACTGATCATCGTGAAGATAGTGGGAGATAAATTAGCAACTAGGGCTGCAACAAACGCTATAAAAACAGCAGCAGGAGAACCAAGAACACTGTTCCTCTTTATCCTATAATCGATTTCGTTGCTACAATCCAAAGTGTAGTAGATTTTGTTTGAACTTGACTGGCGCAAGGTAAAAGATTAACTTTTATGCTTATAGAGCTTTCAGCATTTTGAGTATTAACCATCTTATTTTCCTCATTAGGCTGAACTTGTTCTAAAAGGTTTGGAAGTTCGGGTAACCTCTGATCATATTAAGTATACATGATCTGTGGACAAAGTGAACATATCTGCGAAAATCAAAAATATGCCAAAATTTAACATTTTTTTGTTGTCGTGTATATTCTCTGTTATATGTTAATTTTTTTTGCTTGAGTTTGATATGGTTATTATATTTTCAAAACATAATGCTAAAATAAGATAATGATATGTTGTTACACGATGATATATATATCATTATATATGAAGTAAAAAATCCTACGTGGCGGTCTCGCATGAATTTGATGGTGATTGATTACAAGAGTACCTTCTAAAAAATATTCTAATTACTATCATTGCCATTGATTTTTTTTTTAAACCAAAATATAATCCGTTTGGTGATTATTATTGGGTTTGAGCGCATTTAATTTTTTGACCCATAAACTAAATTTGTTTTATTGAAAACCCTAATCACTATCTCTACACTTTCTTCTATATATGTGAGCCCTATGATTTATGATGTATTACCTTTTATATTGACCGTTTTGGGACACGAAACATCGTTTGTTGATAATCATCTTCTCTATTAAGCTTATGTTATTTTTTTTTTGTTTAATTGGCTTTTTCACATGTTTGATAGTTCTTATTATAATATCAATTGTGGAATTGTCTGGTCACAGATTAATTTGCTTTACTAATCAAGTCTAGGGTTTGATCTTGCAAATCTTAACTTTTTTTTTGTTTCTTGGTTCTGTTTTCATTTTTATAATTTAGCGATTTTGTGGTATTATAATTTTATCGTTCGTAATATTATGTACCATTGCTAATGAATTTTGTTGAAGTTTCTTATGATTAACACTTTTTTTTTTCCTTTTCTTTTTGTAGATTAATTGTGGTATCGAGTATATGGTTAATTCTATCTCTGATCTATTATTATTATTTTATTATATAGATGTATATGTATGTTTATTAATAAGCTCACTTTCTTTTTTGCTTAGGTCATTTTTAATATCCATATGTCTAGATCTATCCTCTTAGCGTTGAGTTTGTTCGAAATACAATCTATCCGTTTAATGGTATGTGGATGCAAGTAAACTTTTTTTTTATTAATAATTGTTTTTTATATGATCTGGAAAGAAAGTTTATTATTTATATGATCTTTGATATCTAATTGGTTTTTTTTTCTTTAAATTCTAAAGGATACTTGCGTGATATATTGATTCTTCCAACTTCGATGTCGTATCATAAAAATGGAATCACATGTGTTCTTCATGTGGAAGGTACTCAAACTTATAAATAGTTTCGTTATCATCTTTATATAATCTCCTAATTATTTCTTCTTCTTTTATTAGGTTCCTCTTTGCTTTTTGTTTCGAGTTGTTATTGAATTCTTGACGGATATTTAATTCTATCTTATATATCTATAAGCGGTTAGATATATATATATATATATATATATATATATATGTATATATATATTTCAAAATTTTGATAAATCTAACTAAAGCATTTGAGACCATTTATTTATGTGTCGATCCCGCAATTTTTTTTTATTTTTATTTATTTCTTCTATACTCATTGACAAACGCATTTATTTCTAAATTTTACATACAATTATTCTAAATCCAATTGTCGGACACATTCAATTATTCATAAATTTGAAAAAAATAAATATTTCAAAATTTTATATTAAATCTCATAGTTTTTCGATATTCATTGCCAAACACATTTATTTCTAAATATTAATCATAATTACTTAAAATCTAATTGCAAACATTTTCATATACTTTTTGAAGGTTAATCAGATAATGAAAACTGAAACAAGAAAAAAATCCAACAAATGTTGTACAATTTAGGGCTTTTTAGTGAATAACCAAAAAAAAATATTTAAAAAGTTAGTAAAAAGAGGGTATGTGGCACAATCTTCGCCATTAAATTTAAGTTTTTTTGTTAGTCTGTAAATTATAATTTTTTTGTTGTATTAATGGCAAATTATCTTACAATTTACCTATCACCCACCCAACCGCCAACCTCATGGCCCGTTAAGGCATCAAGAAATTGGGCCTTAGAATTTCATTTTCGGCCCGTGAATTTGCGACGGTACAAAAAAAAAAAAAAAACGAACAGAATTGACGAGCTCTAGAAATATGAAATCCGATGAATCATGAATTCATCGTCGTCGACGCATCAATTATCTTCGCCAATCCAAAGAGCCCGACGGTTTAGTCACCCAGAGACAACGACGGATCCGAAGTTGACTTGATCAAGGCACATTGCCAGATTTTCCGGTAACTTATTATGTAAGTATCTCAAGAGCTTGTTAATCGCGATTACTGAGATAATGTTTCTGAATCGGTTTTTAGATCGGTGTGTTACCACTTCATACCGGAGATCATGTGAATTTTCGGGAAATTTTGGTTTTGCAATTACTGTATGAATCGGTATTTGGAGGTGTTTAATGCGCTACAATGGTACGGAGAAGTTAAGATCGGAGAGCCAAAGGAGAGGAATCTTCTCTTCTGCGCTTAATACAGTGTTTTCCTGAATTTGGGGATTTGAAGAAATTTGAATCTCAGTGTTAATATCTGAGTTAATGAGAGATTACGATTACCTGATCTTATAGTTTCAGTGCTATTTGGAGGTGTTTACCAAACAGTGTTTTTCAATTCGTTATTACCATAATACTGGAGATATATGAAGTTTTGCAGCGAGCAGTAACCTGTAATCCATTGTTTGCTGTACTTATGGCTCTATTTTTTTGAGAACAGAGTATCATTTTTACTTCCTAGATGCTGTTGCTCATGATATTATAGTCTTTGGTTGTTTCTACTGGGTGCGAAATGAAGTGACTTTTTTTTGCCTCTGGTCTTTTATATTCTGAGTGACAGATTCCTTGATATCTGTATTGAAATGGACTTGTTCTTGATTGCATTAATGACTCTTAATTCGATATTTTGCTTTTTTGATTTTTTAAAATCCATAGGTGGAATGAAGGCCAAATCTAAACGGGATGAGTTTTCACCGTACGCTTGCTATTGCAGCGATGCAAGGTGTTTGCTTGTCATACAGCAAAGAAATGCACTACCGTGATCTAAACGTGTTTTCGTAGCAATTTGATAAGCCTTTGATGGATGTACTTTTGCTGAGAATAGTCCAAACACAGGAACTTGGAACGAATGCGATACATGTGAAACTATGTGCCACTATTGGTATCAAAATCCACCCATGGTTCTGGTGGTATCATTTTTCCCTGAGAGCTCTTTCCCATTCTGGCTTAAAAATTTGGCTGTATCGGTAAGCAACTTTATATTTAGTGTTCTATTGTGTCTTGAATACTTCACTCACCTTTGTTCTTGTGTTTCCTCAGAGAGTATTACCCTGAGGCTCAGAGGAGATATCATTGATGGCTTTGGCTCGGAAGTTACATGGAAGACCACCTGATTCCACAAGTAAGTAAGCTTAGCTCCTCCCTGTTCGCTGACTGAAACATACAACTTATATCCTTTCTGAGTGTTTCTGTAGTTTGTTGTTTCCATTGAGTGCTGAATTTTTGTTGAATGTAGCATTGTGGTATAGTCCAGTAATTAAGTCCAAACGTGAATTTAGTGGTTATTTTCGTCACTCAACTTTTCTTGTTGATCACTCATCTCAATGTTAGTCCTCAAATCTCGAGTATAAAAAAACTAGTGAAATCACATTTTGTTATGGAGAAATAATTTTCTTTACGTTTTTAAATGGTGTTAGCATTCTTTATAGGTTGTTAAATTAAAAAAAAAATATATATTTTAAAGGGGGAAATTCGTTAAGTCGGTATCAGTTCTTGCCTCTGTTCTTGAGCCGTATCAATTTTTTTTTTAAACGATGGACTCTCCTATAAATACAGATACTCCATCACACGCAGAGCCAAACTTCTCTTGACCTAACTTCTTATAGACGTAATCACCAAAGTAAGAAAGCACATCGTCTTGGATTTCTCTTCAACGGCATTTCAAGATCAAGAACCTTAAGATTTCTCCATCTCCGAGACAAAATCTGAAGAATGTCGTCGACTGAAAATCTCAGATTGCTTCAAGAGTTTGATCGTCACGTTGAAGAAGTGATTTTCACTCACTGCTGATTGCACCGCGTGGAACGATAAAAGGGTAAACGCGAAATCGTTTTTAGGACTTTCTTCGTTTCTAATTTAGTATTTTTTTTTATTTACCATTAATTATGATGTATAATCGTATGTATTGTATGTAATTCGTGCAGCGAAACTGAATCCTTAGTTTTTCTATAGTTATTTTTATGAATTTTTTTTTTTCTGATTATAATATCGTATGATTCGTATCGTCGTCGTTACTTGTGCTTCGTACTTCGCTCGGATTTTTGTATTATCTTTTTCTGTTTTGTTCTATTGAACTTTAGTATGAGTAACCGATTTTTCTCTAACAAGATGGTTTTGCGTCAAAGTTCATGAAATATTTTATTATCTTTTTCTTATAATTTAATGATATATCTTCTTATTCATTTCTTTATTGTCTATCTATTGCTTATGCTAAATCTCTAATGCGGATGTTCTTCGTTTATGTTTTTTTTGCTAAAAACTTCGTTTATGTTCTCTCTTATTGTTATGTTAAATGTAACGAATCATTACCTAAGCTCGTGACTCTTATTTTGTCTAACCAGTTGAATTTTATTTTTCCTAAAAGTTGTGATATTTCTACTCTCCCCGATTACAAGAAATTTGATGTACTTCTTTTAATATCTTTGTTTTTAAAATTTAACGATTCCTTATTTTGTATCTACTAATTGGTCATATTTTCTTGAATTCTTGCTCTCTTTTTTTTTTTTTTTTGCAGTCATCGCAAATCCTAGATGGGTTACTGTTTATTGTCAAGAGAACAATCGAGCCAAGGTTTCAGATAATTCTTCAGCCAGCCTGGCCAGGTTAATATTCTTGTTAATAATACGTTAAATACCATGTCCATCAACTTGATTTCTGAAATAAGTTTAGTGCTATTTATCACCGGATGTTAGTCTGCTCACACTTCCATCTCAAGTTTGCCTTGGCTTACTTGTAATATAATATGGACATCATCATCCTATCTAAATATTTGAAACTATCGCATTTTTCTTAGAATCTTGTATTTAGGATTAATCACTGATTAACATTTTATCCGCAAAAAAATGTCAGCTGCAAGTGTTGTTCGATTACATTTGTTGATGACCTCTATGCATAGTTACCTAAATATACGTATATATACCAATTATGATATGTTCGTGTATCAAGTGATGCAGAAAAGTTCAAGTTTTTTTTTTCAATGTAATATGTTATTTCTTTAGTTTATGAACACTGTCAAATATTATATTTATACGTAGCTTCGATATCAGGAATATCTTTATTTTCTCGTAAGTGTATTTGTGTAAATCAGTAATTTAGTGTGTTTTGATATATATATTTTTTTTGTTTAGTGAACACACATGCTGATCATCGTGGTTTCTGTATGGTGGAGAGCTTTAATCAAGTTGGTCGTTTTGAAGAACTGAAGCCGAGATTTTTGTTGCCAAGTCAGGGCTTTGTAGTCTTCTTCAACAATCTAGAAGACTCCACACGTGCAGCAGAGTGTATAAAAGGGTAATGAAATGATTTTATATTATGGTGATATTTCTTTTATGATTTAGTTCTCCTGATTGAATTTTATACTCTATATATGTATAGGCTAGTTACAAATGCACCAACAGGAGGCACTACCCAAGTAACCGAAGAGCATAGAGGCAGTGGAGTTGGAGATGATCCAAGCATTACCACGAACATCTGGACAAACGAAATCATCGAAGAGCAAAGAGATAGTGAGATTAGAGCTGGAGATGATCCAAGCATTACCACGCACATCCGGACAAACGAAATCATCGAAGAGCATAGACACAGTGTGATTAGCCTTGACATGCTGGCTGCTAGTGGCGCAACCGAGAACCACCACCCGCAAGTTTGGAATGAGAAGGCGTATCTCCAAAACACTAGAGTTGTCATGGCCATGATTGCGGTACTTCTTGCGACGATTGTGCTTTCCGTAGGATTGAACCCGCCGTCATCAATCAACACGTTGGCCGTCAAAGTTCTTTTTCAGATTACGTTTTGGATTGCGGCAGTTTTCTCTTTGGCGGCTCTACTGGTACTTGGAGTTGTGACACCTACATCATTCGAGATGCAAGGACGTATATTCCGCTGCGGATTCTTTGCAATATCGGTTGCGATGGTATGCGTGTTGGTAGTTTTTGGTGCTACCACAATATCAATTGCACCCAATCTCTTCACATGCGTAGTAGGAGCCTTCATTGGTGTGATCGGAGTCATAATGTTTACCTTCTTCACGTCGAAAACAGTGAGAGACTTCATCTTCAGTTTCTTCAAATTTCTTTTGACACAGCCTGCCAATGATATTCCATATTGGCTCACTAAACTTTAAGGGTTTTAGACCAAGTGTATATATACATTACACAAAGATTTGGTGTTTTTGGATGTTGATATTGTGTAGGTACGAGATATATGAATACAATATCAGATACGATATCTTAATTCTATTATTTTGTATCTTGTGGCAAATTAAAAAGCAAAAAACAAAACTAAGTCCATACGGATCATTAAGAATAAAATTGACAATAAAAACCATGAGTTATAAATTTAAGGGAAAAGCAATGCCCTGACATCTCTTGAATCTTTATCGTCTCCATCGAAGAATTTAGAATGCACCTCTTTAAGTAATGCAAGAGCATTCGCCAACCCACCATCCTCAGCGCTCTCGTCTCCTCTCTCTTGCGCATCACTTTCGTCAATGTCTATATTCAACAACTTTTTCCTGAAAACGTCCACAAGTTTCATGATCCAAGTATCGTTTTCCTCACGCTTGAAAAAGTGGTAAGGCACGATTTCGAGCAGGTTCGTTACATCATCGGGCCACCAATAACCGTTCTTATCGTCTAGGATGACAAGCCCACGCTCGTCAGCCAAAACAAGATCTAGATTCTTCATCTCGCTATCTCTGTTTGTGATGATGCGTTTCTCAAAGTAAGTTCCGTGAGGATCAAGCAACGATATCACTTCTTGGGCGTGTTCAGGGTTACAAAGCTCGAACACATGCATCTTGAAAAGCTTGTTCGCTTCACGCAAGAATTCGTGAACGAACGGTCGTAGCTTAAACAAAGCCTCGCTGTGATCTTGAAAGACTTTATTTGATCGCCACAGATCGGACCTTGAGTCAACTTCTCCGGTTAGATACTTCTCCCCGTCCGAGAGCAGTGAAACTCGTCGGGCGTCGTAGAGCGTGCCGCGTAGACCAAGGACTAAATTCAGTCTTTTATCCTCTAGAGACTTGATCCAAACTTGGCGTTTCATAGTCCCAACAAATTCGGGACGCAACTCTAAACCGTTGACTAGGTAATTGAA
This sequence comes from Arabis hirsuta, assembly GCA_964056655.1. NCBI lineage: Eukaryota > Viridiplantae > Streptophyta > Magnoliopsida > Brassicales > Brassicaceae > Arabis > Arabis hirsuta. The sequence continues at coordinate 7,379,571 of OZ053310.1, read as the reverse complement.
AGGTATAAGAGCATTGCTTCGAGTGTCCACAACTGATCTGCATTGGCTACAAAATCCATTTCGAACAATATCATGAACACAAGGCATTGTTAAACCCTTTACTGAAAGGAATGCTAAGTTTACCGATTGGCAAATATATAAAAGCCGTCACCCGAGTCGGATAAGTTGTTCTCTTTTTTTTTTGTTTTTCAAGTTAATATATGTATGTTTTGAGTAAAAAATATATAACTACATGTCTACCATACTACAATGTTAACGATTCTATTATTTAGATTTTTTTTTTTGAACAATACCCTACTATTATTTAGAGTTAACAACAACTTAATATATATCCAAAAAAAGTAGACGATCATAACAACATTCGAGATTCGTGAAGATCTCGAACAATTATCTGTTTCAAAAAATATCAGATAATCTGTTCCTAACAGTACAAAACAGAGCGAAAATCCTGTTTGGCTGATAACATTGAAATTAAAATCTTATAAAATTAAGATCTTTAGCAACAATATTCTGTATCATTTTAATCTTAAATTTCTTTTTTTTTGACATCATAATTTTTCATTTCTTTCGTACTTATTTACATGCATCTTTTTCGTTTTTAGAAATATAAAAGCATATGTTTACAAATCCTATGGCTTAGATTCAAAATCAACAAACTAGATCGAAGACGACATCTCCTCAAACTAGAGGGGAAATCAATGAAAATTAATGATCCAATATGCGGTTAGTGCCATATACTTTGACATAACCAAAGACTCTTAGAACCAAATCAGATCAAGGCCGTGAAGTTCAAAAGAAAGAACACGAAAATTATATCAAGAAAAGCTAAAAGAATATAAATCCAGTTAGTAACTACGTAAATTTCTTGGTGTAGAAGACTCGGGGCAAGAGAGGACTCACGTCTTGATATCCTCCATTAAAGAATAAATTATGAAGTACCTTAAGATGTCTCAAGACGACTTTCAACAACATTTTACGATCATCATCAGGAATTTCCTCTCTCTTTCCTTCCAAGTCCACAACTTTACTATCTCCTCTAAATAATATTTTCTTGAGAAAGGTAAGGATCCCATCCTCGTTGCTACTTTCTTTGAAGTACTCATACTTGGACATCTTAATCAGGTTATGGTGGTCTCGCTTCACCCACAATCTATGGTCATAGTCGACGATAAGCACCCCACGTGGTTCCGCCAAAACAAGTTCTAATGACTTCAAATCATATTTGCTATCTCTACTTGTAATGATACGATTCCCAAAATATATCATATGCGGATCGAGCAACTTTACCACATTCTTCGCGCGATCAGGGCCACTGTTAGTGAACACATGCATGGTGAAAATCTCCTCAGCTTCCCGCAGAAACTCACGGACAAAAGGCCGAAACTTCACCAACGCATCGCTTGAATAGAAATTCTCCTTAGGTAAACGAAAAAGATCATCTCTTGTTCCTGAATTAACCTCTTTGACCATATGATACTTGTCGATCTCGGAGAGTTTCGAGACGCTGATGCAGTCGATGAGCGTGTGTTCTAAGCTAAGAACCAAGTGAAGTTTCCTCTTTCCCAACGCGATCCTCAACTTCTGTCGCTTAGTGGCCACCTCGAATTCGTGGCTCATCCGTAAAGACTTGGCCATGTAGTTGAAAGCTCGAGCACAATCCCAAATATCTAGGAAATATCCGCATCGGCAACATAGACCGTTTTGATACATCCGATGAGGACAAACAGAGAAAAGATAGGGCTTTCTTGCGACTCTCGTATTTGCGTCGTATGTTTTCACTCGGGATTTGCATCGACAACAAATTTGACGGTGAACAATCCAATGCTTACATGAAGTCGCCATCGATATTCTCAGACTTCTTCACCAAGAAATTAGTTAATTAAACCCTACTAAATAAATACTTCTCATCCAGCAAAATCTGTTACGTAAAATACTCTCGAGAAAAGTGGAAAAAAAACGTTGTTTAGCAAAAAAAAAGTGGAAAAAAACATTACTAACAAAAATTATAGGATTTGGTAGATTGTGAGTATAATTTAAATTTTAAATCTTTATGAAATGTGCAATACGGTTATTACGTTAGATAAGAAAAAAAAGAAAGAATAATGGCAATTCAGAACACATGCATTATCCCTTGCTATGTTTTTGAAAGGTGGATTATTAGAGAGCTTAAGCCCAAGAGTGTAATCAAGCCTATTAGTCGATGTAGCTAGGGTTTTAGCATGATAGATTTCATAAAAAATATGAGTGTAATGACATTGTATTTGATTACACTCTCTATAATAAGGATTACTGTATTCAAAACTTATGCACTGGTATTCGACTGTGGGCTTCCAAATTCCAAGATCACCAATTCCTATTTTACGAAGCGATGTTGCAATGTTCCATCTCACTGTCTTGCAAGGAAAGAGCCAAATAACTCTGTTTTTTACTCTTGCTTGTTATTGTCCTCCTAGATAGGTGGTTAACACCAGATTATGTATCTCCTCAATTATATCAATAATATATATATTTTTTCGTCTAAAAAAAAGAAAAAAAGATGAGAACAGAACCGAAGCCTAATCCATTATCCATATGTTACAAATTTACAATAGGGTATCGGTTCAGTTACTGATTTGGAAAATTACGGTTTGAAAACCAAACCGGATAAAAAAAAAACGAAACCCATCCCTGATTTGACTCCGTATCTTTGACCGGGTCAATATCCGGTAAATCGGAGATTTCAACCTCTCCGTAATCTCAACCGTACAACAAACTTTATTCGCCTAGCGTCTTAGAGAGAGATCATCACGAACCGGAGAACCACACGGAGTAGAAAACGGCGTCGTTCCGTCGTGATCATAGTCGCTACTAGAGTCAACCTCGTTTTGATCCGTCATGACAAAACCATCTTCCACTTGATCATCTTTCACATGATCCTCCATAGATACGCTCCCACGTGGTTCAATCTCAACCGTCCGATGATCAATCTCTTCAGCGATGGTAAACAGAGTCTCTGAAGGTCCAGTAAGTAGATTTTCTCCTCTGATTGACCACTTCGACGCCACGTCATTGATCGGCGGTGCGGCTGAAGGAAGCGGCGGAGCTGTGGCGGATCCAATTCGGAGATGTTTATTCTCGAGACAGAAGAGGAAGAAGTAAAGAAGCTCTTTTGACGGTGGTGGTGTCGCTGTCGGATCACCGCCGCGTGAGGAAAACGCGTCGAGTTCTGATCCGGCTATACTCCGGCGACGAAAACGATGTTTCCACCATAAAACGTAAGCGAGCTGTGCCGTGACCGCCACGAGACAAAACGCGAAAACCACGACGAGTACGGTTGCGGTTTTGCTTAGACCCATTTTTAAGAGAAAACTGCGTCGTTTTGTTGTCGTGGTTATGGATTTTGTGTTTTTAGATAAGAACAGATAAAAGTCGAGAGGGGTAATTTGGTAAATAGTTACTAATTATTGGGCAGTTGAAGTGTCACTATCGGAAAAGAGTTGCCGAGTAGGTTCCGGTTAGAAATATCATTAATAGTCAAATCGGGATTGAAAGTGAAGGTGTACAAATCTACACGAACACGACCCATAAATTTCTAAATTTTTCTTCACTCTTTTGAGCTCTATTTTCTATAATTTGTTTTTTTTTAATGAATTACACAAACAACGAACTTAAAAAATTATAGTTTTACTCGTGAAAAAGAAGAGCATCAAGTATCCACCTAAATAATTTAAATTAATTCACAATCCACCATTATTCAACTAATCATTCATTAAGTCATAAAAAATTTGGGGTTATAAGATCATTTCTAATTTCAAAAAAAAAAATATGAAAGATTTCAAAATATTTGATTACAAGTTTTTTTTTGTTATATTTGTTGATTAAAAGATGTTTTTTTTCTTTCTCCTTGATTGAATTCGGTTTGTATTTATATACTCCAATCGTATATGCTTGTAAACGTATTAAGAAAGATTCAAAGAACTTCTCTTCTTTATTGATTTAGAAAACTCTCTCAAAAACTAAATCTTTTTCTCTCTCAATCTTATAGAACAACTCTCCATAGATTGTTATATTTATAGGTCTAAACTACTCCTTAACCTATTAGGATTACAACCATAATTAGACAATCTCTAGAACCTTCCTCATTCTAGGATTACTTCTTCTTCAAGTTACGGAATTACCCAACATTTTCCCTCTTAGTTCCAACTTGAACTTTGGGAAACTCGATCGCTTGAACTCCGATGAGGTCTCTCATTTCCTTGAACTTGACTCTTGTTAGTGGTTTAGTGAGAATGTCTGTCTTCTGTTCCGAGCCTGGTAAATGCTCAACTTCAATCTGCTCATTCTCCACGCATTCCCGTATAAAGTGATACTTCTTGAGAATGTGTTTACTCCTTCCATGAAACACTGGGTTCTTGGTTAAGGCAATAGCTGACTTGTTGTCGATTCTGAGTATGACCTTCTCTTCTATACTCTGTATCTCTTTCAACAACTCCTTAAGCCATATAGCTTGCTTCGCCGCTTCTGTAGCTGTCATAAACTCGGCCTCACATGAAGATAATGCGACGGTGGGCTGTTTTTGCGATGACCAAGTGATTGGTGATGAGCCTAGGTAAAACACGTGTCCCGAAGTGCTTTTACCATCATTGATATAGATATTGTGACTGCTATCACTATATCCTATGATCCTTCTTGACCCTTCTCTCTTGAAAAACAAACCCATATTAGTGGTTCCCTTTATATACCTCAGAATGTGTTTGATGGCTAGACCATGCGATTCCCTCGGACTTTGCATATAACGACTTAGTGCTCCTACCGCAAATGCTAAGTCTGGTATTGTGTGTAGAAGATATCTCAAGCATCCAATTGTTCTTCTGTATTCCGTTGCATTGATCTCCAGTTCAGTTTCTGCTTTGGATATCTTCAAGCTCACGTCCATTGGTATATGCGTTGGGTTACATGCTTCCATCTTAGTATTGACTAAGATCCCTTGTGCGTATCCCTCTTGCTTTATTCGGATTCCATCTGTTCCTTGAATCACCTCTATGCCAAGGTAGTAAGTTAGTTTTCCGAGGTCTGACATCTCGAATTTTCTTGACATATCTTCTTTAAACCGATCAATGATTCCTTTTGACGATCCTGTCACAAACAGATCATCAACATATATAGCTATGATCAAGAGATCCCTGCCATGTTTCTTCAAATACACCGAGGTCTCCTTCAAGCATCTCTCAAAACTCATTTCCTTTAGAACATGATCGAGTTTCATATTCCATGCTCTCGGTGCTTGTCGTAAACCATTTAAAGCCTTGTTGAGATGATAGACTCGGTTCTCTTCCCCCTTTTTGACAAATCCTTCCGGTTGATTTACATAGACTAACTCGTTGAGTTCTCCATTTAAGAATGCAGTCTTCACATCTAGGTGATAAATTTCCCAGCCTCTTGTTGCTGCAAAAGCTATGAGTAAACGTATGGTTTCGATCCTTGCTACCGGTGCAAACGCATCTTCGAAATCCACTCCTTGTTCTTGTACATAGCCCTTGGCCATAAGTCTCGCCTTATGTTTGTTCACCGAACCATCTGCTTTTTTTTTTAATCTTGAAGATCCACTTTAGTCCTATGACTTTCACACCACTTGGCTTATCAATGAGCTCCCAAGTTTGATTCCTTACAATGGAATCTAGTTCGCTTTCCATCGCATCAATCCATTCTTTTGACCTTGTAGCTTCAAAATATCAATCAGGTTCTCCATCCACTATGAACAACAGTTTCACGCCTTCTAGATCAGCCGACAACACAAAATCATCTAAGTATTTTGGTTTTGTTATTGCACGACCATATCTAGTTGTCAGTTGTTGTGGTTCTCCTGCTAGATCATCTTCATGGTTAATGTTATCTCCTTTTTCCTCGTCGTGCTCTATAGGTTCGTGATCATGATGATTGTTGTTCTGATCGTGCTCATGTCCATCTTCTCCTTCAGCCAAGCCATAGTGAGGAATTGTAAACGTGCCTGGTTCCCCATCACTTTCTTTTGTCGTTGTGGACCAATCCCATGCTTTTTCCTCCTCGAACACGACATCTCTACTAACAACCACTCTCTTCTCTAATGGATCATAGAGTCTATAAGCTTTAGAACCTGGCTCAGTTCCAAGATTAATCATACTCTTTGATCTCTCATCTAACTTCCTGAGATACGGACCGTTGATCTTTGCGTGAGCAATACACCCAAAAACTCTCAAGTATTCTATGTTCGGTTTCTTGCGATTGAAGGTTTCATAGGGGGTCTTGTCCTCCAAAGCTTTTGTGGCGACTCTGTTGATGATATACGTTGAGTGTCGTACAGCCTCTCCCCACATAAAGTTTGGAATCTTCATCGCCTTGAGTTGTCATCTCCATTAGTGTTCGATTTCTCCTCTCAACTACATCGTTTTGTTGTGGTGTATACGGTGCAGTTAAATGTCTTGTTATCCCGTTCTCTTCGCAGAACAGATTAAACTCCCTAGAGGTAAACTCTCCTCCTCTATCGATACGAAAGGTTTTGATTCCTAAACCCGTTTGATTCTTGGTGATTTCATTGAACCTTTTGAACCGATCGAATGCCTCTGCTCTTTTAGCAATATCGTCCACATGTATCTTGAGAAGTCGTCTATTAGGACAAAGACGTAGCGGTTGTTGGCTGGAGTGGGTGGCGAGATTGGTCCACACAAGTCTCCATGGACCAATTCCAATGCTCGTGTTGCACGAAACGTTGTTGCTCCCAGAAACGAAGCCCTTGTTTGCTTTCCGGCCAAGCAAGCATCACATATGTTCTTCTCATACAGCACATGCGGCATTCCTAAAGTCATCTCCTTCTTAGCCATATTATTCATGACACCACTGCCTACATGTCCCAACCGGGCATGCCATATCCTTGTTGTGTCGTCATCTTGAATATTCAGACACTTTGATATACTTATCTCTATTGGTGCTTTGTATAGACGATTTGGGGATCTTACTACACGTACAAGCAGTCTACCATTGTGATCTCTTAGTGTCAAAGTGTCGTTTTTCATGTGCACTTCGCACCCGTGCTCCGTTGCTTGTCCTAGACTGATGATATTATGTTTAAGAGCGGGAATGTAGTAGATGTCCTTGAGGGCTCTGTTCGCTGCATCCTTTCCCACAAAAACAATAGTACATTTTCCAACTATATCAACATACGACCCATCACCAAACTTCACTTTTCCTGTGATGTTCTCATCTAAGCTTGAGAAATAATCTTTGTTCCCCGTCATATGATTACTCGCTCCATTATCTAAATACCAAACGCTTTCGTTGTCTTTGTTGATATCATAGATTTTTGGAAACACCTTATCTTCATTCAAGAATACCACTTCATGAACATAAAGAGCCTCATCAGCTACTTGAGTCTCGTTTAGGTTCGTTTCTTGGTTCTTGATTGGTCTCTCGGGGCAGGTCGATACAAAGTGACCCGGCTTGTCACATCTCCAACATATAACCTTTGATCAATCTTTTGTTTGTTTTTGATTACCTTCTCTGTATTCTCCTCCTGAGTTTTGGTCGTTAGATCTCCCTCGTCCTCGTCCTCTGCCACCAACTCCTCTACCTCTACTACCAGCCCCTCTACCTCGAGAAAAACCATAGCCACCGCGGTTACTTTGGTTGCTATTCGACCACATTAGTTTCCCTTGATATTCTTTTTGGGTTTCTTCTCTAAATCTTTCTTCATATGCCTTTAACCTCCCTACTATGTCTTCAAATCCCGTCGTATTTAGGTCAAAGACTTGCTCAAGAGAAGCTACAATCTGAATATATTTGTTTCTCGAAAGTCCCTTCAAGAATTTCTTTACTAATTTGGGTTCTTCAATTATTTCTCCTAAAGAGGCTGCTTTCGATGCAAGGCCAGAGATCTTGCCTGCATAGTCATCAACCGAATCGCCATCGTTCATCTTTAATCTGTCGAAGTCTGCCATTTGAGTTAGAAGTCTCGCTTCTTTCACTCGATCTGCACCTAGATGCCGTGACTTAATTGCGTCCCAAATCTCCTTTGACTTCGTTTGTTCTCCTACTTGCAAGATTAATGATTCCGGGATTGATTGAAATAAGAGAGCTATCGCTGTATCATTCTTCTTTGTATTCGTCGATCCTGGTTCAATTGTTTCCCATAATTCATAAACTCGCATGAATACTTTCATCCGCATCGACCAAACTGTATAGTTTGTCGAAGTCAACATCGGACATTGAATTGAAGACGGTGTAGCATCTTTTGCTCGCGGCTGAGCTGGAGTCCCGTCGGTCATCCTAAACGACGTGATTTTCCTCGGTCCGCCTTAGATCACAGGTTCCACAACTTCCTCCACGAAGCTCTGATACCAATTCCAATCGTATATACTTGTAAACGTATTAAGAAAGATTCAAAGAACTTCTCTTCTTTGTTGATTTAGAAAACTCTCTCAAAAACTAAATCTCTTTCTCTCTCAATCTTATAGAACAACTCTCCATAGATTGTTATATTTATAGGTCTAAGCTACTCATTAACCTATTAGGATTAGAACCATAATTAGACAATCTCTAGAACCTTCCTCATTCTAGGATTACTTCTTCTTCAAGTTACGGAATTACCCAACATATACATGCATCTCATGTGAAAGTGATTGTGAGTTTAAAACTAGTCACTGATTGAAGATTTTAAGCAAGATCAACTATGATTGAAGATTTTGTCTTTCGCTAGTATCGAATCATGAATTTGGATTCATTTTTAATAATTTGAGATTTATAAAAAATGAAACATAAGTCAAGTGTTTTATGTTACTAATCATTGATCACTACAGCTTCGTGCATCTTCTAACATCCTTCCCCTGCTCTGGTCAAAATCCATGTTCACCTTTTCAATTTTTTTTTTAATTTTTTTTTTGAATTACCAGGAGGTTCGGGACCGAATCCCGTAGTCCTTAGGCCCGAAACCACAGCATGTCACTTTCGTCCCAAATGCCACTCGAACCAGCGACCTCTAGACTTTGCTTGAGATCTTTCATCTTTACTAATTGAACTATTGGCTCTTGGTCAAACTCATGCTTGTGAGTTGGTGAAGAAAGGGTTTAGTTTCATGTTCTTTTAGGTGACTCTTTTCTTATGAACGATAATTTTATTCAATCAATCCTTGTCTTTATAAGTTCCTTTGTTGTTTTGCTTATGCGCTTTAGCTCAACTAAGTTCCTTAGGTGACTAGTGTCCGTCTCTAACCACAAATATTTTGGGATCAATGACACGAATATGCAACCAGGTTAGGCAAGTAAAAGAAAAATGCATGGCTAGAGCTTATGCTTATGAACCGTGAGGGAGGTTTTAACAGATGCATGCTTGATTGGAACTTGTGTTCAAAAGCTTCGTCACATTACAACTGGAATCTACCGAGGAATCATATACATTATCGCCATATCCAACTTTCTAAACGCGGTGGTAAATATTAGACTCAAATACATGACGATCATACGATATTCAACTTGTCCTTTTCAAACATAATACAACACAAATAACACCAAACATGATAACTTTTGGACAAAGCGGAGTATATATAGTGTGGGAGTCAAAACTCGAACAATATAATTTGTTTTAAGGTTGAATAACAGAGATTTCTAATGTGTGAATCACGGAAAACAAATAATGAGAGAAGAGAAGATGATTGTTTATTATTGTTGTTTCTGTCAAGCTATTACAATGGTTTCTCTGTGAAAACGGCGGATCCCCCTCAATGAGGGTTTACAAACATATGTATAGACATATTCCACGGCTAGGGTTCATGCTAACGAGATAAGGGAGCTTCCCTTATTCTTCGGGATTCTCTCTCCACGGCGTCGACTGCACGTCATAGGCTTTTCTCCGCGGCTCAGCCCCTTGTTCTAACACTTCGACCCATTTCCCGCGGCTCGGCCCATTGCTGTTTGTCATCATCTTGCGGGTCAGATTTATTGCTAGCCGCGGATCGGGTCGCCCTGTAAGGTAAGTTTTTTCGCGGGTTTCCTTAATTTTTTTACTAAAGTTTTCGCGGGAACCCCCATTAAAGATTCCACGGGAAAAACTTGTTAAGGATTTTCATACTTAGCCAATTTTATACATTGATTCCTAAGGGGTGGATTTTGACCCCTACATGTTGATATAGCATACCTTGGCTGACCCGTTGAATCAGTTGGAGACGAAACGATCCTTGAACCATTGAAGATGATGAACCAATTGATCGATCGATAAAACCATTCACGGGACAGCGTGAGTCAATGCATAAGAACGCAAACAAGGCCAATGATGTGGAGATGTAGACTGCACCACAAGTCCAATAAAACCATACCATGTTGATCACACCATCACCCTCTTCTTCTTTCTTGGATGCACTTGGCTCTAGAACTCTCGTGGGGAAGCAACTGTTATTGGTAGGACTACCACATAGATGAGCATTGCCTATGTAACTCTTTTCCCCAAAGGTTAGAAGATGGCCTTTGATAGGGATTTCACCTGACAAATTGTTGCATGGGACGTTGAAGTATCCTAAACTGTTGAGGCCGGCTAGCTGAGAAAGATGCGTCCATCTAGCTTATTGATAGATAGATGAAGGCTCTCTAAAACTTCCAGCTTTGAAATGCTATTTGGTATGGAGCCTGTGAGGGAGTTGCCTGACAAATTTAAAGTTCTAGTTCTCTGAAGATTTCTAATCCCATCTGGAATCGCACCAGAACCCGATAACCTGATAAAAATTCCCTTTGTTGCAAGCTTTTCATCAGGTTACCACAAGTACGAGGTGCACTCACAAGTTAAAACTATACTCACAAGGTATACATATGTGTTCGCTGCGAGAATTAATACTTGATCCATATAACTTTTATTCAGTTGAAGTACATCTCTTTGTCTGTAGAATGATTTGTATTATGAGGTTAGTGTGAATGAAAATGCCCATCTTAAGATAACAAAAACTTGCATAAAAAGGGTAAAAATATTGAAAACTATTTAGAGTCCAAAAATCAGAGTATCGTGAAAACTCAAAAATGGCTACTAAAAGATTCAAGTCCAAAAATAAACAAATAATTTTACAGATACTAAAACTCAAAACGTTAAAATGCCAAAAAAACAAAACAAGTACATGCTAAAAGTTGTTTTGAATGACATTTTATATACAAAAACTTTGTAGTTTGGATGGGTTGGCGATTAGATTTATTAGTTTGGAGGGTTTAGTGATGAACTTAATAGTTTGGGAGGGAAATAGTTTGAAATACCAAATTTGGGATAGTGTAGCGAAGTCAACCCTTTGTGAGTGGGGTTTTTTTTTTAACTTCTGGATTTATTGTTTTTATTGCAAATTATGAAAACTCTCATAAAGATGATATAAGCACGGACAATTCACTTTGACCCTATTAGATTCACGTCAGACGATACTTCATGTTCCATGTTCATGATGGACACCTTCTACCTCATTTACTGCGTGGAATTACGGTGAACAACTCTAATTGTACAACTTTAGGGATCTCTTGCAAACTTGCCTCTATTAATCTGCATATTTATTAATAAATCGCATCATCTGGGAATCGAACTCCAAACTTGTTGTAGAAGCACTAATTAACCCTTAGTCAATCATTTGACCAAGGGGGCTTCCATATTTTTTCAGTGGGTTTTGCTTGCCGCTTTCTTTTATCTTTATAAAGAAAAATAATTAGAAAGTCAGTGTTTGAACTTTTTAATTATAAGGTTTTCGTAACCTTAGAGAACTTGTCCTTCTACAAAAAAAGAAGAAAGAAAGAATTTGACCCAAGAAAATAATTAAGAAAAAAGAGGGATGCTTTTACGTGAAAATTTATGTTTAACTAGATTAAGGACTCGCATATATACGGGTAATTTAATATTTTATAATTCTGCCAAAAATGAAATATTTAATTTTCGAAAACAAAATGATCTCATTAAAGTAACGTTGTTGCGAAACCATTGATTGAGAAGTATAACATTTATTTATTTTATTATTTGATTTAAAATTAAAATTATCACATATTTTTAAAGTATTTATTTTTTCAAAATGTTGACGAATTATTTCTCGTATTTATATTTTTGCTCTTTTTATAATTTATAACCTATAAATAAAATCAAACACGAAAAAACAGAAGACAAAATTGTGTCACCCCAATAAAATAAGATTTAGAACTTCAGTAGAAAACAACTTATAGATAAATCTATCCAATATTTATCAATTTTACTCTTATATTTTATATTATTTTATTATTAAATTATATCACATTCGCTCCCTGATATTGTAGGGATTAGGCTAATGGGATGTCCAGTTGTGACCTAATGTTGACAAAAAAAATAAATAAACTATATCACATAGATTTTTCAAATCCTATTTAAATTTGGTTATTATTTTACAAATAAAAATATTATTATTTTTAAATAAATAAATCTTTTAACATTTGGTTAAATCTAATTGAGATGAAATTTTTTACACGTTTATATATCTGATCAATTGAATTATACATGTCTCGATAAGATTAAATATGTTAATTTTTTAGATAGATAATCCTTTTTCACACACTGCTAAATCTAATTGAAAAATAATATTTTATACTTATCAAAATCTTATAAATAATTGAGGTTCATTATTTTGGGCTCGAGTAGTGATGCAATATCAAAAAAAAAAAAAGTGAATCAAGGTTTTCAAATACAAGGCAAGGATCTGATCTCCTAAAACAGAGGCTAGGGAAGGTAATTGGGAATGGGAAAACACAAAGGCCTGGAAAGAGCCTTGGCTACCTCTCAACACTCCGGTTCAACCTATGGGGCCTCCAAACAAGGAAACAGAAGAGTTGTTGGTCTCAGATTTGTTGTTTTTTAACACTGGAGAATGAAATATAGTGAAAATCAGAGAGATTTTCCCAAATATGGTAAAAACTATTACTGACCTGAAACCAAGCACAAAAGATGTTGATGATCATTTTGTCTGGCTTGGAAATGTTTCTGAAATCCACATAGCAAAATCGGTATACCATGTGGCAAGAGAAAGAAGCTCAAACCTAATCAACCAGACATACACACTCAATTTTAACTGGATATCAGGGGTATGGAACATAAAAACCTCACATAAAATCAAATTGTTCTTATGGAAAGCTATAAGAGGAGCATTACCACTGGGTTCCCAATTGGCATCTAGAGGACTCATGATACAGACTCTATGCGTCAGATGCGGTGACCCAGAAACCGTAGATCATCTTCTACTCAACTAGCCTTTTGCACAGAAAGTTTGGAAACTGGTTCCATTCAAAGACGACATATCTTCATAAATGATCCTTAATTTCCAATCGATTTTCCTTCAAGCAAACTAGATGATATGTCTTCCCCTAACCGGGATCAGCGATAGCCCACTAACGCCCTGAATCGTTTGGTCCCTTTTGCTATCATGCAGCCAAAAGATCTTCCAAAATTGATCATTCACAGCTGCGGAGACTATAACCAAGGCAATCCATGACGCCTTGGAGTGGTGCTCGGCATAATCTCATATCAAAGGACCACCATTACCCCGCAATGACTCACCACCAAATCTTTTGGAAGCATGATATTTCTCAGATGCGGTGTGGAAGACGGATCGACACATCACTGGATTGGGATGGATCATCAAAGACAACCAGGATAGAATCATGGCTCAAGGCACCACGATAGAACCTCGGATCAGCTCTGCTTTGATGGCTGAGGCAGCGGCTATGAGAGCAGCCTCAACACAAGCAACATCAAGGAACATCAACCGATTCACGATGGCATCAGACTAACTACAGCTGATCAATCTGGTCAAATCTGACACTTTCCACCTAGAATTTTCTTACCTTTGAAGCTTATGTTTTGTTTGCTTGTCTTTTCTATTGTGTGTAATTTCCTTACAAAGCAAGTGGGATAAATGTCTTTGTGTGTGATTCACATAGACATTAATTTGTGTTCTTATCACAAAGTCATTTCGCAGCTTTGTGTGGCGAACTTTGATCCATCAAATCATAGCCTTGAAACTGTGTGATCATAAGTTTGATGTGATTCTAATCTTATATCAAGTAGTCATTATTTATGTGATGACAGCTATGCAATGAACAATTAAAAAAAAAAAGTTAAGCTAGAATTTTTTTTAATAATCTCATAAAACTAAAATAGATTGTTATATTCTATCATACATATCAAATAAGATATTAATTGTTGTTTTCTTGACGAAAAATGCCGAAACAAATATCTTAAGAAGAGATTATTGAAGTTTTAAATTGTTTGGTGAGAAGAAGTAGAAAGCATAAAAGTTTTTAAATAAACATGAATATTATAATCTTTGAAAATTTTAATATGCAAACTTAAGTATATTCAAACTCAAAAGATTTTTACACATGTATATTACAATATTCTAATGACAAAAGATACTTGGTTTTTTGCCTTATCTATTTATATTTAAAATACAAATCATTTTTATCTAAAATAAGATTTTTTAACACTTGGCAAAATCTAAAGGAATTGGATTTTTTTTAATACATGTTATTACTCAATTGACTAACTACACTACAAAAAAATGGGTGTTTTACATCACTTAAATAGTATCAGAAACTAAATGATTTTATTTTAAATTACTTACTAATAAATGATACAAAATATATGGTTTAACATCAATTATAATAATTGATGTAGTTATTACCTTATTTTACATCAGTTGTATCAAATTGATATAAATTTGTATTAGTTTGCATCAGTTTAACAAAAATGATATAAAATATTAATTTACATCAATTATATAATCGATATATTTATATTAAAAATTTGGGGCAATTACAAAAATGCCACTTTTCATGCGCACATTTGCAAAAATACCATTTAGGGATGTCCATTTACAAAAATGCCACTAATTATAGATTTATAAAGCCTATAAAATGTTTTGACACCTAAAACCCCCTAAACACTCAAAACTAAACCCTAATAGAACATAATTAACCCAAACATAAATAATATAAAGAAAAAATAATTTTGAAAAAGTGGCATTTTTGTAAAGATTTCAAAAGTGTGGCATTTTTGTAAAATGGCACTTGAAAAATGGCATTTTTTCAAATTTCTCTAAAAATTTAGCATCAATTAAATAATTTTTTTTCTTTCACATTAATAAAAAACTGATGATAACTTTATAAGTGATGCAAAACATTTGGTTGATATATACATAACATTAAAATTATTTCCCACAGTAGTTATAATGTATAATTTAATTTGGTTAATATGCATATATAATACTTTACGCATACGTTAGTTGTAATACCATATAGTAAAACATACATTATGCATAAATATTTTTAATTAAACATATAATACAACAGATTTTAATATATTGATTTTTGGATAATATTTTACTTGATTACACTTCAAATCTGATGACTAGAATAATTATTTATTAAATTATATGTAATATAACAACATCATCTACGATTTACATATTACCCAGAACTATCAGTCAAAAGATTTAAATCTCGTAAAGTATTTTACGGTTTAAAAATTGAAAAAAAAAATCAGTTTTCACATATCCCACATCGACAAGATACAAAGAAGGAGATTGAAACTTTTCTTATATAGTTAAAATCATGTTTGACTCTTAGTCAGTGCTATAAATTCGCTGGCAAAAACATAAAGTCTTTAAGTTTAGTAAATATTTGAGTTGCCAAAAATAAGTTTAGAAAATATTTATTTCAAAATTTAATTAGAAAAGAATGTGTTTTTAGATCGATATATAACAAATATCAGTACAGTATTTAGCATTTTAATATCATTTATTAATTGATACAAAATTTTAGCATCAATTGTTTAACCGAATCAAATATTAGCATCATTTTTTACTAACTGATGCTAATATTTAGTATCAGTTTTTTGTAATTGATACATACTAGTGTCAGTTATTGTAATCGATGTGAATATTTGTATCGGTTTTTTAAATTGATGTTAAATATTTGCATCATTATTTTCAGAGTTACTCATTTAAATGATGTAAAGTTTGTTTGCATCAGTTATAACTAATGCAAATATATAAAATAAATGATGTAAAACACACTTTTTTTTGTAGTGCTAACACGCGTCGTTAACACGTATCACAATCGTGTTAATTACGAAGTTTGATACATCAAATTTTAGAGAATAAAATATTTCCTATATATCCGTGTGAAAGTTGTACCGATAGTGGGAAATTATTAAGTTTCAAACAAAAAAAAGATAGTGGCAAATTATTTTGTAGCAATCGCGTTGAGACTCTAATTATCAAATGTTTTTACCAATTTGAAGAAAATTGTGTTTTTTGTTCTTTCTCACATTTTTGGTCCATAATTTTTTTTTGTTATCCAGAACCATCAAAGCGTAAACTATTCTTCTTAAGTGAATTTGAAACTCAAGAACCACTAAACTAAAATCTATTTGGTAAATAATCCAAAACCAAAAACCACCACACTAAGAGCAAAAAAATTGATTTTTGATCTCTTTGGGATTAACAAAAGTATCAAATTAACATATATGCATGGTTGAAACTTAAACTGATTAAGATATAAAATGAAACAAATATCTAGTATCATTTACATATTTTTGGACTTTTCTATTAAAGGATTGGGAATATTAACAAAACACTGAATAATACAAAAGAGAAAAAAGGAAGAAACATGTTTTGAAAATTTCTAATGGGGTTGTAAAAATTTATTACTAATATGATTATTAGATAATGTATTTTCAATTTAGGAAAAACATTTTATTTTCAACGTTATTTTGTGATGTGGCACTGAATATCCAAATTAATTGGCCAAAGATTAAAAACCTTAAAAAATCTCTCGGTTCTAAGATTTTCGCAAGTATTTCGGCTGCAGAAATTCCATTACCGTCGGGGATTAAACCGTTCTCCGACGATGCAAAATCTGCATTCGAGGATGACGGGTACCTTGCGAAGAAGTTTTCTTCGAGTGTCGAAGGTTCTTACACGGTTGATATGCGACATGCTTGTATGGTTTCTACCCTCCCTGACAAGAAGGAAAGGGAGATTCTGAGGTATTGTTTCATACTCGACTTTTAGGTTTTCAAGAATCTAAAGAATCGTGTTGTTTAGGTGTTATAATACTGATCCTAATCGGGTAAGATCTTCAGTATATCTTATTAATCGGGTATTATCTTTAGTATATTGGGTACTTAATTGAGATATTCGTGATTTTATTGAAAGATTTGATTTTGTCTCATGTCTGCACCATCTGCGCTAATTTTATAAGCCATTGTTGTTGCTCATTCAATGTTGTAGAATTTGATCTCTCTTGGTCCATTCAATGTTGTAGAAGCTTAAATGATTTCGATTGTGTAGTCAAGGAGAAACTCAAAGGGTTTGTTTTTAATGTTCATGGCTCTTGGGTATTGATGAACGGTTATTATTTTTCTTAACTGTGAAGTGAAGCCTCTGGGATTTGAATATATGTATATGAGTGTATATGAGTGCAATAGCGGATTGCTTATGCATCCAAATGAAAAAAGTTTCCTAGTTTTTACTATAAAAAAACTAGGAAACCTTTTTATCATACACTTGATAAAAATCATACAATAGCCTAGTTTTTACCAAGTGCATCTAAATGAAAAAAGTTTCCTAGTTTTTCATCCAAACTAGGCTATTGTATGATAAAAAAATTTCCTAGTTTTTCATACACTTGGTAAAAACTAGGCTACTGTATGATAAAAAAGTTTTCTAGTTTTTTCATCCAAACTTTTTTTATTTGGATGCACTTGGTAAAAACTTTTTTCATTATGCATCCAAATGAAAAAAGTTTCCTAGTTTTTACTATATATGATTTCGGTAATCTCAATGAAATGTATATTGATTGTCAAAATGAACTACTTAAGTGAAAGAGAAACAATTGGTAAAATAAACAAAAAATCAGATCCATGTTTGAAGAGGAGTAAAGAGAGAATGGAATCCCAAATGGTACATGTTAGCATTGATATTCCGATAAACGTAGTTGCTAGTAGCACACCTGAGAACAACAACCTGTAGGATTCCAAATGAAAAAAGTTTCCTAGTTTTTACGGAAATATAAGATTTTTCATGTATAGCCAAATGACATATAATACACTCTCTTTATTTGGAATCATGTAGATCCCAATAAGTGGTGCTAATTTGAAATTGTTTTTACTCACAGGAATTGTATAAATTGCACATGCATCTACGAATTCTTCTTACAAATTTATGTAAAAGGCTCATAAAACTGGTATATAGTGGTATAAGAGATAATAGGCCCTTTACTCCTTAGAAGATATGGATTTGGGCCATGAAGCTCTCAAATTCTTTTAAACCAACAGCTCTCAGTTTAACAAACTAAACTATAGTTAAATTCATGTGTTGCTTACATTACATTCTAATAAAGTACTTGCACTCTCTTAATTTTCTTATTTAATTAATAAAAAAACAAAAGCCACCAAGAGGAGAAAAAGTTAGTGTGTTTTATATGGCTTTTTTTTAAGATAAAAAGCGAATTACGTTGAGATCAAAGTTTAGGTCTCTGATAACTAAATGCCCATCACAAGGCTCTTAAAAGCTTAAAAACCCCCAAAAGCAGAGAGATAGAATTTAGCTTTTTACTCTCCTTTTTTTCTCTTCTGCTTTAAAAGGCTCACCCACTTTCTGCAATTCTTGTAAATAAATTAATTATATACTTTTCCAAAATCATGCTTAACTTTATCTTCCTTCCTGCTTTTGAGGATAAACTTTAGATTCCATGCATGAATTGATGAATATATCTACACACATATCTAATTTGCAAATATATTAATGTGGATATCTTTGTTGTGTGTACACATGGGTGTTTCCTTCAAGTGGTACGATTCATATAATCATAAATTGTTATCATTTTAACCTTACCGACAAATCTCTCTATTCAGTTTTTGCTTAAATATTCTCTATTTGGATCTAAGCTTGTTGATCTAATAGGTTAGGGTTGAATAAAGTCAGGTATTTTGAAACTTCTATTTCTTTTAGTCAAGTCGGTAATTCTTTGTCCATCAACGTAACCAACACCCCTTTGGTGAATCACGTACATATGTTTGTATTCTTAACGTATTTTTGTTTGTTATAATTCAAATAAATAGAAGCCATAATAATTGGCATTATTACTTGGTATTGTGTATAACGTATTTCAGAGGGTAAAACTAAATATTCATGGGTTTAGCATAACTACACCAAATATTGAATTGAAAAATTTTAAGAAATGTCATTTTTCAAAATCTTTGCAAAAATGCCATTTTTCAAAATTATTTTTTCATTATATAATTTATGTTTGGATTAAATATGTTGTATTAGAATTTAGTTTTGAGGGTTTAAGAGGTTTTAAGGGTCAAAATATTTTTTAAGATTTATAATTTTAAGATTTAGGCTTTAAAAATCTATAATTAATGACATTTTTGCAAATGGACACTCCTAAGTGACATTCTTGCAAATGTACACATCAAAAATGGTATTTTTGCAATTGCCCCTATTGAATTTTGGTAACTGATATATCAAAAACATCCATCTGTCTACAATATTCATTTACATACATTATGAATTATTAGTATATCAATCAATGATATATATGATTTATTTTTATAACCAGATCAATATCATATATCTAACACATTTATCAAAAAAACGGTTATCATAAACAGTCATATGTCGTACAAATTAGATATAAATATTTTCATAGTAACTCTTTTTGTCCACGCTACACAACATAGCAATAAGGTAAGCTTTTTTGTGATAAGCTTACCATATTTCAAGTTTGTGAAAGGAGAGATTCATTCACAAAAGTGATTCATACATATTCTAATCCCGGATCCAAGGCATGTACATAAATCAATAATACCTAAAAACTTCTGAGATTTAAAAGAGAACTAAACACGGAAAGGCAAAAGAGAAAGCAATTTAAGATTCTAAGGTTCTTTAGCAAAAAAAATATAAGATTCTAAGGTGGTGGCTTCTTCCTTTCTCTCGGAGAAAAAAGAAAACAAAAGATGAAATGAAACCAGAGAGGCAATAAAGTTTGGGTGATCTTTATTGATCAATCAAGCTGTCTTGGATTCTAAAGGAAACAATGACCAATTTTGTATGCTTTAGCCTTTATGTTTAGACTGATTAAGACTTAACTATGGTTTGTCTAGATTATATTCCACTTGATTTTGACTAGATGACGTTTTTGTTGAATGCACATTTATTAGAAACATTTGCAAAATCAATTTAATAATCAATGTTATAATTAACGAGCAGTAAAATATTGTAAGTATAAATAAGTAAATTATTTGACTTCTTGTTTTTTTTTAAAAAGAGATTAAAAGCTAAACTAATTTGGAAAAAATAAAACGGTAAAACTTCAAGGAATATCATCAAAAGGTTTTCATAATTAACATAGTTCACGACAAATTTTCGTAAATAGAGAACAAGCATAAAATCGTTTATGATAAATGTAATTGGCCATTATGTAATTATAGTATATTGTTTATTTTTGTTCAAAGCGTACTCAAATGATAGTATATTGTTGCATTGCATGTTCGTTCTTCTAGCTTAAGCGCTTTTTCTTCTAGCTTAAGTTAGTTTGTCTCTGCTTTTTGTTAGAAATATTGTAAAGGAAACCTGTTTTTAAAAAATAAAATAAAAAATCAATGCTCATTCGAGTTTTGGGTTAGTTTAGGGATATATTGTTTTCAGAATTTCAGGGGATACTCTTCTTTTGTAAGATTATTTTAGAAAATTTACTTCGTTAATTGTTTCTTAGAAATATCTTTTTTAGGTGAGTGACCAAATAAGTTTCAAATTCTATTTTCGTATTTGCTTTTTGGATCCAGACAGTACTACAATGATTAAATTATTTTCACGTAACAAAATAAATGTTTGGGTGCTATATATTCATATTTTTCTGGTTCGGGAGAAGACCATCTTATTGGTTTCTTATAATACAGTGAAGGACCTTAATTTGCACTCTTGCTTGGCAATTTCACGAATGTGCACCTATATGCATGAACTTAGGTCACACACTTAGAGAAATGGAAGAACGAGACAAAATGTAGATTGTAATTAACAACTAAAAAGACATACCAAAAATGTGGTAGCATAATGGTAACACAAGAGGTTGATTCCTTTGAGTTCCAAGTTCAAATTCTATTATGGAGGGTTATTTTTTAAATCGGAATATCTAAATACTAACTTCGGATACTAGAGGAGATTATAAACCAAAAGTTAGAATTCCTACGATTTATCAAAAAAATTAAAAAAGACATTTTATCTTGAAATATGGACAACTACCCATGGTGGAAATGTTTTTCAAAAAGAAAAAGAAAAGACCTAAATTCCGTTATAAAATTTAAAGTATATATCGACAATTTCTTGATAAAAAACTTTGTAAATACCGTTAGTTCCATCCAAATTAAGTGTCAACAAATTTGTTTTCCAGCCATTTTGGAATAACTTTTCCGCGAACATAAATTATCATTTACGACATAACATGATAATTTTACATTAAGGAAAAGAAAAAGAAAAAGACTGAAAGAAAATCTCAAGTTTCCCATACCCATATCCTCTGGAAAGTTCCTATGCAAAAAAAAAAAAAAAACCCCTCCAACTAGACGTTTAACCCAAAGTATTGTCCCAATGAAAGAGAATGACGCATGACCATAATCCATGTAATGCGAATGATCATGTTCACGTACTAAACCATGTTACATGCAAAGATGTTTATAATGTTGATGAACACTTGAAATGAAACCGTGCATCCACAGCTTCGAGTAAACCAATCTCATCACATGATTCTTCTTCACAAACTTCATCATCAAGAGAGAGGTTGAGATCGAGTGCAACACAAGTAACAACGTTCTTCTCCTCAGATTGATCTGAACCGTCCGATTTCTGAATATTAACCGGAGGAGAACAAGCTCTTGATCTTGAACTAAATCTTTCACAGCTCAAGATCACAATCGCGTCTTTAAGCAAAGCTTCTTCGCCATTCGAATTACGAACTCTTCCTCTCTCGATAGCTCTCTTGAAACCCATTTGAGATAAATAATCAGCTTGCTCTATATCTTCCACTAAGAACACTCTGTTTGGATCAAACGAAGCAGCTTCAGAGAATCTCTCAATATAACTCCAGCTCTGTTCATCTCTCGACCTCTTGTTCCTCAAATCTTCCGTGGAATCCGATCTTTTCGATGAGAAACTACTCAAGCAAATCGAGACAAAACTGTCTTGAGATCCGAAGACAAGTTTAGCCAATTCTCTAGCAATCTTCTCTTTAGCCTCTACATCAAGACCTTGAAAGAACATCCATGTCTCTTCTTTTACATCTTCGTTTCCATTGATCTTCCTCGTACTCGATCCTGATCTGCATTTTAAAATTGTTTTCGCGATCTCGGGGATTAATTCCTTGTGCCATGGTACCTTGTTCTCCAAGGCATCACATAGAGTTGATAGGTTTTCATCATTCATTTCTTTAAACCTAGAAGCAACAAGTTCCACTTCCATTGCATCGCTCGAAGAAGCTGCAGAGTTGATTGTCGAGTTAGGATTCGAAGAGAAAATCTCTGTCTTTTGCTCATTTTCGTCATGTTCTGGAATGAACAGTCTTAAATGAGATGCATCAGCGTTCACAGACTGATCACGGTACTTGTGTGTCTCGATCACGGGCCAATCACCGTTGGTTTGAAGATGATGCAGAGTACTCGAAGGTTGAATGGAACCAGAAAATGAAGTAGTAGGAGAAGAGAGTGTGAATGTTTTTAGAGATGATGGTCTCTTGTGAATTGAGTCGCAGATTGAGTTCCACTTAACCACAAGTTCCTTTACAGAATCTGAATCCTGTCAAGTCCAAGAATCAAACATAGACGCTCTTAAAAGAAGAATCAAATTATGACAATGTTAATTGATTTGGTGTTTTATTCAACTTACAGTGTGGCTATTTTGATTCTCTTGTTTGTACTGCTGAAGCCAAGCCGGTAAAGCTGCAATTTTTACATTGCTATTGCTGCATTGTAAGAACCGAGCTTCTTCCTTAAAATTGGTAGAACATTCCTCGCAGCAACTGAGCTGCTCTAATGGCTGCAGAAGCACGGTCTCTGATTTCTTGACTTCAAGCTCACTGATTGAAACAAAATAGTATATAGTTAAGGAGTGTCAATTTAACTTGGTTTAAGTATTTAACTTGAACTCAAAATGAAGTAACTTGTTTTCTCCAACCTTTTCTTTAGCATTTTCTCTCAAGAAAGCAAATCAAATTTATATATTAATAACAAAAGATAAAAAGGTACGAAAAGATGCACGTTGTTTCACCGTTCTTTTAGACGATCACCAAATAAAGCAAAAACACTATAGGTAAAATTGTCCTTTTCGAAAAAAGAGACAAAATAGTTAGAACATATCCAACCAAAAAATAAAAAAGATAATCCCATAATCTTCATATTCTTTTAATTAACTATTTTCAAAAGGAGGAGACTTATTACCTCTCGGAGACGAGACTCAACCGGAGGCTACTAGTCGTCGGAATAGTGAGCGTAGTGAGACACCATAGGGACTCAAGCGAGGGTTGACCTGACTTGCATCTCAAGTAAGTCTGTGAAGTCGCAAGACCCATTAACCAAAACCGTCCATGATCTCCCATGACTAACCCACGAGCCAACTTCCCAATCTCCATTATCATATGCTCCACAACACAATAGCTATTGTTGTTGTTATTATACACTGAAGATCCTCTGGTTCTAGACTCAACGAACCAGTTAAGATCTCCAAGATTTAGAATCACTCCTTTTCCAACACAGCTTCTCACTATTGTCTCCAACTCCTCTAGCTTATGTTCCACTTCTGCTCTACTCGGTTGTCCGAAAGATGAGAACGATAAAGTTATAAACTTTACGTCTTTTAATGCTTCGGGCACGTCTTTTTTGTCGACTTTCTCCATAACTGTTCTCACAACTCTGTCAACAGTGGCTAAACACTCTCCAACGATCACGAAATTCCTTCTCTTTTTGTCGACTAGACTGTCTATAACGTTCATAACATCCTCGTTCCTGACAGGAGTTAACAACTTTCCTTCTTTGGGTTTACTCGAAGAGGTTGTTTTCGAGCAAATCTCTAAAGAAACAGCTTGCTCGACCTTGCTTTTCACTTGAGGACTCGAGAAACCAGCTTCTCTCATCACTCTACTCACGCTAGGATCATCGAGGATGGATATTATGAGCTGCTCAACTTCAATCTTGACTGCTAAAATCGGTTGTTGCTGGCTCTCGATGGATCCACGTCTCTGGTGAGCCTGTGCGCGTTTGAAAGCTGCACCGAGAGCGTTAGAGATACAAGGGAAAGGGGAAGTTGGAACTCCTAACATAGGACTACCCGTGGAAGTCGGGAGGCGGTTTAGAGCCACGTTGAAGCAGAGCTCGAGGGCTCTGCATTGAAGAGGGTGAGTGTGAGATTGGAGACAAGCTGTTCTAAGTAAACCCGTGGGAGCAGAAAGCATGGTGCTAGCTACATGGAGAGGTGTGACCTGAGCATGTCCTCTCCGTCTAGCTAAACCCATGGCTTGTTTCACCACGTTTGCAGCATCCGGCGTGAGGGCTTGCTCCACCGTGCAGCCTCCAGCTCTCATGGTGAAAAACACCCTAAAGAAACTCAAGGTGGAGGGTAGTACTAGTCGTGAGAAGTGAGAGTTTTATAGTAAAGGCTTCAAGGGTCTTGGCTTCATTCCATTTATTTTGAACAGCAAAAACACCTAAAGAAGAAGATATATCCCCTGTTTTTGTATGGAAAGTGGGATGCTTTTCTTGTAAGAGAGGCAAAATTTTGGGGGTTTTTTGAGGGTCCAAAGTGGATTTTGTAGTGCAAAGTGGAATGCATGTGATGACAAAGCAGTATCAAAAGGCAAAGGTAACTCAGCTTTGCCCTTATATTCTTTTCTTTCTCAAATTTCACAAAAAAAAAAAAAAAATGTAATGGGTCCTGGAGCTAAGTGGGTCTCTCTCTTTTCTGCAAAGTGTATCACTTATTTAGAAAAGAACCTAATTAAAGATGCAAATCATCATTCACTTATATAATATTTATATAATAAATAATATCCCAAGAACCCTTGTAGGAAAATATTTGGGAGATAATCACTCTCTCCTTTTAGCACCTTGAAGCTACTACTAGCCTAGTCCTAACACTTTTTCAGACAATAGTCTCTTAACCTAGATCCAGTCAAGTAAACTTAACTCAAGACCACATGTAAGCCACAACATAGGAGCCACAAAAACATGAGATTGACAGATTTTTGTGAAAAGGTATATATTTAGATCCAAATATGTCTCAACAAACATAGTTTATATATATATATATATATATATATATATATATATATATATATATATATATATATATGTTTTACTCAAGCAAACATAATTTAAAATGTCTTAACATGTTTTTTTTTATAAACATTGGGAATTCCAAATGTTTGATTCATAATCTATTCGGTACCAAAGACAAGTCGTTGATAATACTACATTTAAGGCCTAAATCATCCCTCCCAAGTGAAATTGAACTTTATTATTTACTCTTAAGACTATTAGGCCATCATCCACTTGGTAAGTCTTTTAAAATGTTTTGACTAAAAAGAGTGTTACTGTAAGTTATTTATAAATTAACAAGAAAAATGAAATACCAAATTCTGTTCCAAAAGATAATCACAAATCATCCACCTGATGACTGATATAAAAGATCCTTGTAAATGGTTATGTAGTTTTCAAGCTATCAAAATATGTAAAAGAAAAATGTTCAAGACTAAGTTTCCTTAGACAAGTAACATGGAATAATAATGAAATCATAAATTTAAATTAGTTTCGTAACAGCTATCAAGCATAATTATTCATTTGTACCATCCCAACTCTAAGGGGTAGGAAACAGGATTGTAACCTTAAAGACCATTCAAAACAAACTTTAAACTTAATAAACCCTTGTTATAAACACTTTTATTCTTTTGATTTATTTTTAATCAGAAATGTGGCTAAAGTCAAACTTGCCCTTAATAAATTTGGCATATTACCAAAAAACCAAAGAAAAAAAATACTTATGTTTGCTCATCTTTTCGAAACCGAGAAACAGATCTGCGAACTCTTTTCTCTCTTTCTCTCTCCCTCTCTCTCTGAAACGATCCATCAGATTCTCTTCCATCGGAATCGTTTGCTCATTCTGTCGTCGTCACTATCGCCGTCGTCACTAGCAGCGTCTCCGTCTCCCCATCTCGTCGTGGTAAGCCATTCCCTCAATCACATCTTGCAATTTTCAAAAAAGGGATTTTGATTTTGAATGGGGTTTCTTGGGTTTTCGTTTTTCGAGATGATAGGGTTTCGATTTGTACTACGAATTTGATATGAATGTACCGGGAATTGATAACATTTGGAGTCAATTTTGAAATTAGGGTTTGAAGTAAAATTAATTTGGGGTTTTGATTTGTAATGGGTTTTGGGTTGCGAGATGTTTTGATTTGTACTAGTATTATGGTTTGAAAGGAGATGTGTCGGGGTTTGACATGAATTAGTGTTGATTTCGAATGGGTTTTGATTTTGAAGGAGATGTCGGGTTTTGATTTTGATATATATATCAGGTTTGAAATTAGAGTTTGAAGAAAAATCAATTTGGATTTTGGTTTCAATTGGAGATGTATGGACTTGTTCTTTTTCTTTCTCTGTACTAGGATTTCGAATGTGTTTGCGGTTTTGATATGAATTGGGAGTAGATGTATATGGTTTGAAATTAGGTGTTTTGTGTGTGTTTTGATTTGCTTCTTGTGGATTTTGCAGAAATGGCTCCTAAGACCAAGGGAGGAATATCGAAGAAAGGGACTTCAAAGGGATTCACTTCAAAGAAAAGGACTTCAAAGGGAATCACTTCAAAGACTTCTAGTAGTAGCTTCCAAAGATATGCTGTGAGCGATTCAAGTAATGGGTCAGAATCAGAATCTGAAAATGATCCTACGCCATCACAAGAGATGAGTCAGAATCAGAACCTGGAAATGGGTCAGAAGGTATGTAACTGCTTTTGGACAAGTGTAGTTCTGCGTAGGACTACTAGTACTACTAGGGAGAACTGTGAGTAGTTAGGATGACTGGTATTACTAAGGAGGACTATGAGTATTTAGGATGACTGGTACTACTATATTTAGTACTATGTATAACTGTGAGTATTCAGGATGACTGGTACTGCTAGCTTTTAGTACTTAGGATAACTGGTAGTATTAAAGTGAAATAGTTGGATTATGCTTGGATTTTGTTTGGATTGCAGGAGAAAGAGGATTTAGAACCCCAACCGTCGGCACAAGAGAAAGAAGATTCAGAACCCCAACCGTCAGCACAGGAGATAGAGGATTCAGAACTCCAACCGTCGGCACCTCGAAAAATTTTCCTCAAACCTTCGGAATACAATAAGCAGTGCAAGATACAAACCAGGTGCGATTTGAAAAATTTCTTGGAGATCATAAAGGAATTTTCACCAGAGTTGGAATGGTTTGATACACACCCACAGTTCCAACACATATTCCACATGGATGAGGAACAAAATCATATGCTTCTAGGATTATGGATTATGCTCCTTCGAACTATGAAGGTGGAAAGGAGGAACGCTGTTTGGTTTGTGGTGAATGGTGTGCCTATCCGGTACTCATTGAGAGAGTATGGTCTCCTCTATGGGTTTGACTGCCATGAATACCCGCCTGGTTATAATCTATGGAAAAAGTTGAAGAACTACGAAAGTGAGTTGAGGAAGAGGGTGTGTGGGACGAAAAAAAAAGTGACTATCAAAGATGTGAAAGACAAGTTGCTATCAAGGAAGAAGAGTAGTGAGACTCGGCTGAAGTTGGCCATCTTATATTTCCTAAGTGCTGTACTTGCATGTAAGTCGAAGAGTGATGGAAAAATAGAGCCATTCTTGTTTAAAATGGCTGAGGATCCAGATATGTGTAAATCATTTTCATGGGGGCGGATGACATTTGAAAGTTCTGTCAGAGATGTTTATCCCGTGGTGGAGTTTATGAAAGGTTCTGTTAAAGAAAAAATGACTTTTCCTAGATTCGTAATTCCTTTAGAGGTAAACCAAAATATTATTTCTATAATTATGTTTTGATATTTAACCAATCCATTACATAGTATAATTGTATCTATATATACGTATGTAGATTCTAGCCTTTGAATGTATAACAAATTTGAAAACTCAGTTTAGAAAAAGTGTGGAAGAAGTAGATGGACAGTGTCCAATAATGTGCAATAAGAGGTTCCAAATTTGTAGTATGAAAGGTGGACATTGGAAGAGCTTTATGAGTCGCTTGGGGATAGTAAGGTATTAGTTTAACTGATGTTCATAATTAGAAATCATTTTAGCTAATGTTAATTAACATGTAATTTGTACTTATTTACATTTTCAGGATATTCAAAGTGTCTTGGAACCGGAATATGAAGATGAAGAAGAACTTTTGAGCCGCATCTTAGAAGCTGAAGAAACTTATGCAGGCTACGACCCAGAGCAAGATCATTGGAGTGACTATCTTGCAGTGAAGAAGAAGATATGTTGGCAAGGGTTGTATGACTCATACGTGGCTTCCCGAGTACCAATAGAGGAGGAAGAAGAAGATATTGAATTGGGTACAGAGGCTGGTGGAAAAGAAGAAGGTCTTACGCTTGAAGTAACAAATCCTTCTTTGGTTCAGCTTTTGAAAGAGTTTGAAGATAGGCTGGTGGAAAGAATGAGGGAAGGGTTTGAAAAGGTGAATGATGCCCATTTGGATTTAGAGAAGAAAGTCATGCGCTTAAAGGAAAAAATGAAGGCTATTAGGAGTGAAGTCAGAGGTCATGGATACTCTTGGGATGGGTTCGAGGGAGGTGATAACGAGTATGTAGAGGAGCCATCAGGGACTGCCAATGCAGAAAAAGGGAAAGAGAAGGACACAGAGATGGATATCGACAAAGAGAAAGATCCTTCAGGGACTGGCGATAAAGTGACTGTCGATGCAGGGACTGGCGATGCAGAAGAACCAGAAGTAGAGGAAGAGAAAGAAGAAGAACATAAAGAAGATGAAGAAAATGAAGAAGAAGAAGAAGAAGAGAAAGAACAAGAACAAAAAGAACAAGAAGAGAAAGAAGAAGAAGAGAAAACAGAAAGAACAAGAAGAAGAGATAGAAGAAGAGAAAGAAGAAGAAGAGAAAACAGAAAGAACAAGAGGAAGAGAAAGAAAAAGAACAAAAAAAAAGAAGAAAAAAAAGAAGCAGAAGAAGAATAACAGAAAAAAGAAGAAGAAAAAGAAGAAGAAGAAGAAGAAGGAGCTGGTGACAAAGGCTGAGAGAGAGAATAAACCATCTATCTACAAGAAAGCGCCTTATACTTATGATGAGAAAAGAAAGGGAGCCAACAGAGAGGGAAAGAGCAAGAAGACAGGAGGTGGCACAAAGGTTGGGTGCAAAAGGCAAAATGCTGGAGAAGCTACAAAGGCTTCGAAGAAACAGAAGCAGAGGTGATCATGTTTGGCTTGGAATGTAAGCAGAAGCAGACCTAGAATGTAGGTAGGATTAATTTTCGTTCATTTAGAAATGTTAATGTTTTTTGGATTGCACAAGGAATGTTGAACTGATGCTTTCTGGATTGTTTTAGGAATGTTGAACTGATGTTTTCAGGTGCTTGTCGAAAATAGTTTTATAACTATAAAGTATTACTACACTTATTTTTATAACTACTGGTATAACTGGTCAATGAGCCTCCTAAAGAAAAACGTGTAAAACATGTGTTTGCATCATTAAAAATTAAGGAAAATACAACATATTTAACATGTGAGCCGTCTCTTGAATTAAAAACTATTAAATTTTTATTCATAGTCGTACTTAGTATTTCAGTAGTGTCCTTTAACACATAGTTATATTTTGATGCTTTTTACATTTTATTAGTCATACCCATGTGAAAGTATAATTTTTCTAGTAGTACTGATCTGATTAATCCATTTCAACTTAGTTAATATTGTTTCCTATATTAAAATTTATGAAAACAAAAGTTTTCTATGTTTGACTTAACAATTAGTGCTTCTACTCATACATTACCTTACATTTACATACGTGTAACCTATGATTTTAGTAAAAAGTTTGGTTTTCATAAATTTTTGAATTTGCACAGTACTAAGTATTAATAAGTAAAAATACGTAGTAGTACTAGACAGAGAGATGTGCGTGTAGTAGTATTACCAAACATAGAGTTGTCCCAAAACACATTACACAATCATACTTAGTTATACCTAGTAGTACCAAACAGAGAGTTGTCCCAAAACACATTACACAGTCATACTTAGTTATACCTAGTAGTACCAAACAGAGAGTTGTCCCAAAACACAATACACAGTCATACTTAGTTATACGTAGTAGTACCAAACAGAGAGTTGTCCCAAAACATATTACACAGTCATACTTAGTTATACCTAGTAGCACCAAACAGAGAGTTGTCCCAAAACACATTACAAAAACACATTACAGTCATACTAAGTTATACCTAGTAGTACCAAACAGAGAGACTTACCTAAATCGGATTAGACGTACTAGGTTCACCACCTAAGTAGTCATAAAGATGTCCTCTTCTTCCTCTTCCTCTTCCTCTTCCTTGAAGCTCTCCAGTTGACAAGTACCGTCTTTGTTGAGCGGGTCCTTTGGTTATATCGTGGACCGGAGGCTTGCCAAAGCAGATCGTTTGAAGTTTTTTGTTAGGTATCATCCAAGTTGACATATAGGATACAGGATATATCGTCCTATTATATGCGAGTACCCACTACTCCACCAGATATAAGTGAGAGGCAAACTCATAATGACGAACCTCCGTCTCTCCGCTTAATCTATGATAGCTTGTATCGCATGCACACATGGGTACTTGTCTATATCAAAGTACTTGCAAGTGCAAGTTTTCTCGCTCAAATTAACCGCATAATTCTTTCCATCACGTCCAATCACAATGTACTCATAGGAGAAGCAGTTTATTACTTCCGACAATAGCTTCTTCCCAATCGGTATGTTGTACTATATTATGTTGTTCACGCGAGGAACCAACTTCTGTGACTCGGGTAATTCATTCGATGTCTTCCAATGCTTGTTGAACCATTCAGCTATTTTAGCAACGATCATATCAATCATAGGTAATAACGTGTACTTCCTTGCATCTACGAAAATGCCATTTATCGATTCTACACTACTGGTGGTTATTATGTTGTACCTTTCTCCTGGAAAATAACACCTTGTCCATTTTTCCACAACCACACTCTTATCGAGATACACCGCTGCCGCTTGATACTTTCTCCTAAACGCACTATAAAGTGTTAGGAACATATGCTCTGTATAGGCTTCCGCACATTTCATGAAATCCCCCGTAACTGTTTTTTCAGGCTTGAAGAAACCTTAGTCTTCGCATTCTGAGACAAATGGTATATACAATACCCATGTTGAAACAACGGAAACATCACACGTACTGCCTTGATCAGGGATACATTTCGATCAGATATAAACATCAATTTACGATGATCCGGTACCATTAATTCAACTTCTTCATAAAACACATCCAACTTGCTTCGTTCTCACCATCAGCTACACCGAAAGCAATTGGATAATGGTGATGATTAGGATCTTGAGCCATTGCAACAATTAGAACTCCACCATATGAATGCTTAAGGTGAGTGGCATCCACAAAGATGACTTATCTCATGGCTTTGAACCCTTCAATACACGCTCCTAACGCAAAGAACATATACTTAAACCTACCAACATTCATTGTCCCATTCTCCAAATGTTCGTGTACCCGTATTCGTCTTCCTTAGCATATACATATAACAATCCAACAGCCGATAACTCTCTTCTGGACTTCTCCACACGATATTAGCAGCTAGTTGTTTTCCTCTCCATGCAGTAGTGTATGATATGTCAACACTAGCTTTTTCCTTAACCATCTTTATCAGATTTTTGGGTTTTGGAGTCTCGAAATTACCGGGATACTCTTCTTGTAAAATAGAGGCAACTACTTTTGATGACCCTCTCCTTCTTCTTATCTTTGTACTTGCATCAGCTCGAGAGCATGTATGCATCTTCTCGTAAGTTACAAGTTTCCAACGATCTGAATCCTTCATCGGAAGAACCCGTAAATTCCACTTACAACCTTCTTTCCACGTCCAACATTTTAGCACATATTGTCTTGGACACGTCTTATCTATTTTATACTCAAAACAATTCTGATGTGAAGCTATTTGAACTAAAACCCTCACTTCGTCCCTACTTCCAAATTCTTGACCCAAAACGATATCTACACCATCTTCCCATGGAGTGGGAGTGCATACAAGCCCATGTCTATCCACAACATCTTTTCCCTCATTATCTTCATGCATACCAAAGTTATCCTCATTATCTTCATGCATACCAAAGTTCTCCTCATTATGTTCATACATACCAAAGTTATCTTTGTAATCTGTCATAAAAATAATTTCATACAATTAGATTTAGTTATACCAATCAAAGAGAACGCACAAGATGAGGCACAAACTTATTCCAAGAATACCTTGTTGAACCAACGCATAGTCTTTCGATGGTTCGTCTATGTAACGAGTCATCATACCTTCCCCTATATCAACTTCAGTTTCTTTAACCTCTCTTATCACTTGCACACTTCTCTGAGATTGATCCACATCTTCGACGACCTCCACGTTCAAAAGATTTCTACGACCATCTCCATTCACTTGCATTAGGTAATTAAAAACCTCATCATCATTCGACACATCAGATGGTAACATAACATTCAGAATCATCGGAAAGAAACTGAGTTTCAGCTGTGTTGTAGCTGAATCTATCTTTATCTTCTTGCCAATTCCTTCAACCAACGCCGAGTAAGTCACCTCCTCCGCTCCGGTCCGTATCGCTAAGGTGTGAATTCGATCTCCTCCTGAGCTCCATCTTATGAAATCATCTTCCATTGAATAAGATCCTCCATAATCAAAACATATAATTGTGCAATTCATTCTCCCCTACAAGAGAATAAGAACATAAAATTTTTTTGTTTATTCACTTTCAGTACTATCAGTTATTCTCAGTCATACCATTTACTCTCACTAGTACCAGTTATTCCAGTCATACCACTTACTCTAACGACAAGTATGATTCAGAACGATTAAGCTGTTATTTTACTACAAAAACTATCCCATGACCCTCAAATACTTACAAACACAAGACCAATATCCAAAAAACCATACAAAACTAACAAATCTCCGAAATTATAAGAACATCAATTGTAACCTAAATAATGGACATGAGAAACCCTAAACCTATTCGGAAATCGGAAATAACATACCCTAATAACCCTATTTTAACGAAAAAAAGATAATAAGAACAATGACACACCCTAACAACCCTATTATAACGGAAATCGGAAATCACTCTGTTTTTGTTGGATCCAAGGAATTGTTGTGGAACAACGAGAGCTTATGTTTCTATCAAGATGGAGAAAAAGACGCCGGCGGGATGGGATGATGAAGCTTCTCCTTTATGGAGAAGAAATCACTCTGTTTTTTTTTTTGTTTCAGAGTAGAGAGGGAGCGACGGCGGGGGATATAGAAAGATGAAGCTTCTCTTTTATGGTGGCCACGTGTCCTCTTTTCATAGGTTCAGTTTTTTTTTTTTGGTGATTTATTTAATTGAATTGTTGATATATTTAATTAGGATTGTATATAAATAATAATATATTAAAGAGGGGTAAAGAGGAGAAAATTACAAGGGAATGATTGTAAGAATTAGGTAAGATGTTATGAACTGTTTTTAGTTAGTTGGAGTTTATAAGGTTACAATCCTAGGAAACACAAAACGTAGAAGGATAATTAGCTTCGCTTGTATCTTTTAAAAATTTATGCATGGTATTTAGAAACTTAACCCCCCTAAAAATATCAAAACATTAAAAAGCAAATCAAACCATCTGACCCGTTACAGACATTATATATTTATGCATCATTCGCTTTCGTTACTTTCATAAAAGTGTGTAGCTTTTGGACCATATATTTCATTTTTTAAAACGAAAGATATGAAGAAGAAGAAACGAATTTAGGTGTTTTGAACAAGAAAAAGTCAGTCTCTTGGTGGGGACAGTCTTTGATTGTATCTGTTATTAACAAGACCAATCATTTTCATGTGCCTAATGAAATCAAAGTTTCAGATCAGTAACAGGAACTCACAAATCAAAATTAAAAGAAAATAGTTGTTCAAGAACAAGAAAACAAGACTTTCATTCAAAAAAAAAAAAAAAAACAAGACATAGATTGATGGTATATTAGCTAAGATAACCAAAAATGAAAGTACAATTAACTAATTAACTAATTAACTAAATGGCTCTAATCTAATGACTCCAATCTCTCTAGGGTCTGATTGGTAACCAAAAGCGGTGCAAATTTTTCGGCGGTAAGTCTGAGCTATAAACTATTAGCATAGCTCAATACTGTAAAAAGTAGTTTTAACCTGTAAGCTGTACAAACAAAGATGAGTATAATGTTTTTGGTAAAAATTTTGTGATTGGTATAATCTAAAACGTTATAAATTATAAAATGTCTGTTAACTTAATTATTTGGTTACCATCAGAACCATATTTTTTGTTAGATTTTTATTATTATTTTTTTTGTTATTGTTGCAATTCATCTTTTGATTTTTTGTTATTGTTGCAATTCACCCTTTTGATTCGTAGAAGCAGAAATGTGCTTTGCAGATTTTTTGTTATTGTTGCAATTCACCTTTTCAATTTATGTTTTTTGTCAATTCGTAAGAGATAAGAAAAGGTTTGATTCTCGTACCACTAACCAACATTTCAAGCCATGTTATATAATTATCTTAACTTGATAACACTAGATAATATACGCACACAAAGCTAAAACATATGCAGATGCCTATCAAATCTTTCAAGAATCCATTGACAAAAAACATAAATTCATTTGCTGTCTCAGTGAAGGCCCCATAAGCTGAACAGTGATTAAGGATTTGCTCAAATCAATGAACAGAAAGAAATGATTCCGCGTATGGATTATTCAAACGTGAGATCATTGCAGTAATTGGTACAAGGAGCTTTACCTATTATACTTCTACTTTGATGAAAACATCTCTCTTTCTCTCTCACATGAAGCATGCCACTGCATAGAAAGAAGAGAAAAATGCACCACCATTCAACTTGCCTAGGAATCTTCAATAAGATTTATACACTTTGGTAAGAGAATCATATAAGCTATATTCCCACTATAGATATGTATGTCCTAAAACACTAATAGAATATTAAATAAGTTATCTTTTCTTATGATAAAAATTGAAGAATAAGAGTATAAAAATTATACAATATCCTCACAAGAAACAAGAAATCTTCCTTTCATTCCCCAATCATCTTTTGTTCAGCTTTTTGCTTGTTTTTATATGTAAGCCTTCACCTGAAAGCCACTATTCCCTGCAACAAGTACTATTACACTCACTTCCTCTCCCAATGCTTCTACAAAAGAAGCTAAAGTATCATTTACCCATGCATATATGTATATCAAACTCAAAATGAGGAAATCACAAGAATGTTGTGGCCATAAAACAAATAGAGAAATGATTTTACAATCATTATTCAAGAAAAGCAAGTGAACGTTTTGAAAAATCAAACATTATTCATAAGAGAGCTTTGATTTCTTCTATTTATCATGAATGCTAATAGGACATTAGATATTTAACTTTACATATCAGAATACACATTAGTTTTCTAAAGTCATCAATTTATTCAAGTTTCAGGTTTTCATGAGGGTTACTTCATGATGTGCGTAAATGTTTAGTTACAGAAGACTTGTGGGACCAAATAGGAAAGTTGTGAGAATAAAACACAAACTGATCAACTGTTTCTTCTTCGCTGTCTGAGTTTAAGACAGAAAAAAAAGGAAGGAAAGGGGCTTTCTTTATTAGCTTAGACCCAAAAGAGATCCAAAGGAAGACCAAAAATCATTTGAATACAAAAGTGTTTTGAATGATGAGAGCAAAGGAATATAGATGGTTGCTTCAGGCACACCCAATCGATCCAACCCTTTTCTCCTTTAATAAAAATGAGCAAACTTTGTTTGCCCTAACTAAAAGATTCAACCTCTACCACAAAAGAAAAAAATACATATGCATAAAACCAGTCCTTTCGAGAAAGTGTATGACCAAAACAGTCAAAATGTGAATGCTTTAAACAAGGATCAGACCCCAGATGATTCTAAAGCACTAATTGCGTTTACGAGAAGAACTAGAATGTGAAATCAACCCATTTCTCAAGCCCACTTGCTAAAGATTTAGCCAATATGTAGACATCAACTTTTGAAGACTTTGGCCTTTTACAAAAACAACACAGAATATTTGAGATTTTAAAAACTACTTGCTGATTATTTGCTTGTTTCAAGTTAAACTGAAACTGGCTTGTAGGACCAATCGAACAAAGTAGAAAATAAATACAAACTCACCAATTGTTTCTTTCATACTATACGCGTTAAAAGAAAAGAAAAAGAGAGGGCTTTGTTTAAGAGCTTAGACCCAAAAGACATACAAAGGTGAGATCAAAATCATTTGAATGCAAAAGTGTTACTTCTGGCTCACCCAATCAAACTTTTTCCTCTAATCAAAATCAACTAACTTTGTTTGCCCCAACACAAAAATTCAGCATCTGTCACCAAAAAAAAAAAAAAAGTCATTTGTGTAAACCAATCCTTTCAAGAAAATGTGTGACCATATTGGTCAAAATGTGTATGCTTTAACCAGGACCAGACCCAAGATGATTCTAAAGCACTTGTGTTTGCAAGATAAATACGGCGCAAAATCCGAGTAGTCTCTCTATCTCACTCAAGCTTCGAGTTAATATAATATCAGCTTTTGAAGAATTTGGCCTTATACAGAATGATTTGCATCATAAACAAAATAAGGTATTGCTTGTCTTGAGTTAGATTGAAACTGATTTTGAATCTTGCATGAGTTGTAAAAGTTATACGTGTTCTGCATGACTTTTCCCAGTGGTTTCTATCAAATCAAACCCTTTTCCAGGAATTTTCATGGGAACACATACAAATCAAATTAAAGAGAGCCTCTATAGTATTCTTTTTTAGCAATATCAAAATAAGGCATTCTTATCACAAAATCAAGTATTAAAAGCAATAAATGGGATTATCTACGCAAAAGGGACTCCCAATTTGTTTTTTTTTATAGCTTTCTTAGCATTCAAAATAAGCATCTTTATTCTCCTGAGTATGGCCATGTGGGGAAAAAAAAACGAATAGAAGAAGCAAAGACAGAGAGAGAGAGATATGGGAATAGTTTAAGGCAAAATTCTCCTTTGGATGGCCTAACTTTAAGAAAGAAAGAGATAAACTTTAAAGATTAAAGGAGGAATGGAGAAAAGTTGTCCTAATTTTGACATGACACCCATCTTAATCTAATGTTATGAATCTTTATTCACAACATGTTTCTTTTTATTCACAAAAGAATTTGTTTGCCTCGCATAACAACATTACTTTATAATCCCATAATCTAAAAGAAAGGTTCGCTTTAGTTCAAATATATTTGAGTCTTACTTAAGAATTTAAACCGGTGGCATATATCCTTCATCATTTGTTCCCTAGATTATCCAAGAGTCTAAGCTAGCAGAACCGTACAAGATCATATCATATTATATCATCAGATAAATATGTGAATCCATAATGTCAACGAAATCGAGCACATGAAGTTATGCAATGAACATGTGTGGGAAATTCCTACCACAAATAATACCGGAAAGAAATAACACAAACAGCTTCTTTACATGTAACAAGAAAAAGTCCATACAAGTCAAGTAATGCAGTAGTACTATGTAATAAATTAATAATTATGATGCTTCTATACAATACCAAACATCAAAACCTAAAATTTCAATGATTTACTATACTCATCATGATCACACTAAGTTTTATAATTAATTTGAACATTATGGATTGTCCCTAGACTGACACAGTGGATGTTGATCCAACCGCAGAGCAAAAGACTAAGAAGAGTACCCACGAACAAAAATAATCTCAAAACCCAATAAATCGAATTTTTTTAGAATCGTTACGTACTTTATTCGAATCAAACCAAAAAGAAAGTACAAAAATTCCATGTTTTCAATATTTTTACGGGGTTTCAAATTGAAAACCAACAATGTTCAAAAAAGACCGTATCGATTCTAATTTATGGAATTTGCTTCTAATACAAAATAAAAGGTTGAAAATAGTTACTTGTGTAGAAAGAGAAGACCGTTGATTCCTATATAATTGTTCCGAGAAAACGCCGGAGAATTACGCCGGCGACGACTGGATCCAATCTAATCAGAAAGAGGAACCCTTGCTCGACCGTTTCGCTTGTAATGTATGATCCCTCCGGATAAATGTCTCAAACACTCCGGTTCGGACGAAGAAAATCTGAAAGGCTCCGGTTCAACTGCTTTTTTTTTTTATTGTTTTTGTTTTTAAACGAAGAAACGAGGAAATTATAGTAAGACCAAGCGAAGCTAACAAAATTACAGATCCAACCAAGCAATATCCATCCGTTTTGTGATCCAATCGGATCCAATCCGAATCATAAATCAAAATAAAAAATAATCGCAAAGAAAAGGGAAAAAAAAGAAAAATTCTTGTTGTTGTTGTTCTTCTTCTTCTTCTCTTCTCTTGGTAAATCGGGTTCTTTTTCTCTTCTCTTGGTAATTTTCTGGGCAAAACCATAAGATTTATATTATTCTTCTTTGCGAATTTTGTGTTTAGGGCTTGTTAAAGCTGTTGAATTTCTCGTTTTTGGATCCGTTTGTCTGGGTTTTCGTTGAAGAATAAGTTTGTTGCCTTAAATTACAGTGCAAACAATGATTAATTTTCTTCATGATCTTGTCAATGGTCTTATACCAGTGCTTATCATTCACAAACCAAAATCCAGTTCATGAATCATCGTCATCATATCTTCATCACAAGCCATGTCACTCGATTTCGTTGTTGGGTAAGAGAAGAAAGAAGTTTTGGATTGCGGAGAAGAAGAACAATCATACGGGTAATAAGAAGGGAGCTTGGTTTGAGGGACATCGACATTGTTGATGAGACATGTGAGCTTGCGAAAGATGATGAGATGTCTAATGAAGAGAAATTAGCGGCTTAGAAGAGACAAGCAGAGGCCTTTGTGGAGTTACGGGAAGGTCAGGAGGAGATTGGGGTTAATGGTTATGTGAGCAGGAAATGGGTGGATTAGATAGTATTTAGATGATAGTTTGGTTGAATCTTGGAGCCGAGATTTTATCGGTAACAGAGAATGAAATGAAACCAAATCAGAGCTCAATGAATTGGGGATTTCAGAGAGAGTGTTGGTTAATAAACAATTTTCACTTTCGAGTAAAAGAAACCAACAATGGCATAGAAGAATCTCGCATGCGAAGAAACCAGCAAGTCATGGATCAATGAAAACTATAACAATGAAATCTAAGGTAAAGACGTCCGGAATGGATCAATTTCGTTGATGGGCTTTGCGTCTTCTTTTGGAGATGATGATGATTGTAATATCGGAGAGATGGTTGAGAAAGAGACTTAATTTAAACCCGGAAATGATTACATTAAGTTATTGCGTTCTTGAAATTTCGAGTTTCGTGTTAGAAACGAAACTATGGATTTGGAAGGTTCAGTTTTCTCATCTTTTAAACAATGAGTTTTGTCAGGTTGTGTTTTGATTACTTTTGGTAGAATCGGAAGAAGTTACTTTGTGTTATTAAGATGATCTTTCATATTTTGATTTAATTAGAGAGATTTTGTGTCTTTAGTGACCAAATTGAGTTATAAGTTTGATTAGTTATTGTTCATTGAAACAGAGTTGTGCTCATCACCATTGTGGATCTCTCAGCATATACTACTTGCCATATATTACTCCATACTTCTTTAGATCGTGTCATATAAACTTGTTTCTCGTACAAGAGTGCATAGACTAAAATAAAACATATTTTATGGAGTTGAAGAAGAAGAGAAGAAGATGAGAAGATGAAAATGATCAACTAAAACTTTAATTTCTCTTCCTACGAGAGGAAATGCTTGCAAAAATGTTCTCTCGAGGCATGTCAAAGCGTTCATGCTCTTTCATTACTCTTAAGTTTTGTTGTTGCAATTGGATTACTTAGGTACAACTGGATTTATTTGGAAGAACTAAGTATTTATGTACGACTGAGTTTATTAAGAACAACTAAATATTTTTATATAACTGGATGTTTGTGTAAAAATGACAAAAACCACATGTTCATAAAATATGTACAGTCAGCGCCGTTATTGTCGATTTTATTTAACAAAAGCAACTGCCAATATTGACACATGGCAATTATATGAATAAAATATTCAGAAATTCTTCAAATAGTTGTCTATAGTTTTTGGTTGTACACAGAATGTAAACAATTGTACTTTCCGGAATTTTAACTTTACACTATTTATACCAATAAAAAGTTAAAGTTATTTAGTTGTACACATAACATATAATCATTATTGCATTTTATGTAGTAACATGTGTAGAAACACATTGTATACATCTTTCGCATCATAAGGTGGTTAGTATTAACAAAGTCATCATATAAGTATAAGGTGTTTTTTGTGAAAAGTATAATATGATAAATATCTATTATCAAATATATTTATGTTATATAACGTTTTTCACTACAAGAAAAATCGCTATTCTTAGCACACGAAAAACGCTATAATATGGTTTTAATAGCGCTATGTTTGCCGATGTGATAATAAGGTGACAAGATACTATAGCGTTTATGGACGTGCTATTAAATGTTACCATATCATAGCGTTATTAAGATGTTATTATATTTGTTTGTATAGCTCATGATAAATGCAATAATATACTTGTTATAGCTCATTATTTGTGTTTTGATATATATATATATATATATATTTAAATTATATATATTTATATAAATTAAATTTGCCCAACAATATATATTTAAATATGTTTATTATTTCATAAGAAAAAATATAATAAGTTTTACAAATTTATAATTCAAACCAAATGTTAAATACACAACAACGGCTAATGTCGAATCATCCTTAAATACTCATACACAACAACAATGCTAATCATAAGGGTTTATGAGATAAAGAATAAGAGAAGCAAACTTCTTCCTTAGTTTACTTGCACTTCTAGCTTCGATTTATTAGAAGTCTCCTCCCTTTCTGCATAACCAGTTTAAGCAAAACAACAACTTAATAAATTTGCTTCATGCTCAAAGGAAGAACATTGAAGAACTGATACAATGATATCACCTCACTTGTAGGGAATGTGCTGATGTGTTGTACTGTCATGTACTTCTTAGCAAGACCAAAGTGGATGATGTACTTAATTAATCTAATGATGTATTCAAAGTAAAAGGTGAACACGTTTAATCATAAGCTTAACACAAAACCTAAGGAAGAAATAAGCTAATCTTTACTGAAACATAGACAAGCAAATGAAAGAAAAGCATCACATGAAAACAAAGAGGTTTACCATTTGATCTGCAAGCATGAGGACTGACTTCAAGGAAAGTTTTCTGAATTGAACAAACTAACACAAAAGAATTTCACATCAGTTTTTATAAACCTTACATAAACAATGCATTATCAATACCAGAAAGAGTTGCTAAGAGATAAAGCTTTACCATAAAATCAAAATCAAAAACGAAAGTTGTCCAAAAAATGGGGATGTAAGACATAATATATAACCCATGGATAATGAACGACACAAATCACAAATTAAAATAAAGAAACACTCAAATCTCCATCCTCACCTTCTTACAGGCCTAGATATGCTTACAGTGCACCGGTCCCTCTTGCTCGATGTCCCTGTCAAAATCACACACCCATAGATGTTAAAATCAGTTACAACATGAACAGGAGAATATCACAAACAAGAACTCACTCGCCATTGCTGTTAAACAAATGCTGAAACCAACAATGCCCTGAATACATTCAAAGCTTATATGAATGACTAATCAAGAAACACGCAATAACACTAACTTAGAGATCAATGAGAAACCCAAGTTAGTTGTTGATAACAACCTCCAATAAGAGAATGATTGTAATGGCAATTAGTTTTAAAGTTTACAACCTCCAATAGAATATGTTGTTGCTTATGCTGATTGAAAAGCAGCTAGTAATGAGTTCATGACCGCCTCATTAGTGACTGATAAAGTTATAATGATGAGCAATGAAAAAGGCTTCAATAAACAACTGAGATGATTAGAGTTCTAGAAACATGAATTCAACCTGATCATACAAGTTGCAATAGAGTTTTACTAGCTAGATTCATCAAATTCGTGTTGTAATTGTCAAACATACAACAATACACCATCAAGTATAAGCCATGAAAGAACCAGAAACATCGAAATGTCAAAACCAAATCTGGAAAGGTATGACAATTTCAAACTCAGGCACAACAGTTGGACCAAAATCTACTTTAAACCAAACCCTATTTTAATTCCCAATTCATCGATTAAGCATCAAATGGAGAGACAAATCGAGCTATCACCAAGTCGAATTGAAATGTGAAACTGGAAATATTTGTGGAAAGATCCGAAATCGAACCCGGGACTTACAATCGGGAAACCGAGAGGATTGCGACGAGTGAGCTTCTCTTCCTCAGAGGCCATAGCCACAACGTGGAGATAGAAACCCTAGAACATCGAGCAACGGAGAAGGAATCAAGTTCGTAGAGCAAAGCGACGACATGGAGTAATTTTGTGCTCCTGATTCCAGTCTTTGATTTTTATCCTTTCATAATCGATTCTGCAAGCAAAATCACTAGATCCATTTACGAAAGAAAGGAGAGGAGATTTGGGAGCAAAAGGGGAATACCATTTACGAAAAGGTACATGTTAGTCAAAATAACATTCCAACAAAACATTTTTATTTCAAAAACTACCAGTACGTGTTATTGTTAAGGACCCCAAACTCCCATGAATTTGCTCAGGTGATCTCAAAAAAATTCAAACACTTACCTATCGAAGACAAAATGAAGTTGTTCTTCTTTGTCTCGATCTTGAATCTGGGAGTTCCAGTACATGAAACCAATTAGCTAACTAGATACATGTATATCAT
The DNA here is from genome assembly GCA_964056655.1 of Arabis hirsuta. Lineage (NCBI taxonomy): Eukaryota > Viridiplantae > Streptophyta > Magnoliopsida > Brassicales > Brassicaceae > Arabis > Arabis hirsuta. The sequence continues at coordinate 7,336,447 of OZ053310.1, read as the reverse complement.
CATTTGTATTTAAAAGTATGGCTATCAAGGTATTAAATTATAAAAGACATAATCCATCATGACATGAAAGAGACCCAATTAAGCTAACTAGCTATAGAAGAATACAACTTTTGGAGATCTGAATCATACCTTGGCGAAGAAGTTGAAAACTGGTGGCACCACAAGCTCTATATCCTCACAAATCTAGAACCAGAAGCTCTTCCCCTCCATCAAAATCTCCTCGTCCCTCACGATCAAGCAATAAATCATTACCCTCTCATTCTCGAATTCGGAATTCCGGTTATTGCAAATCGTCTCGATGATTTCCCATGTTCAAGCTTCAAGCTTCGACGGGATGCCCAGTTTCGATGGAGCTTTCGATCAACGATGAATAGTTTTGCCATGTTTTCGGATTTGATTTGAGCCGAAGCGAACATTAACGATCGACGAAATCCATAACTATTATTGATCACGCCCATAACGCCTCAAACAAAAATATTTGCGTGCGTGTGTTTGTCGGAACAAAATCTGTATATAAGTATTTGATTTGTATCTTTCTCTGTATTATCGTATATATCAGATCATCTGATTTGGGTTCTCTCTTCTCATTGGTTCATTGTTCCTTTAATTTGATTGGTCAAGTTTTGGGATTTTTTAAAAAGATAAATTCTTTTAGTAAGGGTAAAATCGGGTTCGGCTATCTCATTAAAAAAAAAAAAAATCAGCAAATTAAGAATTCACTCTTTCGTTTCGGATCAAAAAGGAGTGTTTGAGACATTTATCCGAGCCGTCCCCGCGCGTCCAGGTTTGGTGATGGGTCCAAGATTATTCTGACTCTAGACAAGACGAGCTAAAATAATTAAAGCCCATAAGTTGAAGCCCATTAAATGGTTGAACCACTAAACTATATGAACTTTCTAAATTTTGGTAACGGTGGATCGTTCATCACTGTTTTTATTTCTCATAAAAAATGGTTTATTATTATTTATGTATATTAACAAAAATAATTTTATAAGAGATTTTTAACTTGGTATAAGGTAGAATATCCGGTACAAGGTAGAATCTCCGGCGTAAATTAAGATGGTAATTTGCCCGTTGAGAATCATCTATATAATAATTTTTATAATTTATAATAGTATAATAAATTAGTATTAAAAAATTGTGGAGATGAGTTTTAGTATTTCTTTGTTCATTAAAAAAAATTATGGATCTTGAGTCTATAATTTTAAATCCTTACATGCATATAGAATGGTTAGTACAAATTTAAAGAAAAGATATGTTCTGAATATATATATATATTCCTTTATGTATGCAGGTTTGGTTTTAGATTATTAGGATTCTAAAGAGAAAGCTGGATTTAAATATTTTTGGGGCAATTATAAAAATGTCACTTTTTATGTGCACATTTGCAAGAATACCACTTAGGGGTACCCATTTGCAAAAATGCCACTAATTATAAATTTATAAAGCTTATATATTAAAATTTTAAACCCTAAAAAATGTTTTGACCCCTAAAACCCTCATAACTAAACCCTAATAGAACATAATTAAGTCAAACATAAATGATATAAAGAAAAATAATTTTTAAAAAGTGGTATTTTTGTAAAGATTTCAAAAGTGTGGCATTTTTGTAAAATGACACTTAAAAATGACATTTTTTGAAATTTCTTAATATTTTTTTTGTCAATACAATGCGAGATTTAAGGGTTAATTATGGATTCACACAACTATCACATAGACGACTATTTTATAAACTTTCAAAACCTTTAAAAAGCAGTCAGTCTAATGGTTTGTGTTAAATAGTCGTCTATAATAGTATTGCTAGTGGTAGTAGAATAGTGGTTTCCACTTGAGGAAGTAATTGTTTTGTGGATGTAGGGCAGAGTTCAATTTTCTTCCAGCGTAGAATTATCTAACTACTTCTATTTGGCCAGTGTAAGTGGTGTCACGCTTTAAATCCACTAAAAAACCTGGTGAATGGACTACTCGACAGCTACATTCATCCTGAAGATTAGTCGTGTGGTAGAAACCCGTATTATCCTTTGATCTAATATATATATATATAGTATTGTTGTTTCTGTCACTTGTTCAAAAGAACAAAATATATATATATATATATTATTTTTTTTTTCTTTTTGAGCTTTTAAAAAATAAACCCAAAGAAGCAAACCTTTGGGTTCACCGTCTGAATTCACTTGTTGAAAAGAACACGAATATATTTGATTGAGTTGAAAAGAACAAAATATATTTTGTTATGTCCTGCATTCTGTCAGAGATTAATAAGTTAGGACAGTTTTATTAAAAGGGATGGTCATAAGGCTTGGACACTTATCTTCGATTCCTTTAGGAGTTAGGACCAGTTTTAGATGAACCAGATCCATCCAGCTGCATCTTTGGCTATAACTTGCCCCACTTTTTAGTCGGTGGGCCACATCTATGTATAGCCATACCAGTTTTAAAAGATCTGTAATGTCAAATTAAAATAACATCCCGATAACTTTATCTAATAAAAAAATTGTTTCAGCATTTCTAACTGATAATATTATAAAATATTGACAAAAAGAAAACTTCCTTTCTATACTATTTTAATTTATTGTTTGATTTTCTTAATGCAATATTTTAATGACATTGATTACACTGGTTGACAAACAAAAATAATCACATTGATTACACTGGTTGACCAAACAAATTACACTGATCGCGCCAGAAACATAAACCAATAGCAAGCTCATTAGGTTTGGTATTTAAAAAGATCTTACTCTAGCCACCTTTTTTGTGAGCTGGCGTGATTAGAAAGTGCAACTTATTTTGATATTTTTCTTTATCGCTTTCATTGCTTTATTTAGTGCATTGCCTCCTTTTACAGTTCTCCAATTTTAGTTTTTTTTTTCATCTAAATATTATATTAAGAGTATGGAGTTAGAATACATTTTTGAAATACAAAAATGGAATAGGAAGATGAAATACGATGGAGGGAGATCCTTAGGCGAAAAGACAAATCCTAAAACCATAAAACCAAAGTATAGGTAGGAAAACAAACAAACTAAAGCCCCGAATAATGATCCAAACTAACCAACTCGAATACCATCAGAGCCAAGAGTTTTCCTTCCAATAAACCCCATCAACTTAGAACTACTGTTTCGAATCACAACGTCGATAAAAGTGAGAAGGAGTTGCACGTACACTTGAGACAAAAACACCATATCTCGATTCCAAACTAGAACCAACTAAGAGTAACAATAGCCAAGGTTTAACCAAGAGAAGAAGTCATCTACGAGCCAGAGTAGAACTAAATCATATCCCACGATTCTTCATATTGATACACAATCCAGTACACGAAGACAAGGTGTTGGTATGCATAACGCCAATAGAAGAATTATTCACATCGGATATAAAGGAAACTAAGCAGCAAGGCGAGGAAAAACATCCTCAAGAACATCTTCTTCATCAAGAAAGTGTCACCCTTAATCAAACAGCGCCAAGCAACCACCTCAAGCAGGGCCATAGTACAAACGAAGGCATAGACTCATCAACCATCCGAAGATGAGATAAAGTTTAGGCCAAAATCAGGGACATTAGAATGAATCGGCCATGTCCGAGCAAGCTAATACCAAACACTACAAGAAAATAGTGATATTGCAACATAATATTTACGACATTTATTTTTGTTAAAACTTTGCAACACATTTTACAATATTAATGCAATGTTGAGTACATGTCGTAAATTTATTACAAACTTATAGCAAAAGAACGAGAAAAAACAATTGTTGTGAATTTTTGTTACTAATTTGCAATTATTTTACGAAATATGAAAATTTCTTATAAACTTGCAAAAATCACTCAACAATTATGAAACGTGACTGTTTTACAAAAAAAATATGTTACAAAATATGTGACATATTTTTAATACATTTTGTAATATTTTACTAACTCATTTGCAACATTTATACTTTATATATTATTAATTTTATACATTATATATGCCTTTATATTTTAATTAAAAATAGAGTTTAGTTTGGTTGATTGATATAGTGATTTTTCTACCGCTGGAACTATTACGAAAAATTTATCAATCCTACTATTCGGAAATAATTAAACAGTAATTTTGAAGCAAAGACATTTGTTAGTCTCGATAATGTGCGTGTGTATATGTGATCACCTGTTAGTGTTAGATTTCCCAATACTATACATGTTTACTTAAAGTTTGTATAGATGTTTTCTATATTACGTGCATATATTTTTTTTTTTTAAAATATATTTTTAAAATTAAGAAATTTAGTGTATGCTTTTATTTGCTAATGAACTAAATTAAAAATAAATCCAGATTCCAGAGAAAATATTGTAACTCCCACTTTGATAGAAATATTGTATTAAAGATTTGGATACATCCCAAATCCCAATCTAGGATACGATTATATTTTATTGTTATTATATATAGATTAACATAGTTTCTACATGCTTTTATTAATTCAGTTTTCTTTTGCAAACACTTGTCTCCAAATTAACTCTTCTCTAGAGACATCATAATCCGTTTGCTCTAGCTAGTTTTGTTTATTCTTCTATGAGTTCTTCTTTTTTTAGTTTTACGTTTAGATTTAATTATCTTTTCTTTTCTTAAGAAAAAAAAAACGGATAGATTCCATGACAAGTGACGATCAAAATCAAGGTGAAACACAACAAATGTCTGTCATAGGTGTTCTTAATCAAGCTATACCGAATGAAACGCTAAGGTAAATAATAATTTTTTTAAAAATTATATTTATAAATTAATTATCTTGTTTACATTTTTAGAGTTATTCGATATAAAAAAAATTGTGTATTTGATCTAGGATCTCTTCTTAATAAGCTCTCAATCTACGGTTGATTTTCGACCACCATTGAAAGTCAATCAACAAATGATGAAGTTTTCAAGCAAAAGATCGAAGAGATGCATGCAAGAAAATGTAGAAAACAAAGAAAGGGTCAATAAGCTTGAAGGCTTGAAGAAAATAGTGGAGTATCGAACCCAACAAATTTTCTACTAATTTAGTATTTACGGATTGTTGAATTTTGTAATAATTAGTTATTTAATAAAGCTAGATCTTTTTTTACTTTTTGGTTGCTTCTTATAAAAAAATATATTATAAAACAACTAAAAACAATCATAAATTAACATTAGCAAAAAAAAAATTATAAATTAATAATCATGAAACAAATATCAATTACATATGGATGTATTTGTTTTGGCTGTGATCATAAAATATCTGCAACAAATATATATTCCAAAATAAGGATTTGCAAAGCATATATCATAATTATACCTCAAATTTGCAGCCAATAAAATTGTTGCATTTATATGTTGAATATAATAATAAATTAATGTATTTCAAATTCGCAACAACATTTGCTATTTATTTTATGTAGCAATGATTTGTAACAATTTATCATTGCAAACGTTGTCGTAATTATACTACGAATTTGTTTCAAAATTGTTATTGCATTAATGCGACCCTCAAATAGAAACGTCGCATAATGTGTTGCAATTTTGCTGCTAATTCCATATTTGCAACGATTTATTGGCATATTACAACAATATTTTCTCTTACAATAACACCATTTTCTTGTAGTGAAACCCCTAAACAGAAAGTTCCTAGACCGAGGGGCAAAAGCAAAGATCGAATCAAAACTACAACGACCGAAGCAAAAGCAGATCTAGAACCAAGACAAAACCAAGAGCATCAGGACCAGTGGAGAGTCCATGTCACAACCAACCTGTGGAGAGTCGACGCCAACCACAAACTCGCTAGACAAAAAAGCGGAGGACAGAAAAGAAGGCGGCGATTCCGGCCCACAGACCACACGCATCTAGACCTCATGCCGCCAACGCCCAAAATCAAGATGGATCTGAACCCGTCATCTTCCCCGGACCCAACCTCTTGACCCGAAGCCAAACCCCAAGGCAAAGAACCCTGTTACTACAACCGAGAAATACAAGTAAAGAGAAAACGAAGGAGAAACCTAAGAGTCTGGCTCCGGCGTTGAGAAAGCCACCGACCGCCAGACCAAACCAAGCAATTTTCGAGATGGAGTATTGTAGCGGCGACTTCTTCTCTCTGCAGATCTAGTTTTTAAATAAACACTTAATTCACCAGTTCTCCAATTTTAGTTAAGCAGGATTTTATTCAATGAATCGGTACAGTAGTATCCTATTATTTGCCTATGATTTCAATTATTATTATTTTTACAACAACTACTCATCATTTCTCTAACTTCAAAGTTTTACACCGGTTTTTCAATTTTTATCTTAACCTAATTTGACCAATAGAATACAACTTAATGACATAATTCAAAAACAAAATAGATTCATTCGCTATTCTAAATGTCACAGTACTGTTTTCTCTCGAGTGGAACACAATTTTAGCATTTTAAACGAAAACAACATATAGCAAATATCTTGGTAAATCAGTTGAAGCATTGGCCGGATATCCCTAATTGTTTGTAATCTTACAAGTTCCTGAAAATATGATCCGAATATGATTCTCGTATATCCAAGAGGTGAGGTAAACATAATCGCCCATCTTAGGTTTCATTCTCCACCTCAAGCACCGTTCTCGTCTTTGATATTGCCTTTGCACCCATGACCCATCCAAATCACCTTACCCCCTTATCTCCATCAATGAGCGATTGCTAACCAATGTGAGCAAAAAAAAAAAAATATTAGAAGAGTAAGTGGTTCACATATTCAACATTTCATTGACGGGTATGCATGAGGGATCTCTAGCTAGATGCATGTGCACTCGATTGTCTACCCCTTGAATATTGTTGGATAGACACTTCCATAGAATAGAAAGTGTTTTATCTTAGGGTTTGACCAAATATAGAAAGTGTGGTTATATGTTATGATGAATATATCCCAAGCTACCTAACATTATCCTACTACTCGAGCTCTAGGATCTGAAAAAGAAACGTATTCTATTTTTTCTTACTTTCGGGACACGTGGATATATATACTTACATGTTTGTTTTACATCAATAACCATTAAAAAACAAATTTTAATTTAATACTATTATAATTAGTGAAAACATATAGTGGTTGTTTGGTTATTTTTGATAATGGACATTGACGTGGTATCACTGTATATTAGCGTCCATTTTCGATAATGCACTCAATTTCACATAATATTGTCTAGCATCAAACTAATACGAATATACAGAAATTTATTTTTACTACTATTATATATTTCTCATAACTATAAACATTTAACAGCCTTTCTCCTTTTTATTTGGAAAAGAAAATTAAATCATAAAATTGGTAAATCATCGTTTTAAAAGGCAAATTTCCAAATATACCCCTGGAAACTCACGGGCTACACTTCTTCTTCGCGAACCCAAACCTGTCATTCTCCAAATCGTATTCCACGTGATAGTTCTGTTGCTGGAAACTCCCCAGAATTATCGCCGGACCGCTCTTTCCGCCGCCGGAAGGACCGACGATGGAATCAGAAACCACCGTTAAACAGATGTTATCAGCGCTTCCGACGAACGAGAAGTAATTCGATGACGGCAATTCCATTTTCGCTCCGCCTTTAAACTCGAAGATCAACTCCGGCAGCGTCACCGATCCCTCGCCGGAGATATTAAAACACGGCCCAAGTCCGGTGAGTTTCTCTAAGTCCTTTTCTCTACTGTAATTCGACATCTGTGTAGCGAATTCTTCAGAAACGAGATCGAAAACGGGTCGATCCATGAAAGTGAATGTAGATCCTGAATCGACGATGGATCCTCCGTTACCATCAATTCCCGGAGCTAAAAACTTGTAAGGAATCTTCACGTGCTTGCTCCCGACGTAGATTCGCCGGAGATTGAGGTAATAATACTCGAGAAAAGCAGAGTTCGAGACATTAGGGTTGGTTCGAAACGGCGTATAGCTAAGACCCGGAGTTTTCGACCCGGATTTATGACCCGACCCGGTATCTAAATCGAGATCGGAGCTCACATCTGTATCGTCGAATCTACGAGAAACCAGACAATGAGAGAACCTCTTGAGCTTCATCTGAGAAGGAAGCGATTCGGATCCACGACCAAACCCGGCAATACCAGCGGGTTGTCGGGTCGAGATAACAGAGCATCCGACTACGAAATTGGGCACGGTTAGATCCGGAAAATCAAGTGTTTCCGATAGCAAAAGCCCAGCCGTTGATCCTAAACCGTATTGGATAATGTACGGTGGACAATTGACGGTGCAATTACGGGTATTCGGGTCACATCCTCTGCATTGAACATTGGGTCCGAAAATGAATTGGCATTTCGGATTCTGACACCCGATAATCCGAGATGAGGTTGAGTTCTTGGGCACGAATTTTTGGATCCGGGTCGGATCCAAACCGGAGAAATCGCAATTGGAGCAGAGATACTTGGAGGTACAAGGGAACCAGACGAGGCTACTTCCGGTATCGAATACGAAAGGGATTGTCTGCGACGGTGTACCGAAGCTGAGAGAGACAGAGTATCCACCGTAGCTACGGGGAGAGAGAGGGGATTTCACGACGGTGGCGGAAGCGGTGGAGACGGCGGAGAGAGCTTCTTCGTCGGGTTTAATGGTGGTGGGTTGTTTGAGTTTTTGAGCTCTTGCGATGGAGGAATCGGCGAGACGGCGGAGAGAGAGGTAAGGGTCGTTGGGTGATTTGTCTGTGTGGTGGGAGAACGGAGAAAGAGGTAGTTTAACGGCGGAAACGACGGAGAGGAAGAGAAGGAAGGAGAAGAGAGGAGAGGAAGAAGAAGAAGCCATTGTTGTGGTGGTTTGTGGTTTGATGGCTTATGGGTTAAGTAAGAAGAAGGAATCGAAGAAGACAAAGGAGTGTGGAAAGTGGGAAAGAAGAGAGGAAGAAAAAAGTGGAGAATCATGTTCGATCTCTGTGACTTTCTTCTTCCTTTTATAAAAAATATAAAGAATTATTATTATGTAAAAAAAAATTATACGCGTTCGTCGTTACGAGGAAACTTACTACTAATACGTGGAAATGTATTTTTGTGTGTCGACATGATACGTATACAAGATAGAGAGCCAGCCAAATGTTTGTATTTATCGAAACATGCCAAATTAAACCGAGTTTGTGAATGTATATGAGGTTATGGGTTTAATAATATTCACTACACAAATCTACAAATACTGAAATCCAAATATAGTAGCTAATTATGGAACTATACAAAAAAATCTATATATATAGAGCTAAAGAAAATTTCAATCTTCTTCTTTTTTTTTAGTAATAATAAATGGCTTGATTGATTGGCCATGTGATCTCTCAAGTGGCTAACTATTTAGAAATCATGTGAGGCATTTTCGTTATTAATGCATCATCTCTTCTCTAACCAAATTACACGTTGCTTTAATATAGAAAAATTTGTCTATCCAGCTTCATACTCGTATTCATAAGGCAACTTTTTGAATATCTTTTCTATTCAAAAATTAAACTAATCACGTTCTGAATACATGTGTTTTCAGAGAATTAATTGATTAACAATATTTTGAAGATGATTAATGTTTTTTTTGTTTTTACATTGATTTTAACATCCAAAATATCATAAGAGATTTGTATGTACACTTTTTGGCTTATATTATATAGATTGATATGAATATGAATAGAATAATAAATCGTTACATGAACCAGACGTTAGGAATCAACTGACCAAATAAAAGCACGTTGGATACAATAGGTGTGAGTAATCGACCACATGTATATTTGTTGACCCTTATAAACTATGTGACCTTAAACTTTTAAAAGTGGTAAACAGTGATAAAACAATTTAATGGCTTACCTTTCAAACAAGTGACTTAATTAGTGCACATAGTCACACAGAACCACATTGATGAAGAATCAATATAGTCAACAATTTGCAATATATAAAAATTAAGTTTTGACAACTATGAAACAAGTGAATTGCGACTACGTTCGATATATATACAGCAGTAAAACATATTGTCATGGCAAAAAAATTCTCGTAACAATGTGTCATGTGTGATATTGGCCTGTAAATTATGCGCAAGTTTCACACACATTTAGTTTTTGTTTCTTAAGAAAATTTAAAAGTGTGTATGTATACGATCCGTCTTGAGATGTTTTCTAGTGTGCATGATATACCAAGCACAAGGTGTTATACATGTCGAAGCCCTTTGAGAAACTTTCAAATAGTGTCGTCTCGCTTTCAATGTTTCCATATTTAATGTTTCTATATTGTAAAGTCATTGTTACATTACACATCAAGATGAAAAAATATTTGTCCGCTGTTTTCATTTATAATTATAAGAATCCACTTTTTATATGGTTATGGGTTTCAGTAATTTTTGATATTTTAACATGGATACTTCTTTCCGGAAAACAATTTATTTCTTTATGAACTAAGCAACGCCTGTGTACTCATAAACAATGCCAAAAACTACATGAAATACCTATAAAATTGAATTTACTACATGATGTTTTAAAATACGGTCAATTCTCACAAAACCGTAAACGGAATGAGTTTTCCGTTAACGGTTGTTGACATGTATGACACATGGAACATGTTTTTGGCTAATTTAAAATTTATAGAATTAAATATATATTTTGTTCTTAGCTCAATTATTATTATAATGTCTATTTTATTTATGCTTAAAATGTTTTTTTCCAATCAAAGTTAAAGTTAAAGTTAAATGCAAGAAAATATTTTAAACCATTGTATACTTAAAAATGTTTACATGGCTAATTATATTTTTTATTCATAACATAAGACTATGCAAAGTAGAAACTATATATATTAATACTTAATAAATTAATAAATATGGTAAATTAATAAGTTTTTAGTCTAATGTTGGGCCGGTTCAAATATAATAAATTAGTATTCAATAACACAATTCGATAAAATAATAAAATAATAATTTCTTAAAACTATCATATACAAATACATAGTCCAATTAATATCATAAAAAATAATTAGTATATATTTTCTTCATTTTTTATGAGAAATTTCAAAAAATGCCACTTTTCAAGTGTCACTTTACAAAAATGCCACACTTTTGAAATCTTTACAAAAATGTCACTTTTTCAAAATTCTTTTTTCTTTATATTATTTATATTTGGGTTAACTATGTTCTATTAGAGTTTAGTTATGAGGGTTTATGAGAGTTTAGGGGTCAAAACATTTTTTAGTGTTTAGAATTTTAAGATATAGGATTTAAAAATCTATAATTATTGGCATTTTTGCAAATGTGCACATAAAAATGACATTTTTGCAATTTCTCCATTTTTTAGTGAGTGATGTTTTAGGAGAACAATTTTTTTTTCTATTGCTTTTAACTATTTGTATTCTTGAAAGTCTTTTGTCATTGGTTTGATTGTATTTTATAATAAATTTAGCGGTTGCAAACTTCTTTTGATCAATTAAATAAAATTTTTTTAAAAGAAATTGATTTTAAAAAATGTTTTAACTGATTAAATTTTTTTTTATGAAATCATTTTCATTTAATTTTTAATTTTGATTTAGAAAACATCTTAAGTACAAATTAAATAGATATCATAACAATAATTTGAACTAAGATCAAAACGTCGTTGTTTTGTAACATCAATTAAAATATATATATATATATATTTAATTCTATAAATTTTAAATTATACCGGAAGCAAGTTTTATATGTCATTCATGTCAGCAACCGCTAACGGAAAACTCACTCCGTTTACGGTTTTGTGGGAATTGACCATATTTTAAAATATCATGTAGTAAATTCAAATTTATAGGTAGTTCGTGTAGTTTTTGGCATTATTCAATAGTTTATGTATGAATAGATAAACATTGCTTAGTTCATGGGGAATAGACTATTTTTTCTACTTCTTTCTTTCTTTCTTTTTTTTTTTGTTAAGGAAATTAACATGGATACTTTAAACCTAAATATTCATGCACGTATATATATACTTACATCCTATAGGGAAAAAAATTGATTACTTACACTCATGTGTTGTATCTCTTTCTTAGTGTTCCAAAAGGCGTTCTAGGCGTTCGTCTAGGCGGCGCTTTGTCGCTAAGCCCCTATAGATCGTGGAGATTACCGCTTTTGCCGCCTAAAATATTTATAGTATTATAATAAAAAAATAATATAAATTTTCTTACATATAACTCGTAATAACCTATTTTGCTATAAAATGATGAATATAAATTTTATTATTTATAAATTATGGTTATTTATATATTTTACTATATATATATATATATATATATATCTAATATATTATGTATTTTTGTAAAACACTTAGACCGTCTATTAAATCGTCTAGGTTCCGCTTAGACATTCTAGGCTCTAGGCATTGGGTCACCGCCCGCCTAGGCTCTTGAACATTGCTCCTTCTCCTATATATATTAATCAGGAAAACGTAAACACTTTTGTTCTCTAGTATAGTTTTAACCTTTTATTAAGCTTAGATACATTCTCATTTTGAGGAGGTGTCATCATCTTCGTAGGCTGTCGTAAACTATTATAACACCATCTCCAATGGAAGGTTCTCATAAGAGGTTCTACAATAAAATAGTAAGACAAAATAAAATGAGTATTTCAGGTAATTGAAAACTTTTTATCAAAGTATCGCAATTGAAAACTTTTGGGTGGGTTTTCTACTTTTTGAGATATTCACCTAATAAAATATTATTACTTTTGTTTTTTTTTTGGTTTTGAAAAACTCATATTGAGAAACTAGCAATGAGGTTGCTCTAAAACTCTTATGACGAAAAGTTGGATATTACATTAGTATAATACGAGGATAAAAGAAAATGGTTGCATTAAAACAAGGTACACACCAAAAAAATACTAGGAAGATCAAAGATGTTTAAGTATCATACAAGGGAATAGCGTTAAAAGGTAAATAATTTCTTTGACATTCCTAGAATGTTGGTCCGCAACCTTAACCACATCTTCTAATGTTTCCTTTTCCATTTACCATGGTCCATTGTATTTTTTGGATGAATTTGATTGGTCTATCTCCTCAAATCCTTTGAGAGGTTAAATTATTTTCTTTTTAAAATGTTCCGAATACAAATACGATAAATTGGTTCATACAATAAAAACATGGTAAAAATTATGTTTCTGAAATGAGGTATTTTATTCTAGCTAACAAAGAGTCAAAGACACATCTATCGTAACTACATTTTTAATAATGGATTCCTGAAGATGCAAAAGTCTATGAAGAAGCATAAGCTGTTACATCGAACAGAGATTTGTACATGCAACATGGTATTTGGATTGGCGGGAAAGCTTTCGGTCAAGTTGTTCTGAGCTAGACAGTGGATATACACGGAATATTGGAAGATCTTGGCGTGGAGTCAAATATGGAAGCATATACTTGAAGAAAAATGATTTTTTTTAGTATATTTGGAGAAGATTTAGTGAATATTTAGAGAACTCTAGGTTTAGGGTTTGCGGTATTTAGTATATAAGGTTTAAAGGTTACGCCTAGTTTAAGGGTTACGCCTAGGGAGATTAACACTTAGAGCCGCATTTTTGAGAGATTGTAACTTGAAACTTTGCCAAAAAACATAAGTTGTCAAGGTGAGTGTTCATCCCATTAATTCACTAAGAGTGTGAGATTATTGGGTAGGGTAGACTATTAGTTCTTAAATAGAGAAACAGTCCAAGGAATAGACGTGTATGGATCCATATAGGTGAACTTGTAAAAAGTTACTTATACTGAATAAGAGTAGATGCGTTTGCTTGGGGACTTCCAAGTGAAAAACAACGTTGTGTATTGTCTATAAACTTACAATTCCAAGATTAATTTCACTTAAATATGCTTCATCAAATAGAAAGAAGAGTACAAAATAGTTAAAAAGCAAGAAAGATTTTGAATTGTCACGGGAAAAACTATCAAGTGCATCGAACAATAGGGACAAGAACAAAATAGAGTAGTAACAAAATTTCTGAGACGTTATTAATGTTTGTCCGTGGAAATTAGGAAGCACGTGAATGAACACGGAGCTACATGGTGGGACTAGAGGTGGTCGATGTTGTATCACATGGTGGCATCACCTCCACGCTTGACTAAATATAGAACTTGTACCTTCTTATATAAGAAATGATTGTAGTGCTATTACGTATATAGATCATTATATTAAAATAATGGGTCGGTTTTTACCAGGGCTTCTACTACATTCAAGTGGATTTCACCACTACAAGACATATATATATTTTTAAAAATATTAGTTAAAGAGTTTTTGACCAAAATTTATGTAGGATTACTCTGCTCAATAACCAAAATAATTTAACAATTAAGCAACTAACCAAAATTGGCATATGTAGTAAAATCTTGACTATTAGACTCAAGGTAATTAGTTAGGTTTTTTTTTTCTTTTTCTTTGTTGTTGCACATAATTTTTCATTTATGTATTCTTCAGTCAGAAAATATTAGTTTTTTTATAAATGAAATTTGAACTAACAAAACTAAAAACGCATAATATTTAGAGAATTCGAGTACTCACTACAAACCTAAAATTAGAGAAGACAATTTTGGTCACGTATACTATCAAAATATTCCTTCTTTAAACTGATTTGGCTTTTTTATTATTCGTTTTGCAATATAATCATATTTTGGTGATAAATGATATGTATCCCGTTATTAGTAGTTTATCGATCGGTTTAAATGTTTCTAAACTAAAATGTTAAATGTAAAATTTTCAAGTTTTTTAAGTCTTTAGCTGTTAGTACTCACACTTGTCGAACAAACAATTTGAGCTAGATAACCAAGTTACTCACCCCTATGTACAATATTGGTCTTCGCCTTTCTAGATTTGCATTGGGACATAATCGTGTTCTTACTAGCAACATCAATACCAAACATCATAACGAGCGCCACGTCTTTGTCTTTAAGTTGTATGATGGAGAAGTCTTCGGATGGTAGTTACGTTGCATTGCCTTAGGCCTATTCTCAAAAACAGTTAAATAGGATAGAGAATCATCGGTCTGTTCACAGAAACTAGTTAAAATAAAAAAAGTTAAATATGACAGAGAATCATGCTGGAGAAAGATGTTTACCAAAATCAACAATCTAGTTGGGTGGTATATATTCGAATCACCTCCTGATTCTGGAAAATATAATAAACATAAGTTGATTTGTATAGATTATCACTACAATCATAAAACAAACAAAAATGTGTTACAATATTGCAATCATTATCACTATCGTCTACTGCTCACACCCATAATAGTGATATACCAATATGGACCAATCAAAACAAAATCTTTGGTATAATCTTTTCCCTTGAAAATTTGGAACTAGACCACTCAATTGAAATATGACTTTATGGGCCTTAATTAAGACATTGCTAATTATTTGCCATTCAATTGAACTATGGACCTTAATTAAGACATCACTATTCTATTCCATGTCATAGGTCCATCATCTTGGCCCAACCCAAGTAGGCAACGTGGGCTCCTAACCGTAACTATAGTTATTGCCAAGCAAGCATGAGATGGTCATATGACAAGAAGCTGTAAAACACATCTTAAATGCTAATATAAAATAGGAAACCTTACTAAAACAGCTTGGAAATTGATTTTTGACCAAAATGATGCTCATCTTTGAATATTACTCAAACAATCTTGAAAGATTTATTATACCCGTTTTAGCGTTATTTATTTTGAAGACAAAAAACGTATTTACGAAACTGCCATTAATGAGGCAGCAAAATTTTTCCGTCAAAAGCGAATAAGTCTACCGTTCATGTGATGGTAGATTTATTTGCGATTGGTAGATTTATTAAGTGGTTGGTAGATTTATTGATGGTTCGCAATCATAGACTTATTTATAGTAGTGGTAGATTGATAATATGTGGTAAACTTATTTGTAGTAGTGGTAGTTAATTTTGTGATCGGTAGACTTATTTCTAGTAGTGGTAGAGTTAATTTTGTGATCGGTAGATTTATTGATGGTTCGCGCAATCGTAAACTTATTTATAGTAGTGGTAGATTTATTTTGGAGTGATAGACTGATTAGCAGTAGTGGTAGAGTCAATTTTGTGATCGATAGACTTCTTGATGCTTCGCGCAGTCGTAAATTTATTTATAATAGTGGTAGATTTATTTTTCAGTGATAGACTTATTGTAGTAGTGGTAGAGTTAATTTTGTGATCGGTAGACTTATTGATGGTTCACGCAATGGTAGACTTATTTATAGTGGTGGTAGATTTGTAAAATGTGGTAGACTTATTTGTAGTAGTGGTAGAGTTAATTTTGTGATCGGTAGACTTATCTCTAGTGGTGGTAGAGTTAATTTTGTGATCGGTAGACTTACTGATGGTTCGCGCAATCGTAGACTTATTTATAGTAGTGGTAGATTTATTTTTTAGTGATAGACTTATTAGTAGTTGTGGTAGAGTTATTTTGTGATCGGTAGACTTTATTGATGGTTCGCGCAATCGTAGACTTATTTATACTAGTGGTAAAGTTATAATATGTGGTAAATTTATTTATTGTAGTGGTAGATTTATTCAATCTTTTCACTTCTTTACTAAACAACTTTTAGTTGGTACACTTATTTATAGTAGTGGTAGATTTATTTATAGTAGTGATAGATTTATAATATGTGGTAGACTTATTTATAGTCGTGGTAGTGGTAGATTTATAATATGTAGACTTATTTGTAGTAGTGGTAGATTTATAAATATGTAGTAGACTTATTTATAGTAATGGTAGAGTTATTCAATAAAAGGTAAAATCGTAATTTACGGACCATCTTCTCCACACAACCAAGATTCTGTCAAACCCTAGCAATGGCGGCCAACTACCTTTTAGCTCGTTTTTACTGTATTTTAACTTGTTTTCAACTGGATTTAGCCTAAAACTAGTAGATCTAACATCATATATCTCTTTTATAACCAAAAATCAAAAGATTTCAAGTTTTTTTTTTTGCTTATGATTTTCAATCCGATTTTATCTACATCCGGCGGTACACCTCCGTCGAGCGCGTCTCCGGTGCTTCCACAGCCTCCGCGGCCGCGGTTTCAAACAAATTTCTGATTTTTTTTTTTAAATAATTAGAATTGCATTTTCGTAATAAAAACTTTTTACTGAGATTGATATGGCTTTTATGACATTTGTTAAGTTTCAACCTTGTTAAATAGTTGTTTTAGTAATTATGTCATTTTTCAAAATTGTTTTATTAATTTTCCCTATAAAATATGTAGCCAAAAACACTTTCCAAACAAAAAATTGGTAAAGAAAATAAAGGTCACACGGCTAATTGGTGAAGACCAAATCCGTGGCGATAAGAAGTTATATACAGTAAGTGCGATAATTAACTTAATTAAACACTCAGTATATCAAAAAAAGTTCTCAAAAAAAAATATATATATATCCAAAAAAAAAAGAAAAACTTGGAGACTCATCTGCTAAACATCCACATGCTATTTGATTGCGATATATCGTTAGAATCATTGGTCGTTCTCTAAAAACTTGATGAAAATGATAGCATTATAAAACTGAAGAACATGATCACATCTCGATACGGAGATTAGTGAATTTGTTTTTGGTTAAATGATCTCTATACTATTAAAAGAGAAGTCATTTAGAGTAAATGTCCAAAATCGTATATAATATTACTAAAATTGCCATTGGTTTTAAATTAAAGAAATTCAATTGAAAAGGGTGATTTTGTACATATGTAGTGGCAATTTCAGTAATTTTGGGATCAATTTCAGACATTTTGAAAGGTATTTTCGTTTTTTTTTTTAAAGACACATTAATAGTATTTTCGTTATTTTAGGAAAATTTTATAACTGCATAAAAAAATGATAAAAATATATAATAAATTTTTAAAAATTCTATCTCCCATTCATCTTTGTTTGATGATATTTCTAATATACAAATTAAATAATCGGATAATTTATATGATAAAAAAACATAGATTTTTTTCTGCATATGTTATGATTCAAATTTTTCAAAAAGACCATAAACTATTTAACATATGAAAAGAGTAATGTTTATCAAAATCCCACATCGGATACGAAAATGAATTTGAATCCAAAGACATAGTATAGAAAGAAACAAAATGATGAACAACGGTAAGAGCAGGAAGCCTAATCTAATAGGCATTCAAAACAAAATATTTGATTCGTTTTAATTTGGTTATTAAGTTTAACTGCATAATTAAATCGAATAATATAAATAATTTTATCAAAAATTTAATTTGATTAAAAAGTAATTCATTTTTTTCCTTCTTTGTATTTTTATTTTATTTAATTCAATAGGAATTTTCTAAATTAATCTTAATAATAAATCTAAACAATAAATGGATATTCAAAGTAAAGATAATCTCATAAAATCTTTAGGATCCGATTTATTATTATTTGTTGAAAAGATGCCTAAAACCCCAATTTAATTCTAAAACATAAACTATTTAACATATGAAAAAAACAAAGTTTGTAAAACCCCAATTTGATTCAAATATTATTGAAATTGTCATTGCCTTATAACTAAATTGATTTAATTGAAAATGGTAATTTTGGATAGATGTAATGGCAATTTCAGTAATTTTTAAATCAATTTTGGACTTTTTTTTAACTGGATCCGACTACAGACACGCGGATCCTCTTGATCTGGTTCGCGATTCGACAGATTCATTAATGGCATTTTCGTAATTCATCAAATTTTAATCAATCTCACATTTTAATTGTTTTTTATATATATAGTTACTCCAAAACAAGTAACAACCCCCCAAAATTTGCAAAGTAGTTAATGCAAATCTTTGGTAATGTTAAATTCGGAAGGTATTTAATTATTTAATCTTTTTAAAATATTGAAATTTTTCTCTACAAGTTTATCAAATATTACAATCAAAGGTATATAAAAAAATCGCTTTCCTTAACAACCCTATAATATATTTTAAAATGTGATTTTTTATAGGAACAAATCTCTATAATATTAAAAGAGAAGTACATATAGTAGAATGTTCAAAATTGATTCAAATATTACTGAAATTGCCATTCCATTATAACTAAATTGATTTAATTGAAAAATGTAATTTTGGATAGATGCAATGACAATTTAAGTAATTTTCAGATAAATTTTGGACATTTTTTTAACTGGATCCGACTGCACACACGCGGATCCTGTGCGACCCGGTTCAACCCGACTGATTCATTAATGGCATTTTCATAATTTTATGAAATTTTGTTTTTGTCAAAGTAAATCTTTTCAAATACAAAATAAAACTTACGGATCTTGAGGTATAATTTCTTTTGATCCTACACATCACACGTCATTGAATTAATCATAGTTTCCCTATATGTTATCAAAATTAATGCACAATTAATTTCTTTCCCTAACAATGCTACGCAAGATATATAATCAAATTTATTATTGCTTAATCATACGATCATAGACATTTAACACAAGTATCAACTAAAAATGGCAATCACAATTTTCTATTAACTTTAAAATCTCATAAATATAATTTTTGAATCTTAGGGATTATAAAAATATCAGATATTTTGGATTTTAGGTTAAATTTGATATATTCTTAGTTGTTAGGGATATACTCTTTATTGTTGGTATATATTTATAATCACCGAGATTTACAAAAATCTTTATAAACTAACTTAATCAATTTTAATAGATGATAAAATTATTTTCTAATTAATGAATTAAAAAGTCGGCTCAAATTTTTTATTTGTAGTGAAGCCCTAAATCTATGAGAACTATATATAGTGTTTTATTCCTTTGGTTGTTTTATTTACCGTTTTCTGGTTTTTTATTCATTATGTTCTTTGCTTTTTTTTTCTGTATGCATAATACTTCATTGATGATCAATTCTGACTTTTGAATTTTGTTTTTGTAGATTTTTTCAAACCAGGTTTTTGGTTTACGTGATACGTGCTGTTTGGTTATTGAACAAGGTATATTTGCTAATCAACGTATTCCCTTTCCTATTTTTCCTCTATTTTTTTGTCTAGCAAGTATTTTTGTTTGTCACGCCATCATCAACTACAACATCTACCTCTTCAAGACATGATAACAAATCCTCTGAAAATAGTAAATACAAAATCATGTAAATGTCTCTCTCATTTCAATGTGGTAAATTTTTAATTTTTTCCCCATCTTAATTGTTCTTCCCTCTTTTTAATATTTTGTGGTTTTAACAAAAAGTGTAATAAATCATAGTTGCCAAAGAGATTATAGTTTTTATATGATTCATGACAAAGTTTTTTCAATTTTCAAAAGTAATTTATACCAAAAAAATAAATTAGTTAACATTGCAGATTTAATTTTTTTTTATTTTCGTGTAATATATTTGTATAGAATATCCGTTTCTTTAGAGTTCCTATGTTCAAGCATCCTCTTAAATATATAAATAATATAATTTGTTTAACGAATCCATTTTGTTTTTGTTTGTCAGAATCATGAAATATTGTTAAAATCTTTATTTGGTTTTTTCACTTTTAAGGGAGGATGAAGATTGTTGAGCAAAATCAACATCAACTTTTCTTCACTCATCATCACCATATTTGGTTTTCATATTCGGCTCTTTTACACCAATTTAAAATGTCGTTAAGTTATAATTATACATGTGATGATATATAGTTAGACGATTAAACTATAATAAGATATTCGACTCTTTATTAGAAAACATTTTTGTTGATTAATTCCAAATTTCAAATTTTTATTATAGTACATTCATAGAAAATTGTTTGGTATATTTTAAATTCTCATATTATATATATCTTAAATTTTTAAATTTGAAAAATTTCCTCATATTACGTACTTTCCAAATTGTTTCAAAATTTAATCAATTTGACATTTTAATGTTTCATATATATAGTTAGCCAAAAAGGTAACAAAGCCCAATGTTTGGAAGGTAGTTAAATGACAATCTTTGATAATATTAATTTTTGGAAATTATTTAATATTTTTAGAAAAATTAAAAAGATTTGGAAAGTAATTAATGACAATGTTTCATAATATTCTTATAACACACGATCTTGACGTTCAATTGCTTTTGATTTTAAAAATGACCTGCCATTATATTAATCATAATTTCTTTATATATTATAAAAATTATTGCACTATCATTAATTATAGACACTTAACATAATACCAATTAAAAATGGCAAAGATATTTCTATAAATTTTATATCCCATAAATATAATTTTCGAGACTAAATGTTCTATAACAATATTATATATTCCAAAAAATTTTAGTTAATTTTGGTATATTCTTAGTTTTAAAGGATATATATCATATATTGTAGGTATATTTTTATCATCACAAATTCTTTCAATTTTTAAAAATAATTGCTGCCATGAAAATCAATTGGTTAATGATGCGGAGTTAATTTTGATTTTTGTTAATAATATATTTCATTAAAAGAATGTTCTTTTCTTTAGAGTTCCTAAATTGACGTAATTTATTTCTTTTCATTGTTTTTCATGGTTTTTAATCTATTTGTTTTGATGTATATCTATGTCGAATTTCGTTTATGTAGTTATACTCCCGTTCAATAACTTGTGCTTTTTTTAATTAAATCAGGCAAATTAAATGTAATTTGACATGTATCCTTTTCCGACAAAGGTTATATTTATCTTCTAAATTGTTTGAGAAAGTGAAAGAAAAGAAACAACAATTGCAACAGAAACAACAATTCCAATCCCAATCTCAATTACACCTACAAGATATGCCCTCACGTTTCGGTCCATGATTTTTATTATTCATTTAGAATCTATAATTTGGTTTACTCAAAGATTTCTTAGAAAAGTTGAATTCAAAGTAATAAAATAATTTTGGTTGATAATTTGGTTGATAATCTGATTAAAAGGAAATGCTTTTAATAGTTTAATTATGTGTTTTAATTTGGTTGGCTGTAAACTCTAACATAGTTTTAGAAAAAAATGACATGGATATTAATTTTAGACTAATTAAATAAATAATAACCAACCAAAAACAAATATGGTTTTAATTTTTAAAATCTAAACATTTCGTAATACCACGAGCACAAATCAGGCCGCCCAGTAACCAAATCGCTAGAAATACCGACTATTCAATTTAATTTGCTTTCCTTATTCTTTATTATTAGAAACAAACAAAAAAAGTTAAAAAAATCATCTCTTGATCAACTAAATGAGATATTCTAAACAAATTCCAAACAAAAATTACGAAACTAAAGAAAATTATTTTGGTACAATCGCTAAGATTTAAACTTTTAAGTGGATAATTTTCTTAATTAAATAATTATTAATTTTTAACTTAATTAATATAGAAGAAAACACATGATCTGTTAATTGTAACAAAATAAAATAATTCCTCTAATTCGACGTTATGTTAAGATTCGTTTCGAAAATTGTATAATAAGCTTTTCAAATGATTTATTTCATTAAAAAAATAATTTTTAGAAACTCTAAATCGACTCTCTTAGCTAGCCACCATCCACTCAACAAACCATTCATTTTTTTCCTTCCTTATGCATTTTAATCATTCACTCAACAAACCACTCAAAATTACAATATAAACAACAAATGTTCCCGAACTATGGGCGGGTGATTCCTAGGTTATTGATTACTCCTTCAGACACAAGATTACCTTTCAAAATGCGTCGTAGACAGCTACCTTTATCTGTTGCCTTTGCGATAACCATCAACAAAAGTCAAGGACAGTCTCTTAGAGAAGTTGGGTTGTATTTGCTTCAGCCAGTGTTTTCGCATGGTCAGCTATATGTGACTATTTCTAGAGTGACTTCCAAGAAAGGTTTGAAAATTCTTATTGTAGATAGCGATGGTAAAACTCAGAAGAAGACTATGAACGTTGTTTTCAAAGAGGTTTTCCAAAATATTGACTCGCAATTGTTGTGTGATGAAGGTATGGATATTTATCTATTCAATTTCTTTCAAATTCGTCTCTTACAAGTGCTTCATTTTTTAAATATTTTTGTTTTTTTTTTTACAGATTAGTTTCTGAACTTGATTAAAGAGTTTGATCAATCTTCGGCGATGGAGACTCTCAAGTATTATTGTTTTGCGTTTTCGATCAAATCTTCGGAGTTACACCTACAATTTATGTTTTGGTTTTTTTTAGTTATTTTAGATTTGTTTTATTACATAGAGATTCAGTACGTTTGCCATATTATAATCCATTCTTATTCCATAAGTAAATACAACAGACATACGTATATGCACAAAACTAAATAATTGATACGACAGACATTCGTACATGCACAAAACTAAATATTATAATTTATGTATACCAATTACAATGATTATTCATCATAAAATTCAATACTTAACATACTTATTCTCTACCTTCAAACTAAAAAAATTAATCATACTTTTTCAATATAATCGATCCTACTTACAAACTAAAACAATACATATCACATTTTGAACATATTATATAAGACACAATCCGAAATTTTAGCTTACAACATAAAAAACGTATGTTTCCGCACAAAGTGCGGGTCAAAATCTAGTTAGTGAATATAACATAAGCTATATCTTTGAATTCTATGGTTAATTATAGTGATGGTCTCTTCTCTCTTGAAATGTCTTGGTCATAGAGAAATTTGATAGGACCAGGTTCGATTGATTTGGTTAAGTCACAAAATGGAAGTGGGGTTTGGATATTATTGTCGGTTGGACAGAAGAGCCGAAGCAACATGTGCGATAATCTTCATAATTGGGATACTTTCATAGAAAAATAAAAAGAGAGTGTCTTCATTTTGATACTCAAGTCGATGTGCGAGTATTTGTACGCAAGTAAGATTCTAAAAAAGCGTAGGAATAAGAAACGTGAAGATATAAACTAAGATAAATACATTATTATCGTAATCTAGTACAATCTTATCTCAATACGAACTTCTAACGAACGTCGAGAATTTAAATCGCAAGGTGACTAAATTGACAAAAGTGATAACGAAAGGAAAAGTGAAGGATATGGATACCAATGAAACATTATTCATGTGAAGTGGCCCAAAGGCGTTCCAATTTGACCCTTTTCTTGTGATGTTTGCTTTGACTTTATTCAACCCTTTCCGTGAAATATGTATATTGTCAAATCGTCGTCGTTATGGAGATTTATTCGAAGTGGAATATTCTTCTATATATATATAATATATTATGGTGCATGTAGCAAAATGAATTAATTAGCTTTTAATTCCATTACTTGTGTCTTATATATTTTTAAATAAAATAATGAAAGACAAAACAAAAATAAATAAACACTACAATAATACACTTTTATTTATATCAAAAGGCAACAACAAGTATTCGTGAATATAAATTAAAAATAAATAAATATGGTCGTTGTTTTGCTTTGAAAAATATAAATTAAAGTAGTCGAGATTGGAGCGTAAACTGCCAACCATCAAGCACTGCTACTACATTACATCTCTCTTTTTGCAATTCATTCAATATTTATTATCTTTATACATTTTATAATTCTAAAAAGCAAAAAAAAAAAAACAAGGTGATATTAATATTATACTAACACGCTTTACAATATAGTCCTTATTTGACTTTTTTTTTTAAAGAAACATAATAACTTGATGATCATATGATATTTTTGATATATAATAACTTGTTAGCTCAAATCCAAAGTTCCAAAAATCCAAACACCTTCTCACTCTCTCTTCTCAAATGGAGTCTGAGAATTTGATGAAGCTTTCTCTTCTCCAACGTAGAAACGGCGTCGTTTCACAAACCCTAGACTTAGAGCTTGTCTCCGTCGACAAATCCTCCGATGATCCTCTTCCATGTTACACCTCTCTTAAAGACATCCTCCCCTCCACCACAACCACCGTAGATTCTCCCGACGTCTCCTCCACCGCCGGTCCGACCATCTTGATTCGCAACCGCCTTGTAAAGCAAGCCGCATGTGCCTATCTTCAGCCCTCTACTCCAACTCCTTCCTCTGATCCATCATTCATCCGCCGTGTCTCCTCCTTCTTTTGCCGACTCTTCTCCGCCTTCTTCGATTCTCTCCTCCAACTTTTCCCATCTCCCCGGAAAATCTTCACAGCTTAGTGTGATTTTAGTGAAGAGAAAGAGAAATTAAGAGAATCGAGATCTTCTTACATCATCTTTGTTTTTTTTTTCATGATTCAAGATCTTGTTTTATTTATTTTGTAAATAAATCGTGAAGGTTTTTGAGGTTCACGTTTACGTAATTACGCGTTCAGCTTGAGCATTGGAAGTTGTGGGACGGTTTGCGATCGGTTCCTATAGGGACTTGTGGGCCGTGGTATGAAATGATGCCAAGACTTGTGAGGCGCGACCGACCGATATAATAATTTGTTACGTAACTTATTTGAAACATTTTTTTTTGTTTATTATTTGATTTTTAAAAATTGATATGTAATTTTAGCATTTTATTAGATGGATCATGGATGGATGGTCAGGCAATTAAAAACAAATTGGGAGGGTGCTGCCTATAACCGAATTTATTAAAACATGTTTCTCAGCCAAAAAAAAACAAAAACAAAAAGAGAAAATCATATAAGAAGTAATTTTTATCTTATATAGTAATCAAGAACTTGTTCAGAAAAAAAGAACATGTTGACAAGCAAAAATTCAAGAACATGTGTCTCACTAATTCTTTTAATGTTTTATTTTAGAAGATTGATATATACATGCACTAAATTAAGATACATCTGTAGTTAACAAGTTACATTACTTACATACATGATAGTAAATGTTATTTTTACCCTTTTAAAAAAAACACAGAATATTATTTTCAGAACACACACTTGATTGAATTTCTCAAACTGAAATATTAGATGGTGAGAAATGCTACGGGCCTATGGCCTTTATTCCAAAGTACAGGCCAGACTAGCCGAGAGGAAGAGCGTTCGGTAATAAGAACATCAATGGATAGTAAATGACTGTATTGGGTTTCTCTAGCTTATCCGAGCCGAGGTGTTGCAAGCCCATGTACCATAATCCTACACGATGCCACCAAGAAAAAGGTTAGTATATTTCGGTATCAAATTTGCTTTAATGGGAAGATCACAAGTCCAAGCAAAACTAATTTTTGGAGTTTCTAGTTGCTGTAATATATTCTGGAAAAGAGGATGCATCCAACCATTTTCGATCCCTAATATCAACCAACAAAATCATGGCCGTTAAACTACCATTAGCGAGTTGATATTTTGATTTATAAATATATCGAGAACAAGAAAACCCTTTCTAAAATAAAGCAAGCGTAAATCTTTTGATTCTTCGATTATTATGTTGAATATTATCGTGACGTTAAACAAAACAAAATTTTAAAATTCATGATAGTGATAAAAAGGTATTTAAGAGTACCTCACTTGGCATTTTATTGTATCATCATATCATATGGAATCACCGCAACACCACCACCATCTCACCGTGTGACTCTACTCGAACTCGTATGGAGGAAAGCGTTGAACAACACCAACCAACCATTGAGCTACACAGTAGTTGTCGGCAAGAGTTTACATAATAAATACTATTAACCTATTTCATGTCCCACATGCACTGTTCACAAAATTTATACAAAATTCCATGCAAACTTTTGTTTTGTCTATATATATACTTATGCATATCCCAACCTCTTAAAATCTCTCTCTGTCTCTTCTCTCTCCTCAAGTCCTTTAGCAAGAAACAGAGTCAGAGAAAATGGCGGCCAAAAGCAAGAACAAGAAGAAGATCCTCAAGACTGTCTCCATTGTCGACATTAGTTGTGGAAACTGTAAGATACCAACTTTCTCCTCTTTCCTCAAACTTTTCTCCAAAAAACCAAAACCTCCCTCTACTAATTACCGACACTGCCACTCCTCCTCCATCTCCTCCGCTGCACCGTCCTCCACGCCGCTTTCCACCGCCGCGGTCGCCGTCGAGAAAGATTCCGACGATCCTTACCTTGATTTCAGGCAATCTATGCTTCAAATGATACTAGAGAACCAGATTTACTCGAAAGATGATCTCAGAGAGCTACTTCAGTGTTTCCTCAGCCTCAATTCACATTATCATCACGGCGTGATCGTCCGTGCCTTCTCGGAAATATGGCAAGATGTTTCCTCCGCCGCCGCTTCCGCCGTGGAAACGTCTCCTCTTGTCCACCGTCACGATCAGTCACGTGCGTCACGTGATTACTATGGTTATTACTAGGCTAGCTAGGTAATTAATGGATTTAGATAGTAGCTATATCTTTTTATTTTAATGTTTATTAGGCAAGTAACGTTTACGTGATTGTAATAACTCTCTTTTAATTAGGATCATACCACGTCATCAGTAGTTTATTAGCACGTGGACAAACGTGTTAATAAATTATTTGGTTGTGATCATGCTCTTAGTTTATCCGTACTTAGCTTTGGAAGAATCTTCATTGCTCGTCTTAAGACTGGAGCGATGAATGATGGTAGGATAAATGCTCATGTAAAATAACTTTATCCTTAATTATCTTGGATATTGCAATATATTAGTATTAATTAGTGGTTTTTGTTTCTTAAGTACATGTTTATTATGTTATGTTGCGTAGTTATAAACAGCCAAACTCGATTGGGATTAGAACGAAGGTTTTCGTCACTCGTGACTCTCTCGGATAGTGACGTGATAATGTTCGAAAATAGACGTCAATTTTCTATTTATTATATAAAAGTACGATATGCCAATTTTTAGATCCTTAATTAAATATAAGATTACTTTTGTACAAAAAATAATATCTGATGAATGCTGATCAACGTACATTGCTAACGTAGAGAATAGGTCTTTTATCGAAAACAAAAACGTACATTAATAACTTGTAACCTAGTAACAATAATTGCTAAACTACATATTTTTTTGTTTTAAAAAAAACTACATATTGCTTATTGAGAAAACTATATGAGTACCACTTTCTAAAAGGTTAATTTCCCAATCTACCACAATTCAAAATCTCTTTTCTTCAATACCACAACCCCATAATAAAAATACTATTTGCCCATATCTTTCTCTCGTTAATGGTGATAGAGAAGAAGAAGGTGGTGGTCGTGGACGAGAATCGAGATGATGGTGGATGGTGGTAACGGAAATGGTTGTCGTGGACGAAAATGTAGATGGTGGTGACGAATACGGTGGACCATAATACTCACGGTGGTTGTGAACGACGATGGCTAGTGAACAAAAACGAAGACGGTTGCAGATGGTGGTGTACAAAAACATTGACGGTGGTGTACAGAGATATTGACAGTGGTTGTGTACAGAAATAACGACGATTATTGATAGACAAAAAGTAAACAAAACAAAGATGGTAGTAGAAAAAAAAAATAATGGTGGACAATAACAAAGTTTTGATAAATTAGAAATAATGATATAACTGTCTTTTTCTCTTCAGTGTACAGTGTTTATGGTAGATTTTAAAAGATTTTTGCAATTGTGGTAGATTGTAAAAAATATTTTTGAATAAGTGGTATATTAGATAATTTTTCCTTTTTGGTTTTTGTTTTATGAGTAAGATGATCTAAAACACATGAGAAAAACGAAAAAAGTACATCTTTTATTTAAATACGAGATACAGTTTGATTAATATTTTATTTATTTCGTAAATACTATCTTCCTAAAATTTCATACATATTAAAATGTTGGCAAAAAGATTAAGTCTAAAAAATATCTCTAATATCATTGATCGCTTTTAAGTAGAATATTATAATATTTTTAGTAGTTAATTATCTTTTAAAGAAAGATGAAACTAAAAATTTCGTATTTAAAACATAAACCATCATATGAAACTATTCTTATTTTAAAGCCAAATGAATAAGTACGGGACAATAATAAACTGTCCAAGTACGTCATTATTTATAGGCCAAAGCTCTTGACTCTTGAAGTCTTGAGTGTGGAGTGTACAACAAAAATACACAGAAAACTTGTGGCTCCGGACGATAAGTTACATGAGAGAACACATGCATATTTAAGATTCGCAATAATTAGAAAGAGAAGTCTAATAAAACTGATAATTGATAATCATTACATGAGTATTTATCAATTACAAATACTATTTCTTCACGCACACATGTACACATATATAGCGATGTTGTTTAATTTGTATAGATTCTTATACATACTATTACGTTGGATCGTTATAGTATGCATCGGAATGGTTATCAATTTTTGTAATCATGAAGTTTTGTCAAGTTGCCCACTAAGTTCCAATGGATGTTTTCATGACATCAAATGTGAAGCTTTGTCAATGAAAAATGTCGAAAAGAACAAACATTTTCTTTCAATATTCTGCTGTGTCCCCACAGATTTTATGTTTTTTCACACCCATCATGATCATTACAAAAGATAGAACAAGTGTGAAAAATGTAATGCTAGAAGACGAGTGATGTTCGTACAATGGTAATTCTCTCTAAGCTCACTTTCGAGTCCGGATTATGAAGTAGAAAGGAAAAAATTATATATATTTGTTTTAATAACCGTGGAGATCACAAAGATTTTCGAGGTCCAAAGACTAATCCCACGAGACTTTGCATCTGGATACGCGTTCGAAAATATTCTAAATTTAAACCGCGGCTAGGTGGTCAAGTCGACTCGAACCCATGACTCTCCCACTTGAGAGTTAGCACTGGACCATGGCCACTTGGTTTATTTCCTTCGTATCCTATAGTCATTTTATTCAGCTTCTCAAAATCAATATATAAACCGAAACCAAATCATAGCTATTTGCCTATTTTTGTTTTATTTTGCCAAGAATTGGCTCATACCAAACCAAATCAATGCAAGTATGATCGTCTCAAACTCCTCGAAATTAATAAAAAAGGTACGAAGTGCAAATTGGCTAAAAATAGATGGTTCAGTATTTCATGCAATTTCGATAATGAGCACAAAAAGTTATACTGTTTCAATATTTCATGCAATTTCGATAATGAGTATTTTATTTATTTAATAACTTCTAAAGGACACTGATTCAATATTAATATGTAGGGACTGTTTGATTTTGTAGGGTTGGGATATTGGAATGCTAGCTAGTTTCCGGGGTTTGAATGTTTGATCATTTTCGGATCTAAATTTTTTTAATAAGTTTGGACATTTAAAAATTCGCTCCATTATATATTTATTTCAGACGTTAAAATAACAGTATCAACCAAATATCTATAGCCGGGGATATGTGGCAGTTACGGATTTAATAAAAAGTGTTTAGTTCTCGTTAGATTACATGGAGTATCAATTTTCTTTTTCTAGAATTTACATTTTTTAGGCGCATGTCTTTAAATTTACACTCTTTAAAATTCAATAATTATGATCCACGAATCGATGTCTAAATCTAATTAGTCCCTTTGATAACTGGAGTTCCAATGTAGACTTCCTTATGATTTATGAATAATGCTGACGACTTCTTTAAGTTATAATAAATTTCAAAAATATATGGAGAGATCATATTCATATCACGTAAAACTCATACGTAACTTATGTCAATACTTTTTTTTTGCTAAAACATAAATATTTACTAAATGAAAACGGTTTAAGTTTACAATTGTTACTTATAAACATAGCGAATGATTCCATGGAAAAAAAAAGTAAAAACATGGAGATCATAATTTATGAAGATTTTCAGTCCGTCACTCGACATTGACCCAGAGGTTAACGGAGCAAGACGAAGTGATGACGATGTTAATGCTCATCCAAGATTAGTTGGCGCAGAGAAGTTCGAAGGCCATGCACGAAGACCGCAATGAACAAAACCCAAAGCAATAGAAGCCATTCAAAGAGGTCCAAATAAGAGGATGTCAACGGAGAAGACTTCAACGACCTCGATCACTAACTCTTCTCGCATCTAGTGAGAGCGAATAGAAGCACGAATCCATGAGTTAGCTCCAAGAAGAAAACTCGAACCAAGAAGCGAACGGAGCAAGCTTATGTCAATATTTATACCTTAGTTCCCTTTACTTATATCACAATATGCACTCGTTCATGTACTCTTACAAATTTCAAACTACCATCATTATTATTTCAAAGCTCAATAAAAAAAATGGCAGTGATAAATCAACACCTGATGCTACTAGATCTGTAAATTCACACACACACACGCGGTTTTTATTATGTGTGGGACTGTGGGTGCATGTGTATACTAATATTTATGACCATAAATACAAAATTAATTTAATGGTGAACTGTATATAATCAATAACTATCTATAAATATGTGACCCAACTACCAAAAATATAGATATGGTAATCAATAAATTGAAATAAATTTCAGATTAGACTTACCATTAATTTAAAAAAATATTCCATCCGTTTCAATTTAGTTGTCATTCAGGAAGTTTTCACATAAATTAAGAAACCATTAAATTTTTTGTTTCGCCCCTAATGAATGCATTGTTTTATTTGATATGTGTTGTAAATAAACTTAAAATAGGGATAAAAATGGAAAAATGAGTCATAAATGTGCATTGAAATTGCAGAATGACAAGTAATATAAAACAAAAAAAATTAAATGTAAAATGACAAGTAATATGAAACAGAGGGAATAGTCATTAGTTACGACATCATAAGTTTAATTGGTGACTATTAAGGCAGCAAACTCAAGTTGACGACTCTCGTGCTCCTCCATAATGGCTTCACCAGAGCTTCTTGAATTTTATAGCCACTACATTTACTTTTTCAATTTGAATGAGTTAGTTAAATACTTTACGTGAATAATTTCCCACTCGTCTTGAAAGTGGGATTAGTAAACTAGCTAAACTAATTAAGAGGTGCGGTGCGGTTTAAATTCGGTGCGGAAAATAGTGGTTTAAGAGGTGCGGTGCGGTTCAAGTGCGGTTCGGGATAATGTTTGAATGGTAAAAAAACAACATGCGGTACTGATATGCTCAAATTTACCCTGAGCTACTCTCTCAAATTAAGAGATCGATGTAGTACTTAGGGATCGAATCCACAGGGAAAAGATTCACACAATCAATTAGTGAATTCAAATTATGCTAAGTCAAAATGAGTAAATGTAAAGCAAAGAAATAAAACAAAGTAAGAGATGGTTCAAATTCAAGTAAATCAATGAGACAAAAAGCTAGGCGATGGGTAATTCCTCGGGTATGAATCGAAATCAAGGATAAAATACTGTCAGGGTTTGATTAGGCACCGTTCTAGAACTCAAACACGAAGGTAAAGCCAATCAACTTCCGTTGCAGAGACTATCTATCCCTAGATCCCTAAATTCCAAATTCCTTTGCAAATCGAGTGAATCCAAGCAAGCATTAACGTTCAGGTTCAATTGTTCACAAAATCCCTAAGCCAAATTCCTTTGCGAATAGGTGATTTTGCTCATCTAAGATTAGTTCCAGTTGATAATAACACTTCCGCGTCTATTAAACAACCTAAGATCTAGATTCTAGGTGTACAGGCTAGATCTAGCGTTGAAAACAATCTAGATGAAGAACCAGAAGATAAACCCTAACAGATTTTCAATCCTAACAATTTCTCATCAAAACCCTAGAATTCCCCACAACCTAACAAACAAACTACTCAGACATAGATGATGAAATCATAATGAAAGAATAAGATTGCATAAAAGATAGAGTTAGAGATACAGAAGAAGGGGTTTGAAAACCCTGTAGAAATCTCCCTCAAAGCTCTCTCTCTCAAGGTTTCAATGAAAAACAAGATAATACTCATAAAAACCTAAGGGAAAACTATATATAATGTGTAAAAATCGGATTGGGCTTTTTCTGTAAACTTCTGGGCTTTTTGGGCAAAAAAGGAAATTCTTCAAGCTTGACATCTTGTAGCCAGACCGACATGTCTTCACTAAAACCTTCATAACTTTCGATCGCACCGTTGGAATTGCGTCAAATTTCTTTCAAATGAAAGCTAACTCGCTGCTCTAGCTTGTGTCAAAATATCAGCTCGATCCGTCGGTGGAAAGGGCTTCAACGAGTGCCAAACTTCTGACTGTTCGGAACTGTTCTTCTCGTCAAACACGTGTCGATCGACAGGCTTAGTCACTGTCGATCGACAGAGAAGCTTCTGTCGCCGATTCCAACTTGATCTTACTCCAAAATGTTCCAAAAGCTTCCATTAAGCTCCAAACGACCAAATACCTGTAAAGACACTAAAAACACCAAAAAGACTCTACAAAAACGACTTATATCATGGTTGAAAATGGGTAAAAACCATGATATATCAGGTACAAAAGTAAAGTTTTGAATGGTGAAAAGTGCAAACAGCGGTTTGGGATACATATATTACTATATTATAGTTTAATATTTATCTATGAAAAATGATTTTTTTAATTTAATAACCATACACACAAATATTATTTAAATGTAAAAATTTGTACACTTTCTAATATAGGTTATTTTTAGGAGAAAAACATTTCAAAGGTTTAAATTGTTGGATTCTGAAATTAATGTGTTACATATATGATTTGTGACATATATGATTTTAATATTATTTTAAATTCTAAAACGAAATATTTTTTAATGAAAAATGTGTAAATTGCAAAGATCTAACCGTATTATTTTTTCAGATTTTTTAAATTAAAAAGAAATATGGAACGCACTAAACCACACGTCATTGGATGTGTTGTGTTTTGGTATGCGTTCTACGCTTTCATGCACATAATGGAACGCAGTTACTGTTTTTTTCTTTTATTTTATTTTTGTTTTAATACACAAACCACAAATGAAAGTAATGTTGAATGGTGACAAATATTAGTCCCGCCCACTAAACCGCATGGAACGCACGAAACATTCAAGGCCTAAGACTAGACAAAGTAAATTAGAAATGGACTAATTTATTTTGTTTAGCTCTTACAAATAAATTGGTTTCACACGGTTTTGATGATACGCCTACGTCTACCCAAGATGGTTTTCAAGTAAATTGAGTCTAGAGTAGTGATCGTATCCCAAGACTAGAATTTTGAAGAGAATAATAACCGGTCGTCTCCCATAAGAAACTACCTATTTAAGAAACAAACGAAGCTTTCCGTAAGCCTTTTTACGCTTCTATTTAATTATTTGTTGATTAGTATAGTGCTCAAATCGGACTAGAAAGATGTCACCGCCGTATAGTAGCCGAATTCGGGATTTCATCGTGTCTGGTCCGGTGACCGTCGGCATGTATAGCGCCGGTGCCGGTCCCATCTGTTTTCTTTTCATGGTTTGTTTTTACCGGATTAGTAGAAGGTTCTTAAGACTTGGGTATAGCTTTAGGCCATGAGATCTATTTGGGTTGAAGTGGTGGTTTCCGATCTCTTGGTTTCGGAAAGTGGTGGAGGTTGTGCTGGTTGGGGTCTTTGAAGATCTAGTCTGTTGCGTCTGCGTTCGGCGGCCTTAAGACTGTTTTCTTGATCTTTGTACCGGTCTCCTCCCTCAAGCTCCTGAAGCTCTCCGTCAGTTAGGTTGTTGCCAGGCTTCATGTTTGGGTCTGAGACTTGTGCTCGCCGCCGTATTGGAATCTGTGCTCGCCGTGCCCTGCTGCGGGTTGTGGTTTGCTCGAGATTTGGTTTCTACATGGGCTCGTGATGGGTTTCTCGTTATGGGCTCTTGGTGGACTCGGTTTGGGCTAGGAATGGGCTCTGTGTGGGCTCTTTTTGTGCTTAAGGTTGGATCGAAATCTGTTTCTGCTTATTGTTGTCGGGGTTGCTTTCGGGTCTTGTATTGCTTTGACTTGTAGCATCATGGTTTCGGGTTAAAATGTGCAGCGATTTTAATCTTCACCATATTGACTCCTTGGTTTTGGTTTAAGCTCCTTCTCCTTACCGGCTGGTTGATGAGTCTGAGCCTTAGGTTGTCCCCTGTCCCTGGTTGTGGTGGTATGATGGGGTTGTTTTAAGAGTGACTACTTTTATGAAGAAGGTGGTCTTGAGGTCGCTTATCCTTGCCTTGCTGCTTCATTTCCGATATATCCGTTTGTGAATATTTCTTATATTGGCTTTATGCATACCAACGCTTTGCCTTCGTGTACTGGGTTGTGTATCAATATGGAGTATCTGGGGATTTGATTGGGAGCTATTTTGGCTCGTGGATGATCTCTTCTTCCTGGTTTTATGTGGTTCTTGTTACTCTTATTTGGTTACATTGTCTCAAGCGTGTGTACAACTCCTTCTCATCCTTTTTGTTGCTGAGGCTCGAAGCAGGGGTTCTAGGTCTAGGGAGATAGTGGAAGGTAGACTCTTACCTATGTTGGTGTAGGAGTTGGTTTGTTTTGACCTTTACTCTTGGTTGTAGTTTGGTTCTCTAGTTATATCTTGGCTTTTTGGTTTTTAGGATTCGTCTTTTGGTCTTCAGGATCCCGGTTTGGATTCTCCACCGTATTTCCATCTCTGGATTCCACCCTTGTATTCCATAAACGAATCCTAATCTTGTATTCTATGATGTTTAATATAATATTTCAGATAAAAAAAAAAGTGCTCAAATTGTTAATTGTCTCTACTTGGTAATAAAATTAGCGTAGGCACTTTTGTTAGGTAAAGTGGATGTTTTCTTTACAAAACTAATTAAATAAATTGCTTAAAAATTGATGATCTATCTTATGTTTGAACTTTGGAATTTTTTTGTTTTGTTTTTTTTTTTTGTCACAAAAGCTTGTTTCATTCAAACTAAAAGTCTAGTACATGATTTTCTAAGAACATGATCAACGTGGGGTATTAGTGTTTTTAATGCATTTTTTAATGGGTTGCTAATGGCTTAAAAACAATTAAATAATCTTAACACCTCAAATGGGGTTCTAATTTTAGCATTTATAGAACCTAAAAAATGGGGTTCTAATTTTACACACAATACATATAATAAAAAAATACTTAACACCCCAACTTTAACCACTACTATTGATTATGTTCTAAGATAGACATAGTTTTTTTAGCTAAGTCATCAACAACAACATTAGAAGTATGAGGTACAAACTCAAATACAATAGACTCAAAGGATGCAAACATCTCTCGAATGTCCTGAAGAAGAACATCTACATCGAGATGTGTTTCGTTGGAGGTGAGGAGTCGGGTAAGAGTTTGGGAGTCGGGTAAGAGTTTGGGAGTCGGACCTCATGGTGATATTATAACAACCCATATCATAGCATAGGTTAAAGCAGACATCATGGCCCTAGTTTCGGCGACAAAAGCCGACGAAACCGCCTTATATGAGTCTGATGCAGTGAAAACAGAGGAATCCTCAACGGACGTAAGGATTTGAACTTTGGATTTATTTTTGTTTTTTCTTTAAATGAAGAGGATATGAGATTTTTTTTTTTTTTTTGGATAAAAAAGAGGACATGAGATCATAATAACTTTCGGAAACAAAAAAAAAAAAAAAACTTTAGTTAAGAAGATGAGATTCAGAAATTAGAAGGATCTCATTTTTTTTGTTTTTTAATGTCTCGACATGGGTTACAAACTCTCGTTAGTGAGCTCGAGAAAGGATCTCAAGTTGACAAAGGAGTCTATGCATCAAAGCGGACTTGTATTTCATGCAATATCTAATTACGTAAAATTTGATGCGTTTAACAAATTAACATGATCTTGATTCCTAATATACTAGCATTAATATACTAGCATTAAGGCCCGTGCGCATGCACGACCATATGTAAAATATAATTTTATAGTAGGATGATATACTTTGTGTTAAAAAATATAATAAATTAATAGAGTTTAACAATATAATTATTATTCTGTTAAATATCTTATCTTTTTGCATTTAAGTTTGTATAGGCTTTATTTTTCTAATGTTCTCTTATTAGTTCATGAAAAGTTTAAAAAGTACATTTAGATTTTCCTTTATTACATCTTTGTTGATTATTTTTTTTAACCCTTGTATATATTTTATTTTATTTGATTTTATAGTATGTTGTTGTAGTTGTGTTTCCAAACATAATTTGTGGTTTTGCCCGTGAGATTTTGTGGGCTTAACCAATGTCGTTTTGATATAGCAAAAGAAGTGATGAAGAAATGAAAAAATGAAGAATTAAAAAACTAAGAAACAAAATAAGTTAAGATTAAAGGATTAAAAAGTAAAGAATAAATGTCAAATAAAAAATTAACACGTATAAGAGAAGAAAAAGATCTGAGTCTTATTCGACCATATCAGTTTCCAAACACTGATAATATTGTTTTTTTTTTTATAATATTGATCAAGTGGGCAAAAATACCCATTACAGATATTAAAATTAAACATGAACCAAATTGTAAAACAAGGCATTTAAACGACCAGCCGAAGTTACAATCGAACCAGATGCAAACCGATAGTTGAGAATCAAACCAGAATAATGAAGGAGTTTGGATGTACCGAACCAGTTTATGACCTGAGATATTGATCAGAGAGAAAGAAAATCGATTTCTCCAGAAGAAAGGGGTTTCCAAACACTGAAAATACTGTTCATAACTACTTTTCTTCATTTTTCTCTTTGGAATTCCAGATTTGTAAATCTCTCAAGGCTAATTTGTTTATCA
The DNA here is from genome assembly GCA_964056655.1 of Arabis hirsuta. Lineage (NCBI taxonomy): Eukaryota > Viridiplantae > Streptophyta > Magnoliopsida > Brassicales > Brassicaceae > Arabis > Arabis hirsuta. Next base: position 7,299,114 of record OZ053310.1, on the reverse strand, counting down.
TCTCGATCGATTAGCTATTGTGAGTATTGTTTCTTGGTTTTCGTTAACATTGCTTCAATTGGTGAATAATACATAGTTTAATTTCTTTATAACGTTTCTTTCTTGCCACTGTAATTGTAATTGAGCTCAATTTGCGTAAAACCTAACTCTTTGATCTTGTTAATTGATGTCATAATCGACGAAGAAGATGGGTTGCGAAGTCCTTCTGCCACCAAAGGACATATGCAGACTGGTCTGAGATCAATTTTACATGGGTAATACTTGTGTTTAAAAATCCCATATAATTTTGTGGTCCAATATAAAACTAAGGAATATCAGATTGGATTGAAGAAACCGTAGCAAGTATATTTCCCATATGTCCCTATAGTTTATAGTAAGATAAGGTCATTAGGTGTAGTGAAAGTGAAACCATTATAGTTATAACATATTAAAAGCATGTCATACCTTGGCCAACTCACTAATTTGAGCAATTGTTCTTTGCTCAGACAATGAGAAGGTTTCTGTTGCAAGTTGGGTGACACTTGAAGGTGTAAATTGTGGGATAAAAAGGTTGACTTCTGGGTTGGTTGATTTAGACATCCTACAGAAAAAACAAAAAAAGTTGTCAGAACGACAGTGAAATAGTTTGTAGAACGTATATACTAAGTTTTAAGTAATGATTTATGAATGAATAAATATACTTTGTTTTAAATTCAGAAATCTCTTTAACTACAGGATCAGTGAAGAGTTTTGTAGCAAACATTGAACTTTGAATTGAGATGTCTCCTGAAACAGAACAAATCATAAATGAATAACTCATTGGGTAATCGGAAAGATAAACGGTAACATACCAGATTAAAACTAACCATGAAACAAATTTATCTTCATCATACTACCAAGTAAGATGATATGGCCAGATGGGGAACTCTTAGCATAGGAAAATATATCATCTGCAAATTCTTCCCATAAAGTGACATTGATAACAGAACCCCTATGACATGAAGGAGATTTTTTGTTTAATGATAAAGGAATGTCATAATCTTGCCCAAAAAAAAAAGAAACTAAAGGAGTGATCACACTTACATAAGGTCCCTTAGCTGCAGATTTAGTAATCTTGACGGATGACCACGACAAGTTATGTTTTTAATCTCTTTCATCTCAACAATTTCACCAATAATATCTGAAAGAATACAAATGAGAAACAATTTATAACATAAAACAGTTTGCATATGGTAAAAAGATGGAATACACAAATGAAAGGTTATAAGCATACCAATGAAGACATTTTCATCAAGAGTTCCACCATTTATTTCTGAAAAATTAGTGAATTTATAACGCAGAGTTAGGTTTGGAATATCCTCACAATCTTTCACATATGTTGTGAATAAAAAGTTGATTTTGTAAGGGTGTGAGCTCCCTCGATAGTTGCCACGATTAGGCAATAATTCGAAGTTCATTATTGTACGACACTTTCCTTCTTGAAGAAACTTTTCGAATTTAGATATCAGATTGCTTTTGAGAAAAGCTTGTATTCTATCCCCTAAATACAAAAGAAATGAAAGTTATATTAAGAAGAATCCTTATACTTAGCTTAAATAATTTTTTTTTCAATCTAATTAATTCAAAGAGATAAGGGAGTAGGGATATGTAAACTTCCACGTAGTCCATAAAAGATATTAAAGAGATTAGAGTATTTTTAACATTATTCGTAAGGAGAAAAGTCTAGAGATCGCATAAATAGCAGTGTTGGTAAAAATATTACTCAATGAAATTGGTAAGAGACTAAGTAAATAAACCTTATATCTACGCTAAACTCACCATAATTTTTGGGTTTTAGTAAGATTGTCTATGTATTATACCAAATCTTGCTGCAATCAATTATATAATGCAATGGCATATATGATTCCTTCTACAATAGTAGCTAAAAAATATACAATTATGTTAACCTATAATTAAGCTTCGATTGATTTAGATCCCCCAAAATATAGCAACTTCAACAATTTACTAACGAAAAATTACGTTGTAACAATCATTTTAACTACTTTGAAAACTTAGAAACATAATCTCAACTTTGTCTTTTCTTTTCACTTCTGAAAAAATCGTTTTAATTTCCATTGTGCTTATTTCAATTGATCTGCTTCTGGGTTTTAGGAGAAGCAGAGAGAAGCACTTTTTTATACGATCTTCAAAATCCATTGTGATATACGAAATCTCAATTTTAAAACTTAAGTGAATATGAAAACCCCAATTAATAATCAGAAGGAATCATTAATTTCATCAACCCAACACGAAATAAAACCCAACATGAAAGTAGTCCCAGAAATCTAAAAATCCAAAGAATCCAAATTAATAATCATAAGGAATCGTCGATTTCATCAACAAAGAAGTGGTTATATGAATAGAAATATGACCTTTTCATCAACCAGAAGTAAATTTAATCCAGTAAAAGCACCCGGATTTTCTAGCTTTTGAAATCCCCAAACGCGGACGATGCGAGCTTTGATTTTACATACTTCTGGTTCATTACAAAGATCTGAAATTGATGAAAATTCAAGCATACTGCGATTTAAGTTTTGGATAAACAAAAATCTGATATTTGATTTTGGGAAGAAAGAAGAAGAGAAAATAAGTGAAGAAGAGGGGAGGTTGAAAATACAGTGAAGAAGAGATGAAGAGAAAATAAGTGAAGAATAGATCAGAATTTGGCTTCGTGTAGAGAGGAGTTTGAAAAAATAGTTTGCAGAAAAATCGGCAGAAGAGAGTGGAAGAGATCGTGGTTGAAGGTTTGGCTAATTACAAATATTTATTAAAAAAAAAATGTTTAAATACAAAGAATATGTTTAAATCAATAGGTTATGTTCTGTAACCGCAAAAGTGAATAAATTATTTTCTGTTTAATTTTTTTCTGGTAAAGACACGTACTAAAAAATCTGATGTGTCATTGAGAGTAAATTGAGGACTCTCTCTCTAACTTCTCTTTTATAAGATACGGGATAGCAGTTGTTAGATAAAATTTTGACACGTGTAAAAAACATTTTTCAATAAGCTTTGACATGTGTCAAAATAATTTAACCTATTTAAGCAAATCTAATATCAAATTAACACGATCGTAACCAATTAAACCCAATTATTATATCTAGAATAACAAATTTTTCTTCAGTTTCTAGAATTTTTATTTAAAAAAAAATCGTGAAAAAAGGAAAAAGAAGTAGAACAGTACAACCGTTATTATACATGGACTTAGAAGATACTTAGGGCTCCTCAGAATTGAAAAAACAAAAAGAGATTGGAAGTGATCTGTTGAAGAAGAGTATGAGGCTTTCGTTTCGTCTAGCCGCAAGAAAGACAGAGAGAAAGAGAAGCAGAACTGTCATCGCAAAGTCGGAATGGAATATACCGGAGGAAGTGTTGATGGAGATCTTGCCGAGATTACCGGCAAAATCACTGATGAGGTTCAAGTATGTGTCAAGGCTCTGGTATTCCCTCATAAGCTCTCGATATCTTACCAATCTTTTCCTTAAATTCCCATCATCACGTCGTCTATTCATGTCTTTTGTGGACAAAGAAGAACAGTACAAATATAATATGGTCTCATCCCCTCGTGACTCTGTCCCTGACATATCCCCTTATGACTCTGCCCTAATCTCTGATCTCGACCAAGATCTGAACATGCCGAGAATAGGAGGCTGTTTCGTGAGTGCTCTTCGCGGCTTGCTATGTGTCAGACTTTGGAGAAGTGTGCGAATCTGTAACCTTACAACAAGGGAAAGTGTCATCTTACCCATCATAACATCAAGTATTGTGGCTGAAAACGATGAGAATGTTTGGAGTTACTTTGGACACGACCGTGTTCAAGATGAATACAAAGTGCTTAGCACAGTTTGGGAGGTGAACAAGGAACAGAGAGTAGTGAGATCTGAGCATCAGGTGTGGTACTTGGTCCTGGAGCTTCTTGGAGGAGAACCACTCAAAGTTCCATTCCTCCGCATCGTCCTTACTCAAAAGGTATTTCCATCAACGGTGTTTTATATTATGGTGCATGGAATTGTGAGAATGCATGTGTGGTTGTGAGTTTTGACTTGAGGTCTGAGGAGTTTACTTTGATCGAATTACCCCTTGAGGCTGGCATTATGTTCTGGCACATCGTGCCACCAATCTAATGAACTACAAAGGCAAATTAGCTGTTTTCGAATATTCAAGTATTTTGAATAGTGGTAGCATGGATGTTTGGGTTCTTGAAGATGTTAACAAGAGTCAATGGTCGAACAAGAAGAATTTTGATTTGCCTATCCAAACGCAAACACTCGCCATGTCCAATCGGGTGCTAATACAAGCCACGAGTCACAGCTGTGAGATTAGGTTGGCAAAAGAAGAAATCGATATACTTAATCCACGCTCTCTCATTTATGATTTGGGGAGGAACGAGATAAAAAGACACATTAGAGTAATGAACTTAGTTGATAGGTTTCGGGGAACCAAGTTCTTGGACACGGCTTTTTGGGATGATATTGAGAGCATCATGTATTTGGAGACCTAATTATATCAAACTGTTTCGTTTTCTTCTCTTTCATGAAAGATAGTCAGTCATTTTGTTTTTTTAAATACATACTTGTTGGGATCATGCTTACAAGTTATCTTCGTATTCTTGTGTTAAATATTTTGAATTCCTTGGAGCTGTGTTACTTTCTTTGCATTCTGCATTTTTGCTACACTGAATTGGGCATATATATAAGTGTGTGTGTATTGACATCGAGCAAAGAAAGTGCTTGATGAGATTCATGAGGATCTCAAGTTGACGGAAGAGGTAATATAGAGGCTTCAAGGCGGACATTGGAACGTTTTGGAGTTTCATCGAGCAGAAGTATATCGTACGAGCTAGTTTACTTGGAACGCAAGGCGAAGATGAGAAGAAGATTTATGGTTTGGCAGATTAGAATGTTTAAAGCAACAACAGTATTGACGTTTTGTGAAAAGACCCTTAAAAAACATTGACCCTCCAATACACTGATAGCCCATGGAGTCTCAGGATTCGTCTACTGTAGTAGTATAGTAAAAACCCCAACTTTAAACGTTGGCTACATGAAAAGAAACTAGCAAGTGTATGATATAATAATATGAACAATGTGTCATATACACTAAGAGGAAAAAAAGAGATCAGTGAAAAATCTCCAATTTATTCAAACATGATACGGCAGTAAATTAAGTGACTAACCAACAATAAGCAATAAAGTTAATTAGTCTAGTAATAATTACTATATATTTAAGTGGTTAAATGAGATGCTAGTAAGAACCCATTTAGGCATACACTAAATACAAATTTATTACTATACTGTCGTCTATTGCTCACACCCGTAATAGCAAAATGAATGGTACAGTTATGGACCAAGTCTGAGTTCCAAGTTGTAAAACATTCACGCAATGCGGCTTTCTTATAACACACATACATCGAGGCAGAGAAGAGAGAGAGATCCACTATATCTGGTCCAAGCTAGAAACTTCTCAACAGTTTATATTCCACCAATTGGCAGGCGATTGTCAATCTCATAAGTGATAAGAAGATAAATAGTATTCCGAGTTTTCTTTTTAGATATGTCAAAGCATATGATGTACAAAAGTATTTTTCTTTGAATTAATTTAACATATAATTCAAAAAAAAAAGAAAAAAAAGAGATCCACTATATCGAAGAAGACAAAACAGAGAGAAAAAGAGCCGTTGAAGCATACAATGTAAGGCAAAAGATGTTGGGAAGGTTTGTTTACACATTAAGCTACGGGATTAACTTACTTTATATTTCATCCCACATCTCATCTTAGCCGAGAGAGAGAGAGTTAGTTCCAGATCAGAGAAAAAGCACGATTATCCGGATGACAAGCCTAGACATGATCATCGCGTTCAACTACTTGTCACATGACTAGATGAGAAATGCACACCAATGATGAACTGTGTAACGTTTTATATACTAAATAACAGTCCTAAATTTGTAAGAATCGCATTAGCAAGAGTAGAGAAGAGCGGGCGAGCATACATCAAAAGCGAGTATGGTTGGTGGCGACAATCGATGGATCCTTATTATCCTTGTTAATGAAAGAAAAAAAAGTCCCGAAAATTGGAAAATTAATTAATTAATATATAAAAAGTTATGGTCAATCCAGAATTGGTAAAACCAAATTTAATAATCCTCGTCACAGTCATCACTTCTTCCGCACGGGTGATGGTTCCATTGATGCGCCTCAAGAAAGCTCTGACGGACATCCTATCACCCAGCGGCAAGCACGCATCTGCCAAAACCAGAGAGGAATTAGAGCTAGTCAATCTTCAGAGATTATCCATGCGTTTTATTGAGATTAAGAGATAATGATGAATGTCTATTACCCTTATCTTTCCTATTTCTATCTCCTTAACGAATCCTAACACTACGAATCTGATGGATTGTGAATAAACAAGATCGAAACACTTTTCATCGTTCTAGGTTTCCCTAAATTCAACAATCCCCAAATCCCAAAAACAATCAAACACACACACACATACTATTTCTCCAAAAACAAGAATCGACACAGTACAGAGGCTGTATACTCTCAATCCGAACGGAATCAACACACAATTTCTTAAGAATCCAGAATCGAAACAACACAGAGGCTGTATACTCTCAATCCGAACACAAATAATCGAACACAACTTCATAAGAATCGAGAATCGACACCAGACGAGGCTGTATACTCGATCTGAACACAGAATCCGACCGGAATCAAACGCAACTTCTTAGGAATCCAGAATCGATTCTGTGACTTTTTCTCATGGATTTCTGTGATTTTCTTGGCATTCTTGCTATTTATTCTAGACCCCTGAAGATGTTGACAAGCTTCGTTGAATTGAAGATCTTGCTATTATTTTGCTTGCAGCAAGATCCAGACTTGGAGTATCCTGCAAAACCCCTCTTTTTTTTTTCTGTTCATGCCTTTGATTTGAGGGACAAAGAAAATCATCTGCATAGTGTCTTGACCAAAATTTTCAGATATTTTGGAGTAGATATAAGAAGCATTCAAGCATATGCTAAAGGCATGTAGTGGTGATATTCAGCATATGTGCTGTGAAATAAGGTTAGTCATTGGTAAATCCAATAAGCCATTATGCTTTTTGATGATTTGGCTGTGAATTTGTGATCGATTGGCACTAACTGATGGGAAATTAATTGAGCATATTAAGGTAGGAGAGAGATCATGAGAGTTGATTTTTAGTTCTGTTTTCAATTTTTTTCTTATTTGCTTAAATAGACTTTGAGGTAGGGAGTTTGTTTTCCAGAATTGTCAGATTAGCCGAGGCGACAAAGGTTTTGTAGAATTGTTGGAGAGTAGTCTCAATTGTACTTTAGCCAAGAAATCTCTAAATTTCTTTTGTTTTGATCAGTAAAGTGTTACATTTTCCTTTTCTCTTTAGGCTCTTTACTCTTATCACTTTTCATTGACAAAACTTTTGTGTAACCAATAATTGGTTTATGAAGAACAGAAAGAAATGACATTTTGTTTCGAGGTGTTGTAAAGTCTGTTGACAAATTACCTCTTTTGTTTGTCCACCTTTGTCTGTTTATAAACCAGAGTAATTGGGGAAGTTAGTCCATCATCTCATTCTTACCGATTGTCTTTACTACTAAAGACTCGGAACCATCATCTTCCCATTTCACATATAACCCATTTCACATATAAGAGGTTGTTCATGGGCACATGCATAAAACAAGTCACCATGAACGCACTCACTCACAACTAGGGCTTGACATATTATAAACTTTCATGTAACAGAGACTTTGATGCATTGGATTTGAGAATGCACCTTCCTGCCGTGGTTGGTACACTGTACAAAGCCGTTAAGCGAAACGGAGGAGTTACATACATGTACTGCACAGCCATTAGGTTTCTGTTCTCTGTACATGATTTTCTTGATACCTATTGATTATCCCAAACCCATCATGTTAATCACCTTCAAGTAGTGTTACTGCCTGTGATATTATATAAGGATGTTTGGGAGTTTTCTCTTCTCCTATAAATCGATGATTTAGAGAATAACTAAAATTCTAGTACTCAAAGACGATATCTTGGTTAGTGACACTAAATAGTCTAGTGTTAAAGACATTTTAGTTGAGATATCTTTAGATGGCTAGTGAAATATAAAGGCAGACATGAATTTGCTCTAAACAACATCTCTGAAAATTTACCGCAGAGCAAAAGGTCGTGGTTTCCGAAGCTGGATGCTATTAGAAATGCAACAATTGATATTGTGAGTCATTCTTTAAATTTCACAATGCTTGCACATATGTTTGTAGCTTCTCAGTTTAATTGATTAGCATAAGTTACAAAAATGGTCGCTTAGGTCCTTGATTCCTGATTATTGTTTTCTGGTATATGGACATAAAGCTTACAGGACTTAGAATTCAGGTTCGTGTGTTTGTAATGTTCTCTGGATTGAGATTATCCTTTGTAGTGTTTGCTAAAGTAACAGTTCCTGTTTGGACATGATGGACTAAACGGATCTGATGGTAAGACTTGTAATGCTTTTGGGTGCTTATCTGTTTCAGATTGTATCTCTCTTTTGCAATAGGGTATACAGAACAAGTAGAGAACATGCACTCCCTAAAGACTACTTGCGCTGGGCAAATATATGCTCTAGCTAAGCCCCACGAATCTGTAGGCAAGAAGACGCATAATCGGATTCCCAAAGAGGAGAGAAAGGCACTGATTGAAACATTTATAAAGAAGTATGCACCTAATTCCATTTACCTTAGCAAGAATCTTGAGTTTTTTTCCAGTCCTGCGTGTTGTAATGGGTGATTATTTACAGGCATCAAAAGTTCAAAACCTAAACAATGGGAGTTTTCCTTCACTTTAGCCTCACACACAAGGAGGTGGGTGGATCTTTCTTCACCATAAGGGAGATTGTCAGAGAGATAATCCAAGAAAATAGAGTCCTTGGTCCCGGTGACTTGCTTCTCGAGGGAAAAGGCTCTGGCCATTTGCAAGATCAGAGTCTGTTAAGTTCAATGCTGATGGAACCAGCTCCCCTTTATCTTTGTCCCCAGACGGATTCCATTCTGCAACTGATCAAAATTATAATTTTTCTTCCGAGAATAAGTCAGATGAAAACAGGGAAACCATTGGCCCGGAAGACAGAGGATCTGAGGCATTCAATCGTGGGGAAGTGAACGCAACTCAACTTTTCGGAGAAGACGCCAGGCTGCTAGTACACCAGTCAATGGGGTTAGAAAACCCCAATTCCGCATATGCCAAAGAAATGTGGTGATATATATTCAGCATATTCGATGTGTTAAGGCCTTGGTAATGCGATCTTTAGTTTATGCTCTTTGATTGTGATCGATTGGCACCAAATAATGCCTAACAGCCAAGGGGAGAAGGGTTTATGCATTGTTGGTTTTAGCAAGAAATCTTTGAATCCGTAACATAATGGGAGCTCAGCTCAGTTTTGTATAAGCAATAATTGGTTTATGAATTAATGGCTTTTTTGTTTCTGGAAAATCTATGTTGTCAATTACCTCTTTGTTTAATTTGCAAATGAGAGTGATTGCATAAGTTAGTCATCATCCCATTCTTACTAATTGTCTTAACTGCTAGAGAACTTGGAACTTGATCAAGCTCCCAATAGAATAGTGCTGGACCAATCAGGCATTCGAGACAAGAGCTACATGTCAAGAGTGTTGCTGCTTTAGTTTGGTCACAACTCACGGGACACAAACTTTTTTTTTTCCTTTCGTTTTACAAGAGTTGGGAGAGAGAGAATAAGGACTGTATATCTAGAGACGCTCGTTGTGCACTCAAAGCCAACACGACAAGGGCTTGGCCGTCTAGAACCTTTTTTTTTTGTATTAGTGTATTGACATCGAGCAAGCAAAGCAATGAAAGTGCTTGATGAGATTCTGAAGGATCTCAAGTTGACGATAAAGATTATTGAAGAACGTATATTTCTCTTATCATCAGAACGTCCTTTATACAAGAGGAGAGGAGCTAGGTATTACAGGAGAAGTTAATGTGAGTTAATGACGAAATATACACTAGACATATATGAGTCCTCGATATATGCAATCACAGATACTATGATATCCTTATACACGAAAGAGAATATAGAGGCGTCAAGGCGGACATTGGAACGTTTTGGAGTTTCATCTAGCAGAAGTATATGGTACGAATTATTAAAAAAAAAATATATATATATATATATATGGCACTAGCTAGCTTACTTGTAACGCAAGGCGAAGATGAGAAGAAGAGATAGGGTTTGGCAGATCATAATGCCATTACCAATAGGAAAAATAATTGAGATCAGCGAAGTAAAATCCAAAATCTCCAATTTATTCAAACATGATACGGTAGTAAAGAGACTAACCAACAATAAGCAACAAAGCTAATTAGTCTAGTAACTAGTAACTACTATATATTTAAGTGGTTACATGAGATGCTAGTAAGAACCCATAAAGGCATAAACTAAGTATTTCGTTTGTATTTTATTCTAATTTTTGAAATCTATCTTGATGCAAAATTTTCAATGTTCAAATTCTTCAAGATTTTTTAGAGTCAAAAAACTTGAAGTCTTTTTTTTTTTCTTTTGTTATATGAAAGCTTAAAGTGTTTTTTGAGATACAAACTCAAACCGTCTCTACCTATTGATATTCAATCAATGTATCAATCAATGTCAAATTGAGATCCTTCTAGATCTCATCTTCTGATCACGTAATGTTTTTTTCCAAATATTTCAGAAGTGATTACAATTTCGTATCTATTTCATTTGTTACAAACTTAATCCCAAATTTCAGACATAAAATAGATCATCAAATAGCAATTATGTTTATTATTTTTTTTTGTTTTATCGTCATATTTTTTATTTTGGTATGGGCCACAATGGGATGGCCCAGTATCCCCTTTTTGCTTCACATATACGAGTACGGGGTCGAATCTCAGTGCCACAGAGTGCAAGTGGAACAACGCCACTGCACCACGATGTCTTTGGCCAAATAGCAATTATGTTATGTGAAAAAGAAAAACAGTTATGTGAAAAATATCAATTTCATCTAACAAAACCGCCTACAGAAATTTATGACCAAGTGGGGAGACAATTAGCCATTTGGACACTCTTATACTTAAAAGTAAACATATAATTAAAGTTAAAAATAGTAAAAACACTTCATTATTTTGTTTCTTGTCAAGGTAATTTCTTACGGGAGGTGACCGGTTATTATTTTCTTCATAATTCTATTTTTGGGATACAATTACTGTCGGATTTTTAAAGTATATAAGATTTAAAATTATATTTATTAGTCACAAATATAATATATATATATATATAAAAAAAATATTAGACAAAACAGTATTTTTTTCAATTTCGAATTTTTCTTGTTTTTGCCTAAAGTTTATCTCATTTTCTCCTGAATTCACAGTTACAACAACAGTTTTGATATTTTTCTGCGGCGGATCATAGGAAAAAATACAGTTTTTGTGATTTAATTTGTTTTTGCCGCATATCTAATTTTTTGATTTGTTTTGCTTCATAAAATTTTGGAAATCCGGAATTGCGGATATCCGGATTTTTCCCGGATATTCACGGATATTCACGGATATTCATTTTAAACAAAGAATAATAATAAAAACCCTATACTTTTTTGAAAAAAAAACTTTTAATATGATATTTCAACTAACTAATGAATAAATATATGCATAATCTAATTTATTCGATATAATTAAAGAAAAATGAAAAGTGAAAGATTAAAATGGTGAAAACTGAAATATATACGTTATAAATATACTATATTATATGTATATATGTTGGCGTCGAAAACTCCTCTCGACTGAAATTACAGCTAAAAGGACTAAGTCATTGAATTAGTGGCGAGCCGACCATTTCAGCGATTTAGTGGCGAGCTGACCAAGTCAACGATTTAGTGGCGAGCCGAACGGTGATAAGGCCCAAAACACAAGACGGAGAGGCCAAGCCCAAGAGTTGTATGCGACGGGTCTAGAGCCCACGCGGACGAAGCCCTAAGACGAGACCGACTTCGATAATAGGAAATCCCGAGAAAATAGGGATCTTTCCTTATCTCTGTAGGTTTTGGCCTAGCCGACTTAAACTTGTATAAATACTCTTGTAATTCCTCTGAAAAGGGGATCGGCAACTTTTGATAACAACTCTCTACAAGAATCAATAAAGCTTTCTCTTAACAGCAATCTCATCTGGTTCAAGTGGTTCTAACGCAGAGATCTCAGCTTTCCTTTAAAAACCCTTACAAATTCAATTGTGTTGGTTGGACCCTCTACAATATATAAGTAATATACATATGAGATCAAATATTTGGATTTTTAAAATCAGTATTTGTGATTTGCTTCGCTTTCAACGGATACTAAAGTTTAGTATTTGCTTCGCGTTGATTATTAACGGATATCCAGATTTTTCGGATCGAATCAAAGCGGATACCGAATCGGATCGAATCTAACGGATAATTTGTCCAGCTCTATTTCAGCATATATAATAGGGGCAATTACAAAAATGCCACTTTTTGTATGCACATTTGCAAGAATACCACTTAGGGATGTCCATTTACAAAAATGCCACTAATTATAGATTTATAAAACCTATATCTTAAAATTCTAAATTCTAAAAAATATTTTGATACCTAAAACCCCCTAAACACTCAAAACTAAACCCTAGTATAACATAATTAACCCAAACATAAATAATATAAAGAAAAAATAATTTTGAAAAAATGGTATTTTTGTAAAAATTTCAAAAATGTGGCATTTTTGTAAAATGACATTTGAAAAATAACATTTTTTAAAAATTTCTCTATATAATATGGCACGTGCTAAAAAAAGGTCACGTGTAATCAGTGTTACTGCATAATAATACAAACACCTACTATAATTTATCAAATAAAGAAATTAAGAAGAATTAAACATAACCATTTAAATCAATACTGTCTTTAACCTTTTCCTCCATCTCAAACAACGACGATAAACAACAAACAACGCCCTTACTCTTCTCGCTTATCGTATTCCCCGGCAAGAACCCTACGGACGTCGACGAGGTCTCATCGGAGGAGGACGAGTACGACGTGTAAAACGATATCGGGGACGACGGATATTCCACAACGACGTTAGAGTTAGATTCTCCGGCGACATTTTTAGAAAGTCCTAAGAGCAAATCGACGAAGGCAGCGAATATGTATTTGTGGCTTGTCTTAACGTTAACTTTCAAGAACCAAAAGAGAAGCTTCTCTAGGCTTCTCCAATCGTGATGAAGCGCGTGTGCTTCAACCATTTTTTCCATGGAGTTCTTGAAATCAGAGTAAAGGTCGTTTGATTCCAAGGACAAGAGTATGAAGCCCTCTTCTTCTTCCTCATGAGCTTCTTCTTCTTCTGGCTTAGTAGTTTCTTCGAGTATAGAGTTTGATTCTCCTCTGCGTTCAAAGATGAGTCTTTTTGATGATTTTAGTCCTCTAATTACATTCTCTATGGACTCTATATCCGGTAGATTCTCCATGGTGTCCTCGGTGGTGGTGGTGGAGGAGGAGGAGAAGCTTCCCGGAGGTGGCTCGGGCTCGTTGACATGGTTAGGTTTGTTGATGGTTAAGGAAGCTTTGGAAGGTATTTTTTTAGGGTTTTGTTGATGAGAAGAAGGCCATGGCCATGAAGAAGAAGAAGATGATGAATTTGAAGAAACTGATGAAGATGAAGTGTTCTTGTTTAGAAATGGGAGTTTCATTTTCTTTACCATTTTCTTATATCTTTTTTTATTTTATTGCTGAGAAGAGGACAGGAGTGGAAGATTTGAAGGCTTTTGAAAAATAGAAGATGATGCAAGAAAGGATAGTGGGTTCTTTTTCTAAAAAGGAAAAAGTTTATTTTGTTTTGATTTATTTTAAATTTGTTGGGTTTTTTTGGTTATTGTATTTAATTATTGGCTCCAAAAATTTATTGTTGTTTGGTTGGGGATCATTCAATTTTTGTAAGTACGTTTCCCGGTTAAGATATGCGTATTTATTGACAATTTTGATATTTGAATATCGATCAAAAGTCTCAATATTTGAATTTCTACAACATTATATTGACTTTTTAAGTTATTTAATATTTTTACTAATCCTCAAAGTATATGAAATTAATACAAAACTTAATTATGTTTACATGAATTGCCGTTATAGTACACAAATTAGACGCATATTATCAGTGAAAATGCAAAATCAGATACACGATAAGCACATGCATTAATGCATATATGATTGTTATAAACTTAAAAAATATAAAACTAATGATCTCGTTTGCATCGACCACTTTAATTAAGTATCTTTTTTTCAGAAAAAAATTGTTCTCTAAGTGTACTCTAAATTTAGAAGAAAGTCGAACTACAAGCGTACTAAATTTCTAAAGATGAGCAAGAAAGATTAGGTTACGTTAACTTTTTAGTAGTTGATCGAAATAATTGCGTGTATATGCAACGTAGCTACGTACTGAAATAAAAACAGAAAACAAATCTACGTAGTACGTACTGAACCAGTGACTTGACAGAAAACTATTGCTGAAACGAATTCTAAAATAAATTAATTCTACAATATCACCAAAATAATTAGTTGAAACTTGAAACTTTATATATAGCTGTACATGCCAAAAATATCAATCGATCATGAACATAATATTATTTTATAGGGCAATGTTATTATTTCTTAAACTATTCTACAAATTAAATTTGCAATACTGATGAAGTTCACTTATTCGGTAATGGTACCATAAGAAATTTAAGACCACCAGAAAAATAATTAACTTATCCGTTGATAAACATTCCATTGTTTGCTAAAAAAAATGAAAAACTTCATTTACATAGTTATCATCCCTTGTAAATTTCATGTCATCTTAGTTAGTTAGGTAAAATGATGTATTTTCCACAATCGTGATCATTGATCAACATATACAGTCATTTGTATCTAGAAACTCGAATTCGATCGTTTTCTAAGAAATTTGGTAATCTTTTTATTAAAATTTCAAATGGTGTACCTTTTTAATTACTAAATGAGTGTTAGTGACGTAATGGGCATGATCGAGTTATAGTACGAAGGTATATAATAAACATTGTCATTTAAAGTGAGAACACAAATCTAAAAGTTATACTATCCATTATAAATGTGACCAAAAAAATAAAAATAATATCCTTTATAAACGTGTGTACCAACGTACCACACACTGAGAATATAACACAAACGAATTATAAGATAAATACATAAACGATATACTATTGTATATCAAAAAAAGAAAGCTCAACGAACTGTCGAAGCAACCAACTAACTATCAAAATTCAAAAGATATGACGTCGCTGTTAAAAAATATTGTAGTTATAAGTTTCGTAGTAGTCGCTTCGATTGAAACATATCCCAAACTTTAATAATGATTATTTCATATCTGATAGAGCTTTAATGCTAGGGCCTTAATAGTTAAAGCCATCGGTTTGGCTGACCCTTCTTGAATACAAACAATATTTTTAAAACCGCACCGGCAACAGAACCGGAAAAACATTTGGATCGTGGGTCAATATTGTTCGATCGAGTTCAACAGAGTTTGATGATATTTTGAAATTATTAGTATACTTAATCTTAAATTCTTCTAATATCAAATAAAACAGTTGAATAATTTTAAAAATTTAGAAAATCTAAATAAAGAATACACATAAATATCATAAATATTAAAAACAATTTAATTCTAATAGTTTTGGCGATTTGGTCAAAGAGTGAAGAGAATATATCTATAATTTCTTTAATATGTACTTTATAGTTTAATTTTATACTGTTGGCTATTAAGTTTCATAACAAAAGATTCGAATACAAAAATGTAACTTGAAGAACTCTAAACGTCATTACTCACGGGGCAATTACAAAATATTATTTTTTGTATGCACATTTGCAAGAATGCCATTTAGAGATGTTCATTTACAAAAATATCACTAATTATAGATTTATAATGCATATATCTTAAAATTATAAACACTAAAAAATGTTTTAACACCTAAAACCCCATAAACACTCAAAACTAAACCCTAATAGAACATAATTAATCTAAACATAAATAATATAAATAAAAAATAATTTTGAAAAAATGACATTTTTGTAAAGATTTCAAAAGTGTGGCATTTTTTGAAATTTCTCAATACTCATTTATAAATCCTATATTTACTTTTTTAGTTACAAAAATAATAACTAAAAGAAAAAAATTAATTGTATGAACAAAATAGTAAAATTTAATTTTAATCCGGTTCGAAGCCGTTTGAAAACATACATTTCTAAAAGAAATTTGGATTGATCTGGTACGCGCTTATAAATTGTGGTTTGAGTTGAAACATAAATTGAGAATTAATTGAGTGGGCTTTAATTTTTATAATAGGATATAACTTATCCCGCAGACCATAGATTTAGTCGGACAAATGTCTGAGATAGTCCAATCTCTGTCTACTTCTTTTTTGCGTACTTCTCTATTGTCTGGAATACTTCTTTTTCCAATACTCATGTTTGGTACAACTAGTTGTACCCTAGTTGTACCATGGTATTATTACTTGGTACAACTAGTTATACCATGGTACAACTATTATTTGGTACAACTGTAAAGACACAGTCCAATTAGGAATTACTTGGTACAATTGTAAAGACATAGTACAACTAGTTATTTGGTACAACTAAAATAAAAAATATACATAGTGAGACATTCATTCGAGTCAGACATAATTCGTCATGATAATTCTGCAGATCTGAAAAAACCATATTTTACTAATTTAAATTTTTGGTTGGAGGAAGAGCAACTTCTAGAAATGGTTTAGTTTGTTTTGTGTGTATCTGACGAATTATTATGACTCCTAATTACGATACAACTAAAATAATTGTCATGACGAATTAGTAGTAAACCAGGTGTAATGACGAATTATCATGACAAATTAATTGGGCTTCCAAAACCAAGTGTAATGACCATGCTCACAAAAACTTTTACGGAGAGAGTTTTCCGATACATCTAAGGGAATTGCAAAACCTTGTAATCTAAGGTATTCTACTGCTTCCATAAAATCAACATCGGGAGAAATTAAGAGGGTTCTACCTAGACCGTGATCCATAACATTTTCCAGTAGATGCTCCTATAGAGTTACAAATAATTCAGGGTATGTTTTAGGTGTGTCTTGACACGTCCCTTTTTTACAACACACATACTTTTTTCTTGGACAAGCTACAAAATTAACCTCTTGTGAAGAAAGGAGGTTTGAAAAAAGTTGGTTGTGTTCCAAATCCTCCGGATAACTGGCGGCGAACATCATCTCTTCAGCCTCTAAATTTGAATCTACAGTCTTAAGACCAATGTTGATGATTTGCCGGAACTTGTTAAAATCATATACGTTTTTATTGTGAGCGTCCAGTAGTGGACACGTATATATGTCCCAAATACGCACCAGTTTCATCATGTCCTCCAATGTTGTGAGCTTTTCCTCTTTGACTTCATTATAGCGTGGAAGAAGACATAATTAATTTGCCTAATTCAGAGGCCATTTGAGAGTATCGGAGAAAGATAAAAGATATTTTGAGAGGATTAAAAAATTGAAAGATAAAAACGTAATAAGCTTTAATTGATGTGATAAGAATAGGTTTTAATTGTGCTTCAATTGAGTGGACTTTAACGTTGGTACGAATCAATATTTACAAAAGTTGTAGATGAATAAAGCAAGTAAAAGATGGAGAAAATATAAGAATAGAAGTTAACCCGAATCGTATTAAGCAGTTTGGAAAGATGTGGTAACTTTTTGATATAACCGTATTTGATTTTTATCTACTAGCTAGTTTACTAATTACATATACATATTATAATTGTAAAATTTTGAGCAAAATAAAACAAATGCTATTACGTTGATTACCAAATGGTCTTAGACCAAAAATTTGATGGGTGATATGTTGTACTTAAAATAAAAAAAATCAACACTAAAATAGATATATTATTATTTGTACTTTGTCGATGCCATGCTTGATGCTTGCATATCATAATGATATGATCCACCAACAAAAACACCTCTCCCCCTCTAACAAAATGGAAGTAAGCAAGGATCACCAAAGATTTCAAATTAAATCTTCCAATCTTCCTTTGAAAGATGCGCAAATCAACATGGAGGGTTATTCTTTAAATCGGAATTTCCAAAAATTGCCTCCGAGTACCGATGAGATTATGAGCCAAAGATTCGAAACTCTCACGGTTTAAAAAAAAAAAAAAAAAAATCAAACACATGCATGGTATGAGGCTTGAGGTATGGACCCATCACTATCTATGCTATAATAACATTATTACGATGGATATCTCAACGAATTCAAGAATGTTTGGTTTCCAAATAAAAAGTAGATTTAACAGATAACTTGAGTTCGGAATGGGTGACGGACCATCCAGCAGGTAATTTTGTTATTATTCGGATTGTTTCGCATCTATATTGTCCCGCACCGCAATGTTACCATATTGTGATTATTCGTAGTTTTCTGACATTCCTAGAATAAACAGATCACTAGCACATCCATATAAGTTTCCACTATGTCAGTAATCAATTACAAACTAATGCCTTTGTGCCTTGCTTTGGGAAAGAAAAATCAGTTTTTATATTGATAAAGGGACAATAACAAAATAGATTAATAAATGAGAAAATGTAAGTAGCTATATGAGTATATGAGCATGAGTCACACGCATGGAAAGCAAAGAAAGAAGAAGATCTCACGATTATGCTAGCTGATCACATAACATAATTAAGATGAAACCTCCAAGGACATAACTCTTACACTCTTCTAACCAAGGACAAACATTAAGTGAATGTTCGCACGATTACTTATTGAGTATATATCATTTATCTATTTAGTCGTCTTCCCGACACATTTGGAGGCTTCTCTAGTTGTGATGAAGCGTGTATACCTTAACCATTTCAACCATGACTCACTTGAAATTAGAGAAGAAAAGGTGGAATGATTCCAAGGACAAGAACATGAATCCTTGTTCCCCAGCTCTTCGAGTATAGAGTTAGATTCTCCTTTTCGTTCAAAAATGAGTCTTTTAGAAGATTTGATCCCTTTGATCACATTCTCTATAGACTCGGTCTCCGGCAGCTCTTCTACGGCGTCAATGGTGGAGGACGTGGAGGAGGATAAGGATAAGGAGGAAGAGATCATTTCATGAAGTGGCTTCTCCTCCTCTTCCTCCTCATCTTCCACGTCACTAGTGTTGATTTCGATGATGGTGGCTCTGAAAGATGTGGTTCTAGGGTTTTGGTGACAAGAAGGCCATGCCCATGATGATGAAGAATTTGAATTTGAAGAAAATGAAGATGAGAAACTCTTGTTTAGAAATGGCATCTTCATTCTTTTTCCCATACTTTTGGTTTCTTTTTTTCTTTTTCCTTTTGGGTTGGAGTCACAATGAGAAAATACTTAGGAGAAGTATAAGTGACTGTTTTACCTAAAAGAATGAATTTGATTGAAAGTGAGCAAGGGGTTATATGTTCTGAAAATTATGGATATATAAAGACGAAATGTGTACCTAGCTTCATGAGTTCATGTGCGAATACGTACGTAACCGAAAATTCATAATGGTTTGATTTGGATCCTCTTTATTATTTTAATTTTGGTTGTAAATACAGTTAGGTAGGCATATATGAATAAATTCATTAACCATAATAATAAATTGTCCCCTTCGTCAGTGTAATCTTGGTAAACATAATAAATAATAATAACCATGTCTATCACAATTTTTTTACATAATTTAATGTTCTTTCAAAGCCTGTCGACAGATCAATATTAAAATATGGATACAACAATAGATCTCCGAATTTAATTTCACAATGTCACCATATTTATTAGCTGAAACTTGGCAATTAAACTTACTTTATAATTAGTGACTGCCTGTGTCGATGCGTAAATGTCCTCCTACACATCATGTACAGCTTGAAGAAGTAACTTTTCGCATAGCTGTCAGACCTTAATGCATTTTGTAATTATCTAACTATCTAATTAGTATATATTGTGAAAGAGAATTCTGTTACCTATTGTCAAGAGGATTTTTTCTTACTTAACATTCGATTTATATATAGTTGCATATTATATAAAAAAAAAAACTATATTTTTTTATCTATTACCACAAGATCTATCCCTGAGTCTTAGTGTTGTGTTTTGGCTTGAATCTGGTGAAACAAATGACTTGAGCTTTTGAACAAGCTAAGGTGTATATTGTTCTAGTGGTTTAAGAGAAAACAATGAACTTATAGATAATAAGTCTGCTACAAAAAAAAAATGAATCAAGAGTTTTTTGGATTGGTGAAGCAAGCTTTTTTCTTTGTGGATCAATGAATGTTTATATTAGAAAAATCTATAATACTAATGCAGCTTGGCACAAAGAATCCCCACATTTTGCAGGATTTGGCTGGATTTTTCCAAACTCTACTGGAACGAAGCTTCATCGAAACTTT
Source organism: Arabis hirsuta (assembly GCA_964056655.1). Classification (NCBI taxonomy): domain Eukaryota; kingdom Viridiplantae; phylum Streptophyta; class Magnoliopsida; order Brassicales; family Brassicaceae; genus Arabis; species Arabis hirsuta. The sequence continues at coordinate 7,278,638 of OZ053310.1, read as the reverse complement.
GAGACCCGTTGCAATATCCTCTCTCTCTCTCCATCGATCGCGGAAGGAGTGGCTCTTTTCTCAGCATTGAAAGAAGCTTTCCAACGAGGTTTCTTTAGTGTTACATTGGAATCCGATTCCCAATTACTGATCAAGGCTTTTAAGGCAGGGAATCCCAGAATCTATTGCATATTCCAAGATATTAAGGATATGTCTACATCCTTTGAGTAATTTTTTTTTTTATCTTACTTGATGCTCTTGCGAAGAATGCTTTCGCTCGCGCCTCTATTGTTACCCTCTAAACGGTTGGTCAAGCAAGATAAATGAGTAATTTGATCTTAAAAAATCTGTCTGACAGCATTAGAGTTCCATTATCAACAACAAATTTCAAAATCATAGTGGCAACAATTGAAAGTTTACAAAAGGAAATCGAATCATGGAAAAGAGCAAGGAAACGTGAATAGAAGCTACTTACTTCAAAGTTTACAAAAACCTTCGATCTCAATCCACGACCATATCGACCAACATGGTCAATTTTTAACAGTGTCCTAATTAGAAACATAGAGAGGTCTAAGAATCAAAGAGGTCTACAAGTCGAAGATTTAGTGTTTCTATGTCGAATATTTAGTGCGGGGTGCAAAATCAAGAATGATGACTCAGAACATCAAGTACATGATGATCTCTACCAGTCCACTGCAACTACCTTACTCTTAGCAACTCAGGAATCGTAGTTGCAAGCAGAATAAATTGTGCATCATCAATGGAAAAGTGTGCTAACGTTGATTTTGCCAAAATTGTACAAAATTATAGTACTTCGTTCAAAAGTCCTGTTATATCATTCACTGTAATCACTGGCTTTACTTGAATCACAGGGCAATACTAGGGTCACGAAGCTGGTCACTGGTTTTATGATACTTTCTTGTTGATAACATTAGTAACATTACAACACAACCAACCAACAAAATCGAGCTGATTTCATAAAAGGGATTGAGACCAAATGTTAGACTAAACGGCGTAAATTAAAAAAGATTGAACACATATGGAGAGTGGAGAAGACGCTGTTTTTGATAATTTGCACACAATGATAAAACTTCAGATGATCGATCGATCGAACAACATCATCATCATCACCACCCACATCGACCATTTTTTTCATAAAATAAAAAAGCTTGAGAACGACAATGGAGAACCCCCAGATACATACTTCAGTATTAGAAGGGGCATAAATTTTCAGCAAACCAGAAGAAGATTCCAGAAGCTACTAGAAGCAAGTACCTTCTGGAGGTTGAACAAGCTTCCGGTTATGCGACGCAGACATTTCCTTCTTCAGCTGTGTCAGTATATCCTCCATTGTGTACTCTCTCTGCCAGTTTGCAAGAAGCGCGAATTTCTTTGGTTCCACCTATACATACACATATATGCAGGAACAAGTTACAGTGCATTCAAAGGAACAAATCAGAGAATATCAAGACGGTGATTTTTATGCGTACCACTCCTGTTTCATGGTTGACACAAGTCATGTTTACACGTGAATGAAACCGGACAGTTGGAGGTTTCTCCGGGTAATCTTTGTCACAAAAGAGCTTCAACTGGTAGATTCTACCTTCATGAACAGTCTGTGCATAGGAGGACATACCAAAGTTAGCACAAGCGAAAGAAACAAACCTACAATAATGTTGTTTTGATCCTCTGTAAAACACTGACTAACATGATTAATTTGCAAATATGAAGATGAAGGAGAAGTTAAGAAGATAAAGATAAAGATATAACTACGTTGTGAGGACCGATGATAGTGCCAGTCCAAGAGCGCATATAGATGTCGTCTCCATCATCCATTCCATAGCTCACAGTTCCATCTCCAATACCTTTCTCCCCACGTTCAAGCTCCTCCAGCAACCGGAAATTCCTCGGAACTAAATTTGCAACAACAAGCATTCGAAACAATTCATATCATCAGTAGTGGAAACAGGGGAAAAGCCAATCACTTTGCCACTAAATTCTGCAGCAGCGAATTAAACAGTAGAATTACACAAACAAGCATCTCTCTGATCAAACCAGAGAACAGAAAAAACATCAGATTAATCATTATCCAACAAACTTATAGAATCCCCCAACAAAGATCAAGAAGAACATGAGCTCCTCCTGTATTCTAAGGTCCTGGAAGCAATCGCACACATAAATTATAAAACAAGACACAACCATAATGTTGGAAACGTTCTGCGAGAAAAACCCATCTCAAGATTTGGGAAATCAACAAATCGATCTCAGCGATATGTTAGAATTTATTGACATACGAACACATATGATGAGTTTAAAGACACAGAGATCAGCATAAATAACATATTAAAGAAAAATCAAATTATGGAGCAGAGCAAAATATCAAGAGAGCATTTTGATAAGAGATCGATGAATACTATGAGAAAATCTCGAGACCCATCGATTCAAACGAACAAAACCCCAATACGAAATTCCCAAAACCCTAAGGAAAAAAAACGAATAAACCCTAGAAAAAAACAAACAAGAACAGACCCGAAAGAATCGAAATTCTTTACCGACAACACTCGATCCTCCTGAGCCAAGAGTCATAATTGATCAAATTGTGACTTCGATCCGATTGATTTTGAGATCTGATTCTGAGAGAGACGACGAAGATGAGCAAAGGGAAATCAAGAGAGAATCTGGTGAAAAGACAGAAAGCTAAATGTGAGGGGCAAAATTGGGTTACTTTCTTTTGGGGAGACGGAAAGAGTTTTATTTTCAACTCTAGTACCCAGAAATTTATTTTCTTTCATATAATTCCTTAAATTACAATAATTACATATTCCTCCTCCCCCCCTAGATTTTTTGACTCGATTTTAACCATATCTCACTTTAAAAAATAATAATAATAAGAACAGCGAAAAATGTTCATATATTTTTGAAAAAAATTTTGTTCTCATGCAAAGCTAAACGCAAACGCAAAATTTGGTTTTGAAAAACAGTTGAGTTCTAATACATTTTAAACCTTCTTTTTTTTATATTAGCTTTATAGTAATTTTGTTTTCTATCCATTTGTTGTTATTTCAACAATATATTAGCACTAATATTTTTGAAATGTAACTTTTATTTGAAAAATATTATATATATATATATATATATTAAGAATCTCTTAATTTTTGTTACTAATTAGATTAATGTAAATGTAAACCTTTTTATGACAAGTCAAATTTCTAAAAGTTTATGAAGAGTTTATAATCATTGAGGGGAACTTCAAAAATATTACATTTGGTATCATTTTTAAAAAAATTCTTAAAAGTTCTAAAATTTGTAATATCTCTTTTAACTTCTTTTTTTTGGTTGGTCAAAGTATCTCTTGAAATTTTGCTAGAAATTTTATAAAATAAAACATAAAATAACGTATATTTTAGAATCGACTTTAATACGAAACGGAAATACATTCATTTTTTTACCTTGATTATTTGGAACGAAAAGACCAAAGCAACACCATTAGTTGCATACTAACAAATTTTATTTTTGAATACTTTAAATCGAGACGTATCGAAAACAAAAACAAAAAAAAATCTTAATTTTGTTACTAATTAAATTAATTTAAATGTAAACCCCTTTATGACAAGTCAATTTTCTAAAAGTTCATGAAGAGTTTTTAATCATTGAGAGAATTTCAAAAATGTCACATTTGTTATCATTTATAATCTCTTATAACCTCTTAAAAGTTATAAAGTTTGTAGTATTTTTAATAATTTTGGTAGTAATTTTATAAAATAAAACATAAAATAAAGTATATTTTAGAATCTACTTTAATACGAAACGGAAATACATTAATTTCTTACCTTGATTATTTGGAACGATAAGACCAAAACAAAACCATTAATTGCATACTAACAAATTTGATTTTGACTAGTTTTAACCGAGACGTATCAAAGAACGATAAACCAAAGTGGCACCATTAGTTACATACTAACAAATTTGATTATGAATATTTTAGACCGGGACGTATCAACTTTGTCTTTAAATTTATATTTAGTGTTTTTACTCTTCAAGATTAGGATGTTAGCTTCGAACTTTCATAAGATCTTTTCCTTTTTTTTTGTTCCACGAGAGGCTATTATTGTGGCTAATTCATTATCTAAGAGAACTCTTTATGCTTAATTTGGCGTTTTTGTTTATTCTTTGAAAAATATAATATCCAAACAAAAGAAGAATCACATATAAACGACAAACGCGAAAACTAGCGATTGAAACAATCAACCCCTCCTCACTTGGATCAAAACGAGTCGTCCTCTTTCATGCCTTTGCTCTTGATATATTTAAAAACATGAAAAATGGATATCTTAAACAATATGAACCAGGACGGCTACAAACAGAAATGATCTGTCTGTCAACTTTACATATATTAAAATAAAGGTTAATGATACTTAATGATTCGATTTATATAATATAGGACTTTACAAAGATAAATTCACCACATAGAGAGAAATTCCCTAAACTCAAAAGTCCAAATTGAAAACATAACTTAGAACAAAGTCTCTCTAATTAATCTGGAGCAAATCGGTGCATTTGCACTTAGGGCAACGTTGACGATCTCGCATGACCAAAACATACATATAACATCTTCTACATCCCGCCACGATCAACACCGAAGATTCGTCATCTTCAACCCACGACGATGCAACCTCCTCCTTCATTTCCTCCGTCGTTGACAGGCACGAGCTAAGCGATGATGTGGAACTGCTCGGTGACGATCTCCGTTTAGCTACCACCGACTCCACCGTCTTCGCAGGTGGCTCGACTCTGACTCTCTTACCGTTCTTGTTTCTCATTTTTTCGAAAACTTCGGACTTGTCGAGAGGATTTCTGGTTTTGTACTTTGTGTTGGTGGCTTCGTAAAAAAATGTAGGTGTGGTGGTATATATAGGGAGGAAGAGGAACTAAATATGACAAAGAATTAATTATTTGTTGAATAGAGTAATTATGTTATGGAGAGAGAAGATTTTAGTAATTAAATTACTTAATTAATTGGAGTTGAAAAAATAGTAAAGTATACAGTAGAGACAAATATATGAAACAAAAGGTAAGGCATTAAACAATGCATTAGTGCATTTAAACCAGCGCAGCACACCATTTATTGCTTAATTGTACAGAGGAAGAGTAAGTATGTTACAATTTTTTTTTTTGTGGTAATCTAATTAGGCGAAAAAATATTTACATAAAAAAAATTACTAATTTTAGTACGTGTTAAATGGATTAAACAGTCAATTTTTAAAATAAAATAATAATTTTAATTGTTAATCAATTTAATTTTTATCTAATACTTCATAATGTTTCAAAATATAAGATGTTTTAAATAAAAATGTTTATATTAAAATTTAACTTAATAGCTTTTTTATTATGTATATAAAATTATAAAACGATACTTCAATGCAATAAAATGGAGATAATAGTTAAGATTGTCACGAATTCTTAAAAAAAATACAATTAATTCGAGAAACCATTGACCGATAATTTTTATTAGTGGCAATTTTTTTTTTTTTTAACAATATATACCATTAAATAATAATTAATCAAACCAAATTTTCTTTAAAATGTTATCTACAAATAATTAATTTAAATTTTAAAAGAATTATACTATCTAACGTCTATCTCAACGACGGTTTCAATGCCAACTAAAAAAGTCTGTTTGATTAATGACAAAATGGATGTTTCGAAAATAACAATTAAACTTGATAACTTTGAATTACTTTCCTTAGTGATGCTAGTTTTATTCAAAAATGTAAAACATTGAGATGTTTATAACTTTAAGATTCACAAGTCACGGAAAATAAATACAATATATGGTATACATTTTTCAAATTAAATTCATTGAACATAAGCTTTCCAGTCATTAAAAAAAGGTGTAAGTTTTCATGTTCCTCCAATATTTTACCACTACAAATGATTACTTATGCTGTTTGTGAGTGTAAAAGATTGTGAACACCATTAACTTTAATATTGCGGTTAAATTACAAAATTAATTAAAATTATCATACTAAGAAAAATTGAACCTGGAATTAAAAAAAAAACTAATTTATGTTAGTCATAAAAAATTAAAACACTAATAATATAACACAATTAGTTTGTATAGTTTTAGTTAATCGACATAATTTACTTTATTTAAACTAAATATCTATACATCCATCCTTATTATTTTAAAATACAACTGATGCATTTTGTATGATGAGAAATAGTAAAAAGTTAACAAATAGTACGATCACTATTCGACTATTCGTTTTATTTAAAGTTTTCTAAAAATTAACGAGGTGATAGTCAATATAGGTTTCAGCGGATGTTTACTGAGAAATTTCAAAAAATATCACTTTTTATATGCCATTTTATAAAAATGCCATATTTTTATAATATTTACAAAAATACCACTTTTTCAAAATTATTTATTCATTATATCATTTATGTTTGGGTTAACTATGTTGTATTATGGTTTAGTTTTGAGGGTTTAAGGAGTTTTAGGAGTCAAAAAAAATTTTAGGGTTTAGAATTTTAAGATTTAGGCTCTAAAAATTATAATTAGTGACATTTTTACAAATAGACACCAAAAATGGCATTTTTGCAAATATCCTCATATTTATTAGTTTGCGAATGAATTTGGCCAGTCTTAGTAGTTTGTGTATAAAGTTACATAGCTCTATATATAGTTCATGTAGAGATTGTAACATGCGATGTCATGTCTATATTAGAAATATACAGAAGAATATCTTTACAAAGTAAGATTTAAGTGTTAAAATGACATTTATTAAAAATGGATATAGCAATAACTAGAATTTTATACAAGAGGCCAATAACTAAAACACAGACCTCGTAGAGAAAAGCAGAGACATAGAGCTGTTAATAACTAACTTAAGAGGCTCGTGTATTAAATGCTTCGTATTTAAGACGACAATCAAATTTAAAATGAATTACAGACTGAAAATCTTAGTGATGATTAATGGCTAGGTTTGATTGGAAGCCAAATATTGGATGATTTGTAAAAGAACTCTTTAATTTTTTTAGGTTGCCTCACAATATTATCAGATATGAAAGCCGGAAATATGTTTTTTCAATGGAAATATATGTTGCTTTATTTATACTCCATATCAAAGGCTAATTCAGACTGTAATCCGACTAATCTTCTAAATGAGTATAGACGTTGACTATCCTATTCACTTAAATATAATCAAATTTAAAATAGAACATCAGAACAAATGGAAACTTTTTTGGATGGAAATCGAATCCGTGGTGGAGCAAAATTGACACCATGTTTTTAAATCTTTTACCACCAATATGTTGTTTTAAGATAATTTTCTTACTCTCAAACTGAAGCATACTACATAACAAATGTCAAATACTACCATTGACCTTCCATCCTAAGATCTAATACCTCAGCATCAGTTATTTCCCATGTGAAGCTATTAAATGAAATTTAATGGTAGCTTTTAAATGATACTGGTTGTTTTCTTATTATCTTAAGCTCATATTCTCATTCATTACGAATCTGAAGAGTGAAGGGAATAACCTTTTTCTTTCTTTAACTATGTTTCAAGCAATTCAAATAAATCGTTATTAATCAAATTAAGTGATATAAGAAGATCGAATTTGATTATACAAGAGCGATAATAAAATCTTTCTTGAGCGAGCATGAGATATGCAGTGCATATTTTTATTTGTATCTGATTATGAAACTTACATATGAGTCACAAGAGTTTGTAATCATAATTCATACAATTAACGAAAAATCATAACAAAACGTTATTCGATCTTAATAAGTTTTCTCTGGCTAACCTTTTACGAGTTTCGATTTTTACTTTGTTCTTACTTAATCTTTGATTTGACAACAAAATTTTTTAGATTGCTTCATTGATTCTGCAAGAGGATCGACGTCTATAATTGTCTTGTTCTGGTTTGGTGATTTCTTGTACCATTACTATCCAAACGATTTCTTTGGACTTTTTATTCCACTTTATACGGAAATAAATATATAAGGATAAGTGATATACCGCATTATCCGTTTTCAATTGAAGCATTCACTTGTTCAAAATCATCTCTTCTTCGTCAACTTGATTCCCTTCATTCAATAATTTGTTTGAAACTTTTGAAATAATAATGTTTTTTTTTTTTTTGTAACAATAGACATGCAACGTCAACTATAATAAGATAGCCTCTCCCTGTTATAGAGTATAATATTTAACTATAACAATAAATACTACTAACATTTGCAGCTTGGTTAGGGTTGGAGTCTTTGGAGGAGTTCTATATGACTTATTCCATAAACTCTGGGTTTTTTTTCTTTCATATATTGCTTTTAAAATAATCGAGTTAATGGTAAGACTTGCGACTGCATCATGGACATAATTGTTTTTATTACAAAATTAAACTCATGAAAATATTAAAACCGTGTACCTTCTCTCCACACCACAAAAAAGAATGGATTGTATTACTTAAATCATATCACAAAACTGAGTGATACTATTTTAAATTACTTATTTATAAATGAGAAAAATATACATAATTTAGTATCAATTATAATATAATTAATGTTGATAATAACCAATTTCACATCACTTTAATAAAATTGATAAAATTATATTAGTTTGTATCACTTTAACAAAATTGATACTAGAAAAATGAATTAACATCAACTAGATAATCGATGCTTTTAATAGTTTTTGTTAACAATATTTATAAAAATGATACAAAATATTGTATCAATTAAAAATGATGCTAGCTAGTAATTTTTTTACGAAAAATACTATATTACATCATTTAAGTACTGTCATAAAACTAAATGATGTTATTTGGATATGTAAATCTAAATCTCTAATATGTATCTTCTGTTGGTTGACAAAAAAAAGGTGTATCTTTTGTTAGCGCAAAGAAAAGTACTTCAAACATTTCCACACTTCAAAAATTAGAACAATTTTTTTCTATAATATCAATTTTAAAATACGTACGTAAGCAGAGCATGCTTTTTGTAATAAATAAAGTTATGTTTTTCGGATTTTATTATGGACTAGTTAGCTAGATAAGAAAACATTAGGAAAATGACAAAAAAACGTTAAGATTCCTTTGCAAAACAATAAGGGGTTTAGTTTAGTTTTTTATCATTGTCCTAATTTATTTTTAATTCTTTGCTATACAACTTAATTTCTCTTATTTAGGAATTTTTATTTACCTACCTTTTAATTAAAAAAAAAAGATAATACAGTAGTATAATACACTAGAATAGGATCCGCGTTAATACGCGGGTAAACACAGTAAATAATATCAATATCAAAATTTAAGTTTTAATCAGTAACCCGTTTAATTACAAAATATCTTGAAATATTTAAGCATGGATCTCAAACTATTAAAGTTTAATTTATATCTTAATTCTCATGTCCTAATTCATATTACGCAGGCCAAGAAATATATATACATAAATAGAATTCAAATCATATTCTTAATAACAAAAACAAATATTCTTACACATTATAAATTTATATTAACTATCAGATAAAATCTTATAAAATTAAAATATTATAGAGTTAAATTATAAAACAATAAATTTATGTGAATAATCTCATAAAATCTTATAAATTTCAAAAAATGCCACTTTTCAATTGTCACTTTACAAAAATGCCATACTTTTGAAATCTTTACAAAAATGCCATTTTTCAAAAATTTTTTTTTTTTATTATTCATATTTGGGTTAATTATATTCTATTAGAGTTTAGTTATGAGGGTTTAGAAGGGATTTATGGGTCAAAACATTTTTTAGTGTTTAGAATTTTAAGATATAGGGTTTAAAAATCTATAATTAGTGGCATTTTTGCAAATGTGCGCATAAAATGTGGTATTTTTGCAATTGTTTTTTACCAAACATTATATATAAATCTATGATTGATAAATGTCATTGATGTCATTGTTTATTTTCATAGAGTATCTATACTCGTCAAATCTTACACTTTTGGATCTTAATAGTAAATATATTATTATTATTTATAACATGTATAAATTTTTATTTATATAAATTGAAAAGTATAGGTAGAATATTTATATTTTCTTTGTAATATTCAACAGAAATTTCAAAAAATGTCACTTTTCAAGTGTCATTTCACAAAAATGTCACACTTTTGAAATCATTACAAAAATGCCACTTTTTCAAAATTATTTTTTTATATTATTTATATTTGGATTAATTATGTTCTATTAGGGTTTAGTTATGAGGTTTTAGGGGGGTTTAGGGTTCAAAACATTTTTTAGTGTTTAGAATTTTAAGATATAGGGTTTAAAAATCTATAATTAGTGGCATTTTTGCAAATAAACACCCCTAAGTGGTATTTTTGTAAATGTGCACATAAAAAGTGGCAGTTTTGTAATTTTCCCAATATATAACTATGTTTACAAAGTAAATATGTTTATAGATTTTTTTTTCTTTGGTATGTTTATGCATATAAACTTTAACATTGAGAATTTCATATTCTTTTTATTTTTTTTTTGTTTTTCAATTTATAAAAATTATTTTGTTTTATCATTCTTATTTGTTTCTTAGTTTAAATTTCTATTTTTTTATTGTTTATAGTCTTTCTATTTCTTTTCCAAATTTTATTTTTATAATTTGTTTAAACTATTTTAATTATTTTTTTCTATCTATTTGGAATTATTAGATTTTTTTTTTACTATTTGGTTAGTTTTTTTGACAATTATTTTATTCGTTTTCTATTTTTAATTTTATTTTTTCTTAATTAATTGTAAGTTAACGCATGTCATCATCAGATCAATATTGGACATATGTTATGATCCGATGAATTATAATTTTGCTTAAGTGTCAAACTCTCGTTGATAATATATTTTTACTTGATTTGTTTTCTCTCTACTTTTTTTAAGGTTTACACTCTCTCTAGTTTCTTTCTTTATTGAATTTGATAAACAAAATTTTTTAATCTAGCTATTTTGGACTATTAGAAAATTTCCTTTATTAGAAATTTTCTTTTTCTTATAACTAATTTGAACAATAAAAAAATTGAGAAATTTCAAAAAATGCTATTTTTCAAGTGTCACTTTACAAAAATGTCACATTTTTGAAATATTTACAAAATTGCCATTTTTTCAAAATTATTTTTTTTTTATATTATTTATGTTTGGGTTAATTATGTTCTATTAGGTTTAGTTTTGAGTGTTTAAGAGGTTTTAGGTGTCAAAAATTTTTTTAGGGTTTACAATTTTAAGATATAGACTTTATAAATTTATAATTAGTGACATTTTTGTAAATGGACACCCCTAAGTGGCATTCTTGCAAATGTGTACACAAAAAATGATATTTTTGTAATTGTCCCAAAATTTTTTTATTATTTACTATTTAGTTAGTTATTTTATAATTATTTTGTTCGTTTCCATTTTTATTTTTATATACCTTTAATTAATTTCAAGCGTTAGTACATGTCATCATCTGATCAACATTAAACACATATCATAATTTGGTAAGTTATAATTTTACCTACGTATCAAACTCTTATCGCGTATCCTCCTTTATATAATAAGAATTCAAAAAATAATGTAGAGAGAGATATAAAGTCAATCTAAACTTAGGAAACTTCTACAAAATCTTTAAGAATCTGAACAACAAGACAGTTTGGCCGAGTGGTCTAAGGCGCCAGATTTAGGCTCTGGTCCGCAAGGGCGTGGGTTCAAATCCCACAGCTGTCAAAATTCTTTTTTATTTTTTTCCCATTTTGTCCACAGCTACTTTGTGTTTTTTGTTTTTTCGCCACTTCGCCGGAGAATCTCGAAGCTAAGCGAGGTAGAAGAAGAATCAATGGCGAGAACTCTGAAGAACCGATTGGAATCTCGCTTTTTGATTCGTTTCCTTCAATCTCCGACTCTGTTCGCCTCTTGCTTCACGAGTTTTAGATCTCTTCAAACCCTAGCCTACGAAGAAGTCCGATCCTCCGGCGATCGGAAGTGTGAATCTACAGCTATCATTCTTCATGGCCTCCTCGGCTCCGGCCGTAACTGGCGATCGTTTTCTCGCTCCCTCGCTTCGTCTCTCTCCGTATCTTCTGCTTCTGGTATGCCTCTTTCTCTCTCTCTTTGATCGGTACTTTCAGATTTTCTCCATTGATTTATCGGATTCTTTTTTCAGATTGGAAGATGATACTGGTTGATTTGAGGAACCATGGGAGATCTACGGAAGTGGAAGGGATTAATCCGCCTCATGATCTTGTGAATTCGGCTAAGGATTTAGCTGATTTGGTTAAAGCAAGTGGCTGGAATTGGCCTGATGTGGTAATTGGTCACTCCTTGGGAGGTAAAGTGGCTTTGCAGTTCATGGAGAGTTGTGCTCGTGGTGATTATGGAGAATTCGCTTCTCCTCCTAAACAGGTACTTAGGAAGAAAGTGACTCCACCTTCTTGATGCTGGATTTTTTCGATTTATGATAGAAATGTTGATCTGTTCGTTGGTTTTTTTTTTTTTTGTCTATTCTTATGATCTATGCAAGTTTTATAAGCTTGTTGTTGTGTTGTAAGATTCCAATTTGTATTTTTTGTTCTTTATGAGAATGATGATGACCATAGCAAAGTTGGTTTGTTGTCTCTATCTTTGATGCAGAACAGCTATGGGTACTAGACTCTGTCCCTGGGGAAGTCAAGGCAGAGAAAAGTGATGGTGAAGTAGAGAAAGTTCTACAGACTTTGCAGAGTTTACCTTCACCAATCCCTTCCCGCAAGTAAAGTCTCCTTCTTTCCGTGGTTCATGGTGTCTTTTTAACCTCTAGACTGTTGGTTTATTCCAGACGCATTTTCCTACACGGAAGTAGATATATAATGCTCACTTTTGATATGAAATCTCTGGTGAATGTTAGTTATCTGTGGTGTATAACATCTCTCTGATTTAGCTGTTGTTGCGGATGCAAGTGCATTTTTTTGCATTGGCATGTACAAGTAAAGTAAACACGCATATGCATATAGATAAGTGAGAATAAAGAGTATGCTTATGCGAAATTTTCTAGACGATTATGTTAGACATATAAATGAGGCTCCTTTCAGCTTGTGGGGTATGCAAAACCAACATCGTGCCACTCAGACATTGTTTTGTGATTCTAGGTGGCTTGTGGATCACATGGTCGAACTTGGGTTTTCAAGATCGTTATCCGAGTGGATTGGCAGTAATCTCAAGAGATCCGGAGACTCAGAGACATGGGCCTTTAACCTTGACGGAGCTGTCCAAATGTTCAACTCTTACAGGTTTCTTTCCACTCATAAGAACCAATGATTATATTTTATATATTGACATTCCTCAAGATTTTTCTTTATTTCTATGAGAACTCCTTGCTTTCCCATTGCAGAGAGACTTCGTACTGGTCCTTGCTAGAGAATCCGCCGAAAGAGAGAGAGATTTCTTTTGTGATTGCAGAAAAGAGTGACCGATGGGACCAAGATACAACCAAACGGCTTGAAACGATTGCGAAGCAGAGACAAAATATATCAGAAGGGAAGGTTGCGACTCATCTTCTTCGTAACTCTGGCCATTGGGTCCACACAGACAATCCAAAGGGACTCCTAGAGATTGTGAGTCCCAACTTCTTGTCCACACACAAGTAGACGACGCTCTACGAAAATTGCATCAGTATCTTTCATTGGTTTATCTCTCTCTCGTTCTTTACTTAAAGGCGCAATTGTTTTCCGTTGAAGCATTTGCTTTAGCATTTCCTTCAACAATGTACAAACGTTTAGGAGGATCTAATAATGTTACATTCTTATGCTTTAAACATAAGATTCAAGTGATAAGCTCTGTCTGCCGCTGCCACCAAAATCAGAGACTTAACCAAAGAACAAAAAGTATAAATCTATCCGGTCTTAATGGGCCGTAAAATGTTGGGCCTGAATGCATTGGGTCTGAATCACCCACTTAAACCCTAATGGAAATGCAGACTATTAAAGCCAATTCTGGTTCGTCTCTTTCGCTACCTAAAAGGCGGAACCAGAGAAACCCTAGCTTCCCTTCTTCTTCCTCCGTACGTTCGCAACCATGGTAAGCTTTCT